>OZ030390.1:68535767-68613267 GCA_964023965.1 Melinopterus prodromus
CGAACGCAACCGTTGCGACAGTTGGCCGCAGCAGTTCGCTAAACGGTTCCGCTGACTAGAAAATACCAACTGTTTGACACTAAGCAACCCTCAACGTGTTTGCGCTGACTAGTCAACTGTTGCGTTCGCTGAACGCTCCCATTGTGTAGTCTCGGTTCCTGTTCCTACAATGTGAGGAGATATATATTTTGCCTATCTTTCTGTTGCCTGGGATCAAACTGCGCATGCGTGGCCAGTAGTTATTAGGATCGTCGGCAGATGGCTCTATTGTAGCTTAAAATGCGCGGTCGGTATTACCGCGGCCGTTCGCCGGTAATATTCGGCATCACTAACGCCAAATCAGTGACAGCCCAGGGATAGCCTTATACATGTGGCAGCTCACTAACGACAGACCACTGACAGCCCATAGATAACCTTATACATGTGGCAGCTCACTAACGCCAAACCACTAACCGCCCATAGATAACCTTATAATTGTGGCAGCAGTGTGCCAGCCTATGGATCCAATCCAGCCAACCGAATCCACGAACATGACGCATGCGTAGTGTGTCCAGTGGCGCTACATAGGATGAGATAGGGATATATGTCGCAACGCTAGTGTTGGAACAGCCTGCTGTTACCAACATTCTTTATATCATTTAGTATTTATAAGATATTGTATTATATCTGTCAAATTCTGGCTAACTTGTTTTATTTTAATGCAGACACGATCGATCTCGATCAAATGGAATCTCATGCAGCTAAACTATTAATTTTATATATTGTATGATAAAGTCATGTGCCTGGCCACATCAGATTTTTTTCTCTTATATTTTGTAGGATTCCAAGATGTTCGAAATGTATAAAGAGAACACTTCAAATAAAACAAGAACGAGGAGAAGACGTTTAAGACAAGAAACAAAAATGTGTTAAGTAAAGACTAGGCTTGTAACGGAATTCCGAAACCGCGGCACACCGCCGCTGGTGCCGACAAAGAAAATCAGAGATTTCCGATGTTCACGGTTACGTTTGATACCTTCTTCTTGTGGAGAAGGGGAAATGCATTACGCACACCACCGATGGAGGTGCAATGTCGGTGGTAGTATGGGACTTTATGGGTGACATGTATAATGTATACCCACTGTTTTGGTACTCTCTATATTCTACGGATAGGAGGGATTGCAAGTACACACCAGGATGATACTTCGTAAATCTCTATTGTTGTGCTCTTCGATATACACTGTACACACATGTCGGCCATAGCTTCTACATAAGTACATGTCTAACGGTCGGTATTTCAGTGTTCGTGAATACGAATATGATGACATATGGGTTGCCTACATAGAACATACTGTAACACGCCCTTTCTTTTAAATACAACAATAATATAAAAAAATATTATGATAAACACAAACTAAAAAAATACATTATTTCTTAAGTATACAAAGTAAATAAAAACTTTAAATTTAGTCACAAATATAGTCCTTATATTTCGCGGGTAATTTAGATTGTCTCTTTGGTCTTTTATTAGGCGTTTTGTCTCTTTCAGAAATATTAATGTCACTAATTGCACTATTGTTCTCACTATGCACATTTCTTCCTTCTTCAATTTCTTGTTCAGAGGGAGTGGTTAGTAGAGTCGGTTGAAGCTGTTCTTCGTTTAACTCTTCTGCATTAGATGGTGTTGCTGGCTTGATGTTGACAATATTCCTCCTGTAAGTCTTTTGATTACAATCAACTAAGTAGGATCGATCGGTTAGTTTTTTCTGTAGAGTACCCTGGGACCATTTATTCGTTTGTTCTGGTTGTATTTGAACATTAACTGGTTGCCCAATTTCTAGGTCGGGTAGATGTTTTGTTCGCTTATCAAAATAATATTTGCTATCTTGCTTGTTACGTTCAATATTTTCTGGGACGTTTTTTATAATTTTAGGCTGTAGATTTTTTAAGGCTGTTGGTAGCGTCGTTCTCGTGTATCTTGAGAAAATTCTCTGAGATGGGGCGGAATCAATCTTATTTGGTATATTTCTGTGATGTAATAAGTTGAACCATAGCTCTTTATTGGTGCTTTTTTTAATTAAATTTTTGGCAATTTTTACCGCTGATTCAGCTTTACCATTTCCTCTCGGGTGGCGAGGAGACGATGTTACATGACTGAATTTCCAAAGTCTAGCAAAATCGCTGAATTCTTTACTCGCTAAATTCGTACCGTTATCGCTACACACCACTTCCGGTATACCGTGTCTACTAAAATTTCTTTGGCAAATCTCTATAGTGGTTTTTGTACTGAGGTCTTTTAGTAAATCCAGTTCGAAAAAATCTGAATAATCGTCAACAGTAACTAAAAAGTGTGCCTGCTTATTATTATAATCTGCTGTCAAAACGTCCATTGAGACATACTGGAATGGATAATATGGTGTAGCATGAGATTGCATTGGAGATTTTGTTTGATTGTTTGATGATTCTGCACAGATGGTACAACTTTGTATTTTATTTTTAATGTCGCTAGTCATCCCAGGCCAAAAAATGTTTCTTCGAGCCACCTTAGTGTTTTCGATTCCACTATGACTGGCATGTAAGATATCAACGATCTTTTTTCTGAGTGCAAAAGGAATCAGTATCCGGTCGTTCCTGTATATTATGTTATTCTGGATACACAGTTCGTGTTTGTACTGGTTATACCGTTTGACGTCTTCTGGTAACTGGCTAATAGTTTTTGGCCATCCATCCAGTATATACTGCTTTATTTTCATTAAACCGGGATCTTTTGTAGTGGTTGATCTTATTTCCTCAAGCCTATCTTCAGAAACTTTCACCTCATTTTCTATATCTATTATTTCTAGATTCGTACAGACCTTTTCTTCTGTGGTTTTGTATATGGTATATATATTAATTTCATTCTTTTCTGTTTTGCTGTTATTCAAAGGAGCTCTTGATAATGCGTCAGCGACGATGTTTTCCTTACCGCTAACAAAATGAATATCTGGATTGTATCTTTGAAGTACCATAAGCATACGTTGTAGTCTCTTTGGTGTGTTGAGTAAAGGTTTTTTAATTATATTAATCAACGGTCGGTGATCTGTCTTGATGGTTATGTTAGGATTTCCAATTATTAACTGATCGAATCTGATACAGGCAAACACAACTGACAAAAGTTCTTTTTCAATTTGAGCGTAATTCATTTCTGTTTTGGTTAGAGTCCGAGATGCAAAAATAATTGCATGATTGTCTTGATACAACGCGGCCCCCAAACCATATGCGCTTGCGTCACACTCAATCGTTATTGGTTTGCCCTTTTCGTAATATTTTAGGGTGTTTGATGATGTTATCTTGCTTTTAATTCTTTTGAATTCTTCTGAATGATGTTCATTCCATTCCCAGTCTTCCTTATTGGTCACTAAATTTCTCAATTGTCGAACCTCAGAGCTTACGTTAGGTATAAATTTGCTTAGATAAGTAATCATACCTAAGAATCGTTGCAGCTCTTTTTTGTCCTTGGGTTCAGGAAAATTTTGTATGGCTTCAATTTTCTTATCGTCCGGTTTTAGGCCATCCTGTGACAGTATATGACCATAAAACTTGATCGACTTTTGACATAAGTTTAGTTTGTCTCGGTTGAGCTTGCAATTTTCTTGGTTCAATCTTTTTAGCAATTCTTCCAAATTTTTGTTATGGTCCTGCAAAGCTTCAACATCATTATTACCGCAGCCAAAAATAACTATGTCATCAGCCAATATCTCAATTCCCTTTAAACCTTGAAGTATATGTTGCATTTTTATCTGGAAAATCTCTGGTGCTGGAGCTATGCCAAAAGGCATCCTTAGCCAGCGATAACGACCAAATGGAGTCCAAAACGTTGTCAACATACTACTTTTCTCATTGAGCTTAACATGCCAAAACCCTTTTTTAGCATCCACTGTTGAGAATATTTTGGCCTTACCTAATTCTGGTAGGATTTCATCCATTGTTGTGAATTGATAATTCGGTCTTTTTAAGGCTTTATTCAGAGGTATTGGGTCTAGGCAAATTCGCATCTTATTATTCCTCGTTACTAATAGTACATTACTGACCCAATCGGTGTGCTCCTCAGTTTTTCTAATTATATTATTTTTTTCTAATTTCTCTAATTCACATTTTAGTTTGTCACGTAAATGAATGGGTATGCGTCTTGCTTTCTGTATCGTAGGTGTTATCGTCTCATCTATTTCCAGGTGTACGGTATCCTTTATTTCTCCGTAACCTTTAAATACATCCCTATATTTTTCTACAATATTTTCAGCTTTCCTTTTTAAATCTGTCTCAGTATCACCAGGTTCCTGTGCTAAATGGACAGCATTACATAATTTTATTAGTCCTAATTCAAGACTGGGTTCGGCAGATAATAACGGACTGTGATCTATTTGAACTACGTAGAACTTTAAGTGATGTTTCTTGTCCTTACGAATACATTTAAGTGTTGTTTTTCCTACAACCTCTATCTTTGCTCCTCCAAACCCATATAAATCTTTGAGAAGTCTTTGACATTTTAATATTTTCTTGCTTTGCCAGATTGCACAAATTTTTGTAGCCTATAAAATTGGCATTAGCACCAGTATCAATTTCACAGATGACTGATTGCAGTGACTTATTTATTAGAAATGTTAACTTAGCCCTTAAATTTTCTTGGTTTGTACCATTTGTTAATTTTCTTACAGTCATATTCTCATTCTCATAGTCTGAATCACTTTCTGAACTTGAGGTGCTGCTATCTTTGTTAACTTCTTTAACTTTTTTCTTCTTAAAATGTTTTTTATCATCCTTTGACTTTTGTTTCTTACACACTTTTGCAAAATGGTTTTTTCCTGAGCAGTTATTGCATTTTTGCCCATAAGCTGGACATTCACCCTTTTTAAATAGATGTTTATTACCATTGGTCCATGCCTGTCGCAATACAATAGTTTTCCCAACTCTTTACGAAAAATTCAAAATTTTGAGCCACATCTCTATCTATGTTTAAAGGAGACGGTAAGTGAATTTTTGCTACGTCCACTTTGCCCTCGCTACCTTGAATTTTCTCAGCCATCACCTTCAGCATTTCACTTTGCTGTTTTAAAACGTCAAGCATAGCCTCCATATCCATTTCTTTGTTTTTATAATAACCGATCTACCTACTATAGTCAAAAGTTACAAAAAGAAACTTACTCAATCTGAATACTACGACGAAAGTTGCCAATCTATCTTCGCCTGTAGTTCCAAACTTCTGACACCATGTTTTGGTACTCTCTATATTCTACGGATAGGAGGGATTGCAAGTACACACCAGGATGATACTTCGTAAATCTCTATTGTTGTGCTCTTCGATATACACAGTACACACATGTCGGCCATAGCTTCTACATAAGTACATGTCTAACGATCGGTATTTCAGTGTTCGTGAATACGAATATGATGACATATGGGTTGCCTACATAGAACATACTGTAACACCCACTAAAGCCCCTCCTTGTGGACCTCCGTACCCGGATTCGGAACTACCCTTAGGGGTTTTGACCATCAATTCCGGGCGGCTTTTTGCTTATCAGTACGGGATCTCTAACTAACCTCTATCGAGCGTCTCTCTGCTCTTTAGGATGGCCGTCACGTATGTATGTACCGTCTTCCAATTTTTACTCGTCCGCGAGCATGACCTCCACGGCACTCTCTGGTGTCAAGCTGTAACCCAGCTGGCTTTCGGCGTTTACCTTCAAGAGTTGGAAGTGTTCGAACTCGAAGAAGGCATGTTTCGGGATATCTTCCCTCCCGCAGTGGAAGCAGTCTTCTTGATTCGGCATAGGTAGTCTCCAAACGTCCTATGACCGGTTAAAAACTGGGTAAGGTAGTATGTCATCTCGCCGTGTTTTCTTGCCACCCAAGGTGCAATGTCTGAGATCAAACACTTGGTCCACTGTGCCTTGGTCGTTGTCGAGGCCCATCTCTCCTGCCATTTCGCCTTCGTGGCCGCTCTCTCCACCGTCTTACTGGTCTCTGATTTTCGCGTTCTCGCCCGCTTTTTTATCCGGTGGTCCACAGGGATAACTCCCTGAACAACCGAGAGGGCCTCCAACGACCGAGAGGACCTCGGAGAACGCCGTCCTATAGGCGCCTGTGACATTGATGTTCATCCGTCTTTGAAGTGCCAGCAGCTGGTCCGTATACTTATGGTATTTTAGGACACCGCCCACGCTGTGCACGCGTACATCACGATTGACTCTGCAGTCGCTGCTAGTAGCGTCCTCTAACGCGTTATTGGGTCATCGATGTTCGGCATCAGATGTTAGAGGGCAGCAATATATCTTTCGGCTTTCATCACCGTGTGTGTCACTTGCACCGTATATCTCAGGTTTCGGTACAAAACCACTCCGAGGTACTTCAGCAAAGGACGAGTGCTGATCGTGTGCGGACCGAACCTGACGGTGAGCTCCCGGACGGCATTTCTGCCCCTACCTAGTGATTGTGGCTTCGGTTTTGTTAAAGGCGATCTCTAGGCCTTTTCCCGGAACCATTCTTAAACGTCCCCGAGCGCCTCCTCCGTGTCTTTAACCAGCTGCTCGCCGCTCCAACCATGCACGACGACCGCCAAGCCGCCGGCGTACCCAATCAGGTGTAAATTCGGCTAAGGGGTAGGTTGTGGACGCTGTCGTAAGTGATGTTCCACAAGATCGGTCATAGGATTGAACCCTGTGGGACACCTCAGCTCATTTTGTAATCCTCAGCCTCGTAGCTGACTGATCTGTCGCTGAGGCAGCTCTTCTGGCAATCTTTTTTGCGATCATTGAGCTGATGACGGTTTGATGACATTTTTGGCGTCTATAGTCATTAGTCGGCAGAATCAGCGCTTTCCTTGGCAGTACTTGTCACATTCTTTGTTGATCTCATTATGTCTTTTTTTTCAGTGTGTCTGCTGTCGAGCGCCCCTTCCGGAAACTGTACTGTTGATCGGCAAGCTTTCCGTCCTCCAAGTCCTGCCACAGCCTGTTGCGGATTATTATTTCTAGCACCTTTGCGCACGTGTTAATGAGGCAGATGGGCCTGCATTTGATGACTTGTTCTGGCATGTTTGAGTTTCTCAATCAATGTGAGTTTTGTCTTCCTCAACTCGGCAGGGAAGTCCCCATTTTTTTAGTAAAGTGACAAAAAATCCACCTAAGAGGCTTCTCATCAACCATCATCCATGATTTTTAATTATTTCTGGCGGGACCCCGTCCTGACCAGTGGCATTTTTGGGTTATAGGCATTTGGCGGCTCCCCTCAACTCATCTTCAGTGACCTGAATGTGGGTGATATGTCTCTTGCTTCCCCAGTTGGTGATCGGTGCTTCCGGGAAGAGGCTGCGAATTATCACCTCGGCGTGATTTCGCTTTAACTTGAGTTTTGGGAACATTCGGAGTCTTTTACAAACTAGTTTGTAGGCGTCCCCCAGGTGGTTTTTTTCCAGGCCGATGCTTTGGAGGCTTTTATTTTCTTCCACAGCCTTTTGTGCTCTTTTTTGTAGTTGTCCACTGCCTCCTCAAGTACGGGTGTGTTGACTTGGATCTTGGCTTTAACCCCAGTAATCGTCCTTCTGAGGTTGTTGCACTGTGTTCTACTATCTGCCACGTCAGCCTTCCACCAGTAGATCTTCATTGGCGTAGGTGTATATTTCCTCTTGGCATCAAAAATGATGTCGTGTGTGATGTTTTGCAGTTTTTTAAATGTTAAAGTGCTAACATTCTGCAGGCTATTATTGATAATGGCAGGTGCCTTCTCGATTTTTTTTGTTATCGCCCATTTGGATTTGGAGTGGAGCTTGTCGCTAAGATTTTCCTTGTCACTGATCTTCCATGTCAAGTTGCTTCATCTCAGGTGTCCGTTGCATAATGCAAGGTGTAGGATAGCGCTGGTGCCCCTTCGCCATGTCGGGATTCCGAACACATTCATTATAAGGAGGTCATGTGCTGAGAGGAAGCCTGCCTTGTTTTTTTCTCTCGGGGTGTCTTGCGTTTCACCCCAGGCTACAGACTTTGCATTAAAGTCCCCAGCGAGGAAGACTTTCCTGCTTATGCTTTGCCTTAGTAGCATACTACCTCGTGGAGGGTGCTGTTGAGGTCTTCCACCAATTTATTAGGGGAACAGTAGCAGGCAATTATCACGATGTCCGTCCATCGCCCGAAGACGTAGTTTGCTCCGTGCCCGTTAGTCGTGGGTTTCTCTTGGTGTAGAACTCGTATCACTGCATTGACATTTTTACTCGTGAACCATCTTTGGTATTCTATGCTCCTTATGTACGGTTTTGTGATAACTGCTATATCGATGTTGTTTTCTGCAAGCGACTTATTTAACAGAGTCATCGCTTCATAGATCCCGTTCATGTTAGTCTGCAGTTAAACAAATCTATATTATCCCCCTTGTTGTGTGGTTTCCTATGGTTCATTGTAGACAATAGTGTGGTTTTGTTGAGTCTTCTTTAGTCCATGATGTCTTCTATTATTTGGTGTTATAGAGCCATCCACTTGATTTACCATTCTGTCGGCTGGTTTCGTTAGGACGATCTCCTCTTTCCCTGTCTCCTCTGTTCTCGCTATCGCCTCTGCATCGCCGTTTGCTTTTTCGCCTGTTCTCTTCTCTGGCAATTTTTCTCATCAGTTTTCGTTTGATACTTAAGCTTTCTTCATTGGGTAAATCAGGGCAACTTAGAGCAGGCTTATGTGTTCGTTGGGTATTTGTAGGTATTGTGTTCGTTGGTACTCAAGCAAATTTGGGCAGCATAACCTAAGCAAGTTAGAGCAGAAAAATCTTGACCCTGTCCGGTTGTAGGAACAGAGTTGTCTGTTATGAGCAGCTGCCGCTAAAATGGCTATTTTAAATGGACAGTTTGTGTTGGATATCGATGGAGAAATAGAAGTAAATGATGGCTGCTACAAATGTGTTGTAGAAGGTAAAATATTTGTTTATAATGTGTTTAACAATATTTTTTGAATAGCTATTGGGACTATCTTATAAAAAGTGAGTTTTTTATTATAACCTTGCTCATTATCAATTATATATTATTTTGTGTGTAGATTCGAACGAAATATTGTATATTCAAACTAATTGTATAGACATTAAAGAAGGTGGATTGAGGCCACATGATAATAAGCATTCAGATGTGATAGAACATGCTACATGGAAAGGCGCGTCAACTAAACTCCTGATGGAATTATACAAAAAAATACCTTATTGGAGGACCGTAAAATCAAGACAGTAAAAAGAATATAGGAAACCATCAGCGCAGAGTTGGCAAAATATCAATATTCTTTTACACCGTATGAGGCGGAAAATAAATGGAACAGCTAGGAACGGCCTATAAGAATGTGATTGCAAACCAGAACAAACTGGACGAGGGCGAAAATATTACCCATTCCAAAAGTAAAAGGAGGTACATCATGGATTGTAAATTACGATGTTAAACGATTTTTTTAGTGTACTGTCTGAAATACTATCAGTACGGCACAGCACTTTCCCGCATGTACATTGTCATCGCAGTGAGTACTATCAATAAACGTGTTAATTTAAGATTCTATGACAGTATTTTCCATAATTAATAAATTAACCATTGTAATAGGGAAATTGGAACATTGTCATCTGCTGAGCCATCGTCTTCTTGTCTTCGACCATCGTCTGCTGGGCCATTATCGAGCGGTTATCGATCATGTACTCCCTTATCCTCTGCTGTTCGAACGTCCTCTGCTGGCCCATCATCGATAGCTGCCAGGAATGTTGACGGTAAACCAGCAAATAAATTAAGATCTGTGTGTAACGAGTTTCAAAGAGTCGATAGTGGTTCAAATGAAGAACTAGAGGAGGGGAGAGAAGAGGAGAGGGCAGATCAAATTAAGACGTAAGTCATGAAAACTTTACTCTTTCAAGAAATCTTTTAAATTTTCATTTTTTTAGGCCTGCTAGCGAACCGAGCGTGAGAACTAGAACTCCGCACGCCCAGACTCCTAGAAGAGTGGTGAGAAGCAGAGGTACGGTTGCAGAGTTACGGGAGCTTCGAAAAATTGAAGGCAGAAGAGCGCTTTCAATTTGATAAGCAACAAGCTGAAACAAGGGATGAAGAGTTGAAGAGTTTGTGGTTTTAAAAAGACAACAGTTGGAACGACCATAATGATAATATTATAATAGAAATAAGATAAAAATACATTGTTAATAGTTTTACTGTATAGTATTGGTAATGTTAATAATAACAGTGTTAATAGTAATAAAAACTAGTTTCGTTAATTGTACTTAACATTAGGTACATACAGTAGGCCGATTTTTCTACATTTTCAAATTCAGGAATGTGCAATCATGGAAAAGTGGTGAGTTAAGGAATTAAAGAAAACAACAATTTTTTTTTATTTTGATGTTTTGAACTGTTGCAAATGCGTTAAAATTATTTTAATTTAGATATTTTTTTTTATTTTTTAGATATGATGTAGCGGAAGAGTATTATATAATAATAGTATAGTATATTATTTGACGAGCACATAACTGAGGATATAAATCGCGATCATGAAGTATACACGCGAGCCGTAGGCGAGCGTGTCAACATGCGAGCGACAGAGAAGTTTCTATTTTCTTGTCCACAGAAGTTTCTATTTTCTTGTCCACAGAAGTTTCTATTGTCAAATTATTGGCATCAAGAAAATATATAAGATGCTGCAACGATAATTCGTTCGTATGCACATATTTTTCTAATTGTATATTTGTACAATTGCATGCCGAAGCTTTTTTGTGAACACTCATCTAAACCGGCGTTACTACTTCCAGGATTTTCTAAAAGAAGATTGAGGCAGACATTATCCTATCGTGTTCCTAAATTTCCCTTTGCTCCATTTTAGAACACTTACAACTTAACACGCCAATTGTCAGCAGCTACAAATAAAAGCAAATGACGTTCGTTCGGTTCTGCCAATTCTGCTCCAATCACCAGCGCCGGATTTAAGGGAGGACTGACTGGGCTGCAGTCCAGGGGCCCCACCAAAATGAAACAAAACAAACAAAATATATTTAAAATAATACTGTACAGGTCACCAAAAATAAAACCAGCACCGAAGTTTAACACTTATTGAAATCATGTGTATAAAGTAGGTTGACCAACTGTCCCTATTTTAGCGGCCAGTCCTGAATTTTGACCACTTGTCCCGAATGATTAAGCGTCCGGAATTTGGTCCCGAGTTTTGAAAATGGTATTTATATGTCCAGAATTTCAGATATCAGCCATAAGCATAATATTCGTTATCGGAGAAAAGCCTTTTTACCGGCTTACGATAATTACCTTGCCGTATCTACAAAATGAGTTACTGATATATTTTCTATTCATTTATAAAAACATTTTGGCGTATTTACTTGGTAGCGTAAATAGTGAAAGAACTCATTAACTTTTATGTGGAAACACAAAAATATACAAAAATGAAGAATCGACTTAGAAGAACAGAACTGCTGTAAGTATGTATAATGTATGTACAAATTTAGTCACTCACAATTAACCAAATTCTATATTAAATCTTGTTGACAAATAACATACTGAGTCTTTGCGCCTCATGATTATATTAGATAGAATGATTAATCTGTTTTTGTAATTTAATAATTTTTGTAACAAATATAGGAAATTTATAATAGACATTTGGCGCAAGTATATCATAGTACACCCTTTCCGGGAGGCAAGAAATTTACCGAAGGACATCATCAACCTCTGAGAAACGCAGCGATCAACCAGTCCAGTGCATTACGGCTACAAACATATCCACAAACCAACTAAATGAGTCATTACTCATTAGCAATCTTTTACATCAACATACAGTGCTTAAATAACAAACAAGAACTAGGTAGCTACCTTCATATATCAGATAACAGTGGCTGGGTACAGAATTGCGCAAGCTTTACTTACTTCTTCTCAGGCAAGCAGCTACAAGCAAAGAATTACTAAATATACTCAGTTGCTGTGTGGAGCGGAGTGCGGACTATCGAACTGATGTTAATAACACTATTAAATTCACAATTACCGACCACCTAGTGGAGACTGCACTCTTTGGCCAACAAATAACTATTTGAGAAAATTCTCTTTATCTTACCAGTAAACAAACCTCTAGCAATTTGTGGAGATTTCAACATTGGCTACCTGATAGATAGCAACCTAAAAAAGATTTGCTCGATATACTCTACTCCTATGGGCTCCAAATGATGCCAAGCAGAATTTTAAAACAGTCATCAACCTGCATTGACTATATGATTACAAATTCAAATACAAGGGACAGCGAACTCAAGATTATGGACTCCTGCCTCTCTGACCATCTGGGCATTCACTATGGTATCACCTTTCATTCGAAACCCAAAAGGAAGATCGCATGATTCAGGACGTTTACAGACCGAGGTATTGACGAGTTTCGTGCTCCATCAGAGACTTCCAGGTCTTACCTTTGAGTCCTTCGACAATAACTTTTTGGGCCAATTTAATACCATATTTCCTGAAAAAAATAGTACATAGTTCCCGCCGTACAAAGCCAGCCAACTTCCCTTGGATAACATCAGAGATTAACTATATATGGGAATTCATGCTGTTCATGCGGAGTGCTTGTTTTTCCCACCCGCATCTCCAGCTGGAAGAAAACTGCAAGCGGTTCTATAGGCAGAAACTTAATGATAATGGCACTTAAACTTGGATGAACGACTAAGTCTACACAAAACACCAAAATTTCACCACTGTCTTTTAATGACTTTGCAAGTGATATTGGACATCACATGATATTGGACATGCTATAAAAGATAGCATCATCGGGAGAACACCTGGACCTGCGGAGAGGCTGCTGGAGAGCCGCATCGACACACTGAGAAAACTATATAGGGACCACTATAATAATTCTCATAATGCTTATAATAAAATATATTACCATTTGTGACAAGAATATTGTATTATAAACCTTCCAATACGCATATGTTAAGTACAGTATATGAAATTTTATAATACTGTCTTATAGAAGATTTTATAATATGATATTATAAAAGGTATAATATTATATATGTAAACAATAAAATATAAATATTTAAAATACTTAATTTTAAATAGCATTAACTCGATTTTATAAAAATTAAAATACCAATTTTTAAATGTTATGATACTGAATTTGCTAATATAGTTGTATAGATATTCCAATATTATAATTTAAACACATTTTAAGGATACGATACCTTACCTTAATGTATGTTTATCATCAGTAAAAACCATCAGTAATTGTCTTACTATATACTAGCACACCTCAATCTATCCGTGTCTTACCACGTTAGCCCCGGCATCTGATAAACTACTTAATCCGTATTCCATCCGGCTTTATATAGCCAAAGGTGGTGGCTTTATAGGAGGAGAGTGAACTAGCGCCATCTATATCTACCCTTTCTAATAAACTACATATACACTTATAAATGGTAACATACAATATTATAATGCATAAGCAAAGATTTTATACAAATTAAAATATAGTATTTTACTGAGTACAATAAATTCCGTTTTTCGTTTTTCTATTGAATGCTATAATAATGTATCATAAAATTTAAGATACAGAATTATAATATTTCAAATTCAAATTCAAATGATGCCTATAATACACGTATTTTACCATTTATTAAATGGAATATGTGTTTCTAAGATACTCTTTCATAGATATTAAAATACATTTGGCTATAATACATATTTTATAATACAGTTTTCTCAGTGCAGGCAATCAACTTAATTTTTCCTCCACCCGGTGGACAACAATGAGATATACCAACTCATAAACAACATGAAAAACAACAAGTGTAAGGATATCTACGGTCTTACTTCATCCTTCGTTAAACGAATTGCCCCGGAGATCGTACCCTTCCTTACAGTCTTCATCAACCATTCCTTCTCTACCGGGGATTTTCCAGATCCACTGAAGCTCGCCATTATCGTTGACAACTACCGACCCATTTCTGTACTCCCCATACTATCAAAGGTCTTTGACGCTGCAATGAAGACGCGCATTGTTGGTTTTCTTTAGGGCCATTTGCTGCGGGGCGACCAGCATAGATTTCGGCGGGGGGGAACGACTGTGTCTGCATTGGTCAGGATCACGGAGTACATTCTGGGGGCCCTGGAGGGGGGCGTGGGGAGTCATGCTATGCTATGTGACCTGAGCAAGGCATTCGACTCCGTGGACGAGGAAACTCTTCTTAACAAACTGGAATGGAGCGGTTTTCGAGGAGTTCCACTTGATCTTCTACGATCCTATTTAAGTGGGCGGGGTCAAAAATGCATCCATCACACCATCTGGAGCATCCTTCCTGCGCGGGGTTACTTGTGGCGTCTCCCAAGGAAGCATACTCCGTCCGAGCGTTTTCATTTCTTACGCATACGACCCACCAAAGCACATGCCGGCTCCTATACAGACTATCTAATTCGTTGACGGCACAAACTTCCTCTATGTATGGACACGCCGTTTGCGACAGTGATGTGGAGGGAGCAGCACTGGACTGGTTCAGGTCTAACATTTTGAAGCTAAACACAAAATATTTCAAAATTCCAAGATGGTGGAAAGTGAAGTTGAGCCGCCGGATGCAGGTGCTAATACAACGCAGTTAACACTAACGAAAAGGTGTGGTTACTGCAAGCAAAATGTAAGCAACGCTATAGAATGTGAGAAATGCAAAAAACAAATCCATGACAATTGTTATGAAGAGACCACAAGAATTCTGAGGACGAACTAAGCGGGAAAATGAAGCATGGAAACAAAACATTCTACAAGTCTTATGGAAATAGAGTATCTGAAAAGATTGGTACAGGAACTACAACAGAAAAATGGTTTATTAATCGAAAACAACCCATTGCTGAAGGAAAAAAATCAACTATCTGCAACAGCAAATATACATAACCCCACACAAACAAAGTCGTAAAAATATAGACATAAAAACCTACAGCAAGGCCTGCGTTGGCAATCCAGAGCAGCCAAAACAAAGTAACAACGTACAAACCACCCAGGATAGAGTATCTAGAACCATCACTTCAAAACATGTGTCCAGCAAGCAGGACCTAACGTCAAACAACAATAATAACACCAAAGGGTTACGGGAGCAGATAACCAATCCACCAAACATCGCGGGTCATAGGTGAGGATCATAGATACTATACAAACAAATATAATGAACAACATGCTTGAGCTGGAAGAAAGCGATGATGGTTTTACGGAAGTAAAGCGAGGTCAAAGAAAAAGTAGGAGAAGCACAATAAAGGGATAGTTTATCATAAAAAAAAGTTCATGAAACCGTTGCAGCCGATGAAATAAACTAACATGTAACTAGCATTATCAAATGCAATAACGTAGAGTGCACAAAGATTAATGCTAAAACAAAATACGGATGCTTCAGATTTTGCATAAATTATGTTCATAAAGCCGAAATATTGAATGCGGAAAATTGGCCGGAAGGTCAGTTTTCGGGTCAGTCTCGCAATATTTTTTTTTGCTGGAAAAAGAACACCAGACCACGAATCCGAACAGAACATAGAGAACATAGATAAAATATTCACAACGCAACCAGTACGGGATAAAGCGGATGCCCTTCAAACGCAAAACACTTCAAATAAAAATATTTCGAAGTCAGAAATAACCAAAAGCGCGACGGAACATTAAGGAAATTCTCATTCTGAAAATTCTGTAGAAATAATCAATATAAACGTTCAAACTCTTAGAAACAAAGATGGAGATGATACTTGACAAGAACAGGATAACCTGCTTTATATGTGAGACTGAGCACTGGCTAAAGGAGGAAGAAATGAAAGGTGCACATATCAGTAATTTTGTGACGGCCAGCTACTATAGCAGAAAAACAATGATACAAGGAGGAGTGGCCATTTTCCAAAGAGCAGGTATGACTACGGTCGATTTGAATATCCAATCATACTCAAGAGATAGAGGCCCGTAGATCTGCGGAATCCCTATAGATACAATCGAACTGATTGTGCTTTGCATATATCGATCACCACTGGGCGATATACTCTTTTTTCTGGAAAGACTGAAAGAAGTCCTGACAGATGTTTGATGAATATGGTTATCAAATAATACTAGCAGGTAAGTTTAATATAAACTTTAATAGACAGAGCAGAAATAAGCACCAACTACAAAACGTCATGTCCTCCTTTGACATTACCAACATATATGAGACTCCTGTCCGGATATGTCCGGATCATGGAGGAAGGGTCCGGATAATATTCTAACAAACATCTAACATCGGGTCTTATCTGCTGATACGTTTAACTGGCACATCGATGACTACTTGGTTCAGAAAGTGGTAATCCAAGACAGATACCTAAAACAAATTCTGTATATACAGACAAGAAGAATAAACTATGATGCCATCCAAGTACTTACCCAATGGCTCCATGACATAAATATTGTTAATGTATGGAGGGGCGGCAGCGAACAAAGATTCAATGCTTTATACACTGAGTTATTGAGAGCTGTAAATAATGGCAACGTCCGTGAAACAAATAAAGATAACAGATCATAAAAAGGACCGTCGTTGGTACCACTGTAAAAAACTGCATGACATAAAAAATACTCTTGACGCTTTCTATGTGATCTCACAGAACGTTAACGAGGGGGATGATTTATCAAACACTCAGAAAGGAATATAAGAACAAAGTACTCCAGACAAAGAAATGTGAGGGCAGCCCTTCTTAATTATTATTACTTACTGACCCTACTGAAGGGGACGCTTACCCGCCATTTTGAATATAACTATATTTTACTCGAAATCTAACCTGACTTCATCCTTTACTTTCTTTAATTCTTATGGCAGCGTGAATTAAATATCTCTCTTCCGGAGGCTATAAAACTATAGGTTCTTTCTCTGAAACTTTGTCAGGGAAAGATGAACCACAAATTGCTCAACACTTTTTTATAAGCCAAAAATGCTTCTCCACAAACAGAACTGATTTAAATTATTCTACAATAAAAACGCAAACCCAACAAAACACCTAATGTCTATTAATAATATCTCTTAAGCAAAATACACCAGCGTTTAAATTCAAATCCCTAACTTACTACAGAAAGACAGAAATGCGCTATACATCCAGTCATCTGACAATAAACAAAAGGCAATCTGGCATCTAATAGATACATCAAAGCAAACCAGGCAAACTACAACAACGTGATTGTGACCTTTCACACCTGGAAAGCTGAACACGTTTTTTACGAATGTTGCGAGTTTGCAAGATGTGGATACCACTGTGGGGACAGGGCAAAGAGATACCTCCGGAAGAAGAATGTGGACAACCAACATTCTTTCTATGTTAAGATGTTTGATAAATCAGAAGTACTGAGGGCTGTATCAAGCCTCAAACCCAAAACGAGCCCAGACTGCAATGGTTTAAATGTAAAAATACTAAAGATTATCGCACCACTGATTGCCGAACCTTTTACACAAGTAATAAATGAATGCTTCCAATCTGGGGTGTTTCCTGTAAGTATGAAGCTTGCTAAAATACATCCTGTCTACAAAAAGGGTGACCAAACCTGCCCAGGAAACTACAGGCCAATAGCTATGCTACCGGCTTTTTTAAACATCTTTGAAACCCTACGATGGAAATGTCAGGCTTAATCTAAAAAAAGTCACTGCTTAGTGAGCACCAACATGGATTTCGAAAGCATAAGTCCACTGTCACGGCAATGCTGGAACTGGTGAATACAGTAGCAAATGTTTTTGACCACAAAACAACTCCCCAGGTGGTATACTGTGACCTTCAGAAGACTTTGGACAGCGGTCCACATCAGTGGCGTATCTAGGGTAGGGCAGACAGGGCACGAGCCCTGGGCGCCGCAGCCGAAAGGGCGCCGTGGCGCCCGCTCGGCTGCACATAATTTTTAAGCAACCTGTGCAACCGATGCCAATACAGCAACCATACAGAACAAATTTATCCATTTGATGGCGTCCACTGTTCCTGAAAATATACTCAAGAAAATTCTTCAAGCAAAGTACTTCGGTCTCATGTTTGATTCGACATCGTGAGCAAGTTTCAGAAGTAGTGCGATATGTGGACGTGGATTTTGAGAAGAAACCGGTACGCGCTGTAGAATCCTTCCTAGGCTTTATCCAGATAAGTCTGATAGACGCTGAGAGCTTAGTTGGGACCATCTCCAACCAATTGGAGAAAGATGGTATGGACCTGCAGGATTGCCGGTCACGATGTTATGACAACGCTGCTTCGATGGCGGGACACATAAGTGGTGTTCAACAAAGGACCATCGAGAAGAACAGTCTGGCAGTTTTAGTGAACTGCTATAATCATACGCTCAACTTTGTTGGTGTACACGCAGCCAAACAGGATGTAATGATGGTGACATTTTTGGGACAATTGAAGCTCTTTACGAATTTTTTTTTTTCGTCCACTCAACGCTGGGAAAAGCTAAAATCGCAGTGCCCACAGTTCTAAAGTCGGCGTCTACAACTATATAGATTAGTGCAAGGGTAGAAGCTGTGAAGCCCATAAACAAGCACCTTGACGAGATTCTTCAAGTCCGTCAGACCATGAACGATGATGTCACGGAGATCGCAGACACAAGAAGTGATGCCAGGCAACTGTAGGTACATCCGTATATTAACTCCCGAATTTTTGACTACTTGGATTTTGAAGCCAGAGTGCACTTTCCCATTGACCGAGTCCAGACAAAATTGCAAGACGTTGACGTATGATGCCGCCTTAGATCTGGAAAGTCTAAGGGATCATTTTCACCACCTCTAGAAGTTGGGCTTAGTCTCTGTCAAAAGTGGGAGGTTGAGACCAAAAGACGCCAAGACGAAGAAAGCGATGGTAAAACGTCGAGAGATGCCGGACTAACACCAAAACAGGAAATCGAGCAATCTATAAAGGAAACAATCGGTGGCCTTCACTCAGAATTGGACGATAGATTCACTCGTTTGCATTGACAGTGGCAGGAAGTTTGGTTTTATACTTGACATCGGAGGATTGTGTACCGGCATCAGCAGCGACGTCCTGAGGACTAAATGCGAGAAATTTGGCCATACCTATAACTGCGATATTGATGGTCAGCAGCTATATGAAGAGATTTTGGGCTTGAAAATGATGATCAGTACCAGGATTAAACATCAATATAACGCGACCGTTCTGCTTTTCTTCCTATAATACGGATTCTTCCCAAATCTTCGAATCGCTATCCAAATATTATTAACCATTGCTAACTGTGAAAGATCTTTTAGCAAATTGAAAATAATTTTAAACTATCTTCGAGCCTACATGGGTCAAGATTGATTAAACGGTCTTGCTTTGCTAAGTGTTAAACGGGAAGAAGTTGAGAAGGCTGTTTTCAACCTCGTTATTGACGTTTTTGTATCAGCAAAGGCGAGAAAGGTATACATATAGACCTTTGGTATGCAGACCAAAGTTCCTCCAAATGTTCCTAATGTGCCTCAAAATGTTTCTAAATGCTTAATAAATAAATAAACATATAAATCGATAGTTTGTTGTTTTACTCTTGTTTATCCATATTTGTTTACATTATAAATAATAGATTTTCAAGGGAGGGGGGTGGGGCGCATCTTCAACATTTGCCCTGGGCGTGATATTACTCCGTTACGCCACTGGTCGACATATCATCCTATTAGAAAAGCTTTAGTACTACGGTTTCAGGGGCATCCGCTTTAACTCCTGCAGCCATACTTGCAAAACAGCAGCCAACGAATTTAGATGAACGGCAGACTGTCCCAATGGGGGTCAATCGATGCGGGGGAGCCGCAAAGTTCCATTCTGGGGCCCTTGCTCTCTGTGCTGTATATTGATGACCTTGTGTTCAATACGGACTCTGACCGCTGGTTCCTCTATGCAGATGATTCGTTATTTCTCAATATTGCCCAAAATGCGGAGGCGGTGATTGGTTCGCGACAAAGGGACTGCAACTGAATACTGCAAAGACCCAAATCGTTACATACCAGGTACTATAGATGGGCTTATTAGTTCTTTTTGATGAACTAGTTCTTCCGAACTAGTTCACAAAAAGGAACTAGTTCTGAAGAACTACTTTGATCCTGAGACGTACTACTTCGATGAACGTGTCTTCGTGTCTTCTAGCGCGTGTATATCTCGTTCCGAACGAAACAGGGATATAGTTTGGACAGAATCGTTTCCTGCGCTCCCACTCTGTCTTTTTCTAACAGCAAGTGGCACTCAGTCAGCCGATTTGTGACGTTCTCAGCCACGCCCCTGGCAGTAGGGTGCGAATAAGATCGCATTTAGCAGTTTCATAGGTCAAATTCCCCCAGAACCTGACCGCTAGATTCAGTCCAATTCAGTCGTTAGATAGAGTGACTGTCAGTGTATACCGAGAAAGTAATTTGTTTACAATGAATCGCCGTAAGCGAAGTGTATTGTGGGACCAATTTATATTCCCATTTTGAAAATAAATAATTATTTATAATTATATTAATAGAAGAATCGTTATTTTATTTAGGTATGTTTTTTTTAATATGTATTTCTATAATAAAGTATTGCTGCACCTATTTTAACCTTATTCATACTGCAATATTATGTGGAATTAGGGTATTATTTATAAATTATAGTACAGCAAACACTCTCGGAACTATTGTTAACAGTAACAGTATTATCTAATAAGAAAAAATATAGTCTAATTATATACGTAGTGTTTTGACATAGCCCGCCGTTAGATAAAGAAACGACTGGCGGGCCGGGCGGTGCGTTTTGTCGCTCGCTTGATGTCGCCACAACTTGGTCACTGAATGGTTATTGAATGGTTATGTTTCACCAAAGCAGGTCTTTCGAACTAGATTTCATGTCCGTATCTGCAGACACGCCGCCCTACACAAGTCGTTCACTGAATGGGATATATTTTAGCAAAGCAGGTCTTTTTGAACTAATTCTTTTTATTTTAATGAACTAGTTCTTTTGTTCTGAGCCGGGAGCCATTCTCTCGGACTAGTTCGTTCACGAACTACCCACCTCTACGGCAGGTACCTGTCAGGTTTCTTGGGGTGTGGGTCCAGTCCGATTTGAGGTGGAACAAACACATTGAGGCAACCTGCAAGAAACTACGGTCTCATTGTGTTTGGGAACTCACTCTCTTCACTCTACAGAAAGCGGCTGTACGAGCAGTAGAGGGAGCCTACCCACGAGAACATTGCAAACCATTGTTCATACAGCACCACATTTGCAACATACCTACGATGGTTTGCACTTACATAAAACAAAATATACTGTACTTCAAGAACATAGTCAGCAAATTCAACACTCGAAGTGATAGACACTCCTATGCCACCAGAGGAAAGAGTGACATTCAAACTGTAATCTTATAGACAAAGTAACCAAACATTGCGCGTGCGCGAATACAGTACAAATTCCAGTGGTTCACAATCAATTACGGCAATTGGTATACAATAAATATAATGCAGTGGGGTATACGCATTCGGAGAAACCGCCGAGTATAGGTGGTGTTGTGATAATCGAATATGGCGGTTGCTTGACAGAAACCTTAATGTTTACTTATTGTGTTCGTAAGGAAAATATTACATTCGGTGGGTTTACGTGACTGTTATATCTACATAAATAAATTATGAATGATGGATAGACGTTGCAAATTCAATATGTACTGTTGTGTGCCGCAGTATTATGTTAAAAAATCTGATGTGGCCAGGCACGTGACTCTGTCATACAAAATATACAATCAATAGTTTAGCTGCATGAGATTCTATTTGATCGAGATCGATCGTGTCTGCATTAAAATAAAACAAGTTAGCCACGATTTGACGGATATTTTGATAATATCATATAAATTCAAAATCATATAAAGAATGGTGGTAACAGCAGGCAAATCTGACCTCGTGAAAGAAATAGAATTATCTAATAAACGAAGCAGTTTAAAATCAATTATTGATTTGAATTGCTTTTATAAGTGGACGCCCACCATTTGGAATAGAAGGAGTATATTGGGAGGTAGTAACATATCTTTTAATATATTTTACCTACGACCGTTGTGTAAACGTCGCTTACGTCACGGACTGCATCGCTCGTATATCGCTTATAACAACCGTGTGCTTTTGGCTGTGCGTTTGTGTTTTTTACGCACGACCTAATGTCATAATGACAGATGTCGCGCGAATATTTTGATTAATTATGTGTCATTTTTGATACTATTTATATTTATTGAAATTTTCGGTCGTAGGTAAGTGCAATACTCGAGCTGTAACATATATTGCCTGCTCATGAACATTTATGTTGAATTTGTATTGGAATTTTCGGTCGACACTTCAGACAAAGTTCTCCGTAGTTGCAATAGATGTCGCGCGAATACCGTCAAATATTGTCACTCGTCAAATATCCTTACCTTTATTTATTTGACATTTTTGATACAATTTATTGAAATTGTCGGTCGTAGGTAAAATTATGTACAATACTCGAGCTGTACACGCATATAACGTGCTCGTGAAAAATAACAAAACTCGCCGCTTCGCGGCTCGTATGTTAACTTTCCACTCGCACGTAATATGCTAGTTACAGCTCTTGTAATGTAATATACTATTACCTACGACCATATGTGTAAACGTCCCTTACGTCACGGACTGCTTCGCTCGTATATCGCTTATAACAAACGTGTGCGTTTGGCTGTGCGTTTGTGTTTTTTACGCACGACCTAATGTCATAATGACAGATGTCGCGCGAATGTTTTAATTAATTATTTGTCATTTTTGATACAATTTATATTTATTGAAATTTTTGGTTGTAAGTAAGTGCAATACTCGAGCTGTAACATATATGACATGCTTGTAAACATTTATGTTGGATTTGTATTGGAATTTTGTATCGACACTTCAGACAAAGTACTGCGTAGTTGCAATAGATGTCGCGCGAATACCGTCAAACATCGACAACCGTCAAATATCCTTACCGTTATTTATTTGACATTTTTGATACAATTTATTGAAATTGTCGGTCGTAGGTAAAATTATGTACAATACTCGCGCTGTACTAGCATATTACGTGCTCGTGAAAATAACAAAACTCGCCGCTTCGCGGCTCGTATGTTAACTTTCCACTCGCACGTAATATGCTAGTTACAGCTCTTGTAATGTAATATACTATTACCTACGACCGTATGTGTAAACGTCGCTTACGTCACGGACTGCTTCGCTCGTAAATCGCTTATAACAACCGTGTGCTTTTGGCTGTGCGTTTGTGTTTTTTACGCACGACCTAATGTCATAATGACAGATGTCTAATGAATATTTTGATTAATTATGTGTCATTTTTGATACTATTTATATTTATTGAAATTTTCGGTCGTAGGTAAGTGCAATACTCGAGCTGTAACATATATTGCATGCTCATGAACATTTATGTTGAATTTGTATTGGAATTTTCGGTCGACACTTCAGACAAAGTTCTCCGTAGTTGCAATAGATGTCGCGCGAATACCGTCAAATATTGTCACCCGTCAAATATCCTTACCTTTATTTTTTTGACATTTTTGATACAATTTATTGAAAATGTCGGTCGTAGGTAAAACTATGTACAATACTCGAGCTGTACACGCATATAACGTGCTCGTGAAAAATAACAAAACTCGCCGCTTCGCGGCTCGTATGTTAACTTTCCACTCGCACGTAATATGCTAGTTACAGCTCTTGTAATGTAATATACTATTATGTTTCAGATTGGTGACAGTGTCAATTTTGACAATTCTAGTTATCCAGGAAGTTGTCAGTAATACGTAATATTTCTACGTTTCTTTGTAGTAAGTGTTATTGTGATACCTAATTATCCTTTGAATTTCAGTTGTAAATAAAGAGGTTACTCATAATATTTATTGTTATTGAGTCCACTTTAGTTTTTTTTAACAAATGGATTTAAATAACTCAAGAACATTGCGGAATAAATGGTCCATAAAAATGAATATAAGGAGGTGATTTGGTGTCACTTTTGTTCATTGTTAAGGTTTGGATGTGCCAATCAACGGGAATGCTTTAGATTATGGCGAGAAAGAAACCCAGGTAAAAGAATGGAGTTGACTGCTAATACTTTGGCTTCCCAGAGACGGTGCATTCTAAATAGGAATAAATTATCAAATATAGAGATAGATAGTATAAGAAGGGAGGTAGAGATTTTTCTAAATCTTGAAAATGATGAAGTGGTTGGAGTTGGAGAATTAGAACCGGGCAGCCGTATTGCTGACGCTGAGGCGTCTATTATTGTGGATATTGAGGTAAATGGGATGCCAAATCTGGATAATGATATTGACAATGATGTGCAGCAAAGTCAGTTTTTAATGTTGGTACAGGAAGAGTTGCTTACTGCAGGTAATTTTCATAACCGGGTTAGGCTGCCTTTCATAAGGGAGACTAACAGGGTTAGAGAGTTGATTGCGCAAGCTAATTCTGATCTGGAAGTATTTCTCAGAAATAAGCCAGAATTGTCCATTATTGAAATAAATAATTTGTTGTATGCATCTGCCTATGTTATTACTAAGATGGTGAATCCAAAATTTACATCAATACACAATAATAGAATTCGGGAGAACCGTTGGAAGCGTAGACTCCAAAATAATATTGCTAATTGGAGAAAGGACGTTTCCAGGATTTCTGAAATTAGAAGATCAGTTCATTTAACTGAGAGGTTACAACGGTTACGGCAAAACATAATACTAAAATATAGTGTTTTAGGCGAAGAGAAGGATATAGTAGTTATTGAAGAAGAGTTAAAACAGAAAATTCAAGCTAAGGCCCAACGTATCAGAAGAATTGAGAAAAGAATTCGGACAATAATAACAATAATTTTGAAGAAAATCCTAAAAAAATTTATAGGGGTCTAGGCAAGGACAATATCTGTATCCAGAATTTTCCAAACATGCAGGATGTTACCAACTTTTGGACAGGCATTTGGGGGCAATCTGGCAAGTATAATTCTGAAGCGGAATGGATTAAACGCGAGGAGAGGCGTCATATATAACAATTATCCAGCAATGGAAGATGTACTTCTCTCCAAAGATGACATCTCAAATGCTTGCAAAAGTTTAGCACTTTGGAAAGCTCCTGGACTATATAAAATTCCTAATTTTTGGCTTAAAAGGATAACCATTTTGCATGAACATTTGGTAAAATGTTTTAACAATATGGTTAATAATCCGGAACTGATACCGTCGTGGCTGACTGAAGGTGTTACTGTTTTGATTCCCAAAACGGAGAATACAATGGAAGTATCCCTATTATATAGACCTATTACTTGTTTAAATTGTAGTTATAAATTATTAACTAAAATTTCGGTACCAACATTTATGAACATCTGAAAGAAAATAATGTATTGCCCTCTGAGCAGAAAGGTATTTTAAAGGACAGTTATGGGTCAAAGGAACTGTTAATAATCAACAAGAAGATTGTTGAAAAGATCAAGAAGACTCGAGGAAACCTATCCATGGCCTGGATTGATTATAAGAAGGCGTACGATAGTATCCCACATGAATGGATTATAAAAGCCTTGGAGATATATAGGGTAAACAGAAAAATTATTTTTTTTGGTAAACTCATGTATGTCTTTATGGTCTACTAAACTATGCTTGCGGGGAGAAGACTAGTGTGTTTTTTCAGAGCCGATTGATATTAATTGTGGCATATTTCAAGGTGATAGTTTATCTCCATTGCTGTTTTGCATAGGCCTGTTTGCATTGTCTAGGGAATTGAATGAGGATAAAGTTGGTGTGCAGTTATTACCTGGCGAAAAGTTAATTGGTCATTCATTTTATATGGATGACTTGAAACTTTATGCCAAAAATGATGAGCAGTTGAAGAGGAGCCTCAGTATTGTTAAACAATTCTCTGATGATATTGGGATGCAATTTGGCTTAGAGAAGTGTGCCAAAATTATTATTTTTTTTTTTTTTTTGTGTTTGTGGCATAACACCTAGTCAATGACTAACCAGTTATTTTCACTTAACCTAAACTAATAAAATAATGAGTATTTTTACAATTTTGCCCATTGGCCCAAGTTGTTTTAGTCTGACAGTTTTTACCACTCAAGTAGACGGCGGTTGTTTTCACTTGCACTTGTTTTCACTTTTCACATACTGTGAATACACTACGGGTGCTCTGCTTTTAATCACTCCCGCACTAGTTCGAATGGTTTAGTTCTTTTCAGCCGACGCACTAGCGCACTGTTGTCTAGCAGCTGGATGGCTTCAAAGTTGTCGTGGTGGAGTAGACGATCCTCGTGCTTCTTAGCAAATTTTGATATTTCGCTAGTTACCATCTCCATGCGGAGGTCCCGATGAAGACTGGTGTTTTTGATGTACCATGGTGCACCAACAATGGCCCTTAGTACTTTATTTTGGAACCTCTGAATGAGGTTGATATTTGACTGCTTAGTGCATCCCCATAACTGTATTCCATACACCCATACTGGCTTTAATAATTGCTTGTATAGTAGGAGCTTATTTTGCACTGATAAGGCTGACCTCCGTCCCATTAGCCAATACATTTTGCGGAATTTTAGGTCGAGTTCGTTCCGCTTTTTCTTGACATGCACTTTCCATCTAAGCTTGGCATCCAGTGTCATGCCAAGGTATTTCGCTGTATCCGCGTATGGAATATCGTTCCCATTAATGGTTACTGGAATATAGTTAACTCTCTTATTGGTGTAGTTTACATGCGTGGATTTTCCTTCATTTAGTTTGATGCGCCATTTCTTTGTCCAAAGGTTGATTTTGTTTGCAGCTATCTGTAATTTTTCAGTCGCTTCTTCGATACTGTCACTAATCGCCAAAATAGCCGTGTCGTCTGCAAATGTTGCCACTGTGGTTTCTTCCGGAACAGGAATATCATAGGTATACAGTAGGTACAAAAGTGGTCCCAATACACTTCCTTGTGGTACTCCGGCATTGATATTGCGTAGCGAGGAGTATTCGTCATCCTGTTTCACCCTGAAGTGGCGATCTTTCAGATATGATTTTAACAGTTCTGTATATTCACTAGGAAGCTGCTGTTCCAGTTTTACGAAGAGTCCATCATGCCACACCTTATCGAAAGCCTGAGCCACGTCTAAAAATATTGCTGAGCAAATTTTCTTTTCCTCAAGAGCCTTTTCTATAACATCGGTAATTCGGTGTACCTGATCGATTGTTGAATGTCGAGCTCGAAAGCCGAATTGATGTGATGGAATAGTTTGATTTTTCTCAAGAATTGGGTATATTCTCTTGATAAGTAATTTTTCAAACAGTTTTGAAATGGTTGGTAACAAAGATATAGGTCTGTAGGAGGCTACATCATTTGGCGGTTTACCGGGTTTGGGTATCATGATGACCTCAGCCACTTTCCAGAATGAGGGCACATATCTTAACCTAAGTGCAGCGTTGAACAAATTTAACATCTTTATCACGGCTTTTCTCGGTAGCTGCTTCAGCAGGGCTCCTGATATCAGGTCAAATCCCGGTGCTTTTTTCGAACTGAGGTTGGTTTTGATTTCGGTCATTAGTTCTTTTGGTGAAATATGGGGTATAGGCTTTGACTCCAGTGCTGTCCAGGTGATACACTCGGGAAGTTCAGGGGTATGAGTTTCATTCGGTGTAAATGTCTTTTCCAAGTGATCGGCAAAGATATCGGCCTTATCCTTGTTACTTCTGGCCCAAGATCGATCTTCCTTTCTTATCGGGGGAATTTGCATTATCGGTCGCTTTATGTTTTTGGTGGTTTTCCATAGAGAGTAGTCCGTAGCAGAGTCATTGCTTAGCCCCTCCAAATGCCGACCAATAGTTTGTTGTTTGATTTCTTCGGTAAGTTTGCGAAGTTTCCATACCATATTATTTAGTTCTGTCTTAACTATGGGGTCTCTTGTAGTTTGCCAACGTTTGCGAACTTTTCTCTTCTTTGCTATCAGTTCTCTGACTTCTAGAGGATAAATGTTGCTATTCTTGATATGGTAATTTATTTGGGGTGTAGCTAACCACGCAGCTTCCTGTATATCGCCGTGGAAACTCTGCACTGCGTCTTCCAATTCTTCGGGAGTTTTGAGTGAAACTGATAAGTTGATGTTCTGCTCTAGGCTTGTTTTGAACGCTTCCCAGTTTGTAGCTTTAGTTGTCAGAGTTGGTCTTCTTTCTTTTCTAATTACCGATTGACTTAGAGTTAAGATAATTGGTGTATGGTCAGAGTCAAGATCTAGTTCCTCGGTTACATCAATGAAGCTAGTTGACAGATTTTTAATTACAAAAAAGTCTATTAGATCTGGAATCTTGTTTCTGTCAGTAGGCCAATAAGTTGGCTTACCTGTTGAGTGGACTTCGCATCTGTAGCTTTGGATTGCATGTAGTAATTCTCTTCCCTTTGTTGTAGTTAGCCGTGAACCCCAATATGTATTCTTGGAATTAAAGTCTCCCCCAAGTATGAACTTCCCAGAGAAAGTCTGCAAAAGATCCAAATACTGTGTTCTCTTAATGTTGTGCCTCGGAGGTGAATAAAGAGCTCCAATCGATATTATTCCACATTTTGTTTTGACTCTAACAGACGTAACTTGAAATTGTTCTTTTTCGATTTTCTCGTCCTCATAATGAGATATATTATTTTTAATTAATACTGCGCTTCCTCCTCTTGCGCAATTGCTGGGGTGAATAGCGTGATAAAATTAGTATTGTCAAAGGCAAAATTGAGAAAACCGCTGACATATGCCTGAATGATCATTCTAGTATTAATGACCTAAAAGATAATACTAGATATAAGTATCTGGGAATGGATGAAGCCTTTGGTATTGATGATGAAGGCATGAAGGTGAAGGTTATAGGCGAATACATTAAGCGTGTGAGGAAAATTTTAAAGTCTGGTTTAAATGGAAAGTATAAAATGCAAGCGATAAATGCATATGCTATTCCTATATTTCGATACAGTGTTGGTGTTTTAAACTGGACGAAGAAGGAAATACGCGATTTGGACATTAAAACTAGAAAACAGTTAACATTAAATTTTATGTTTCACCCTAGGTCCGATGTCTGCAGGCTATACCTGCATCGTTTAGATGGAGGTCGTGGTTCGCAGCAATTGGAAAATATTTATGATTTGGAAATGTTAAATTTAGGAAATTTTATAAAGGCCAACAAGGAGGATAAAGTTATTAAACAATTAATTAGGGATACTTCTGGTAAGTCAATAATTAGTAAAGAAACTAATTTTAGAAAAATTTCAGGTCGAAGAACTAGAAAATTACGGAAATAAAACTTCGGTGGCGAGTTTAAAGCGGGAGATTAAGTTAAGAATGAATCGGAAAATGAGGCAGGATTATGTTAGTAAGCCAATGGTCAATTTTTAAAAATTGTGGAGGCTGATGGCATTTCAAAGTCTGGGTCTTTATCTTGGCTTTGTCATGGAAACATTAAGGTTGAAACGGAATCCTCTATTGTTGCGGCGCAAGATCAGGCAATTCGTACCAGATATCATGAACAGAAGATTATGAAAGTTGCTCATGATGGGAGTTGTAGATTGTGTCATCAGGCTCCGGAACATGTCTACCACTTATTGGCGGCTTGTCCAGTCTTAGCTGAGTCGCATTACATTGCTAGGCATGATAGGGTGGGAACATATATACATTATAATTTATGTTCCCAACTAGGTTTAGCAATGGATGTGTCTCGGTGGTATGACCACATCCCATCTCCTGGTGTGAGTAATGATCATATTACCATATTATGGAACATGCCTGTTGTCACTGATAGAATGCTTGATGCTAATAAGCCAGATATCGTGGTAAAGGATTTCCAGAGGAAGGTGTGCACGTTCATAGAAATCTCGGTACCTGCTGATGCGAATGTTATAAGGAAGGAGCTTGAAAAACAACATAAATATATGGATCTCGCAATAGAAGTTGGACGTATGTGGGGAATGAAAGTGAACATTGTTCCGGTGATTGTAGGTTCATTGGGAGCAGTTAGTATAAATTATAGTAAACATGTTAAGGAGTTACCGTGCAAAATTTCGCCCTGGGAAATTCAAGAAATTGCGGTTTTGGGAAGCGCGAATATTTTGAGGAGAGTTTTATCATAAAGAACCCTAAATTTGCTGCTTAATATTTCATCTTTACCTTCTTTTAATGTATATTGTCTATTAATAAATGTGTGAGAGTGTGTGTTTTTAATGACCTTTGCACAAGGCTGCAAGGGTTTTCTGCAGTTTTCCGTTGCTTTGCAAAGAAAAATTAAATTTTTCTTTGCAAAGCATAAATGGCCTTGTGTTTTTCTAAATTGGGTAGAGCTGCAGTGATACCCGCAAAGGGAGTACCCTAGGCTTCAGCGAAGCTCGGTACTACCAATTTGCCCTGATCCTCTTTATTACCTTTCAAAATTATTAGTGTAATTTTAGTATTTATATGTTGTATCCAAATTATATTATCTAGTTTTTAAATATTTAATGAGATGTATCAGAGATTTTCAATAAATAATAATAATAATAAGCGTTTATTCCACAAAATACCAAAATTACACATATATACATACATAGATACATATATACACAACAGAAGTATGGCAAAAACGTCAAAATTGAATAGTAAATTAAGTTGAATTAACTTTGGTTGAACGTCTTCATATGTTGGATAAATCCCATTGTGTCATAGAGATCTGTTTTAAATGTACCGTATGGTTTTTGAAGCCAAGCCTTGGGAAGCACATTTAAGAGTTCATGGTGGCGGTGTTTTGCTAGTGTGGTGGAGGTTCTGTGGTATGGGATGTCGACCTGACTACCGCTTCTCAAGTTCCGCCCCGTTTTTTCCTTTCGTTTCTGCAGGGTGGGTAGTTCGTTCTTTGCAGATAAGAGCTGTTTGTAGATGTATGATCCTGGCTGAGTTAGTATATTCAAGTCCTGGAAAAGTGGCCTGCAGTGAGTTGTTCTTGGTACTCCTGCAACAGCTTTCACTGCTCTTTTTTGCAGAATGAATATTTCTTTTGCGTGACTTGACTCTCCCCATAATCGTTTGCCATATATCATCCTACTGTGGAATAACCCGTAATAAGCAAGCAGTGCAGCCTGTGGTCCCACTATCTGATTCACTCTCATAATCGCATATATGGAACTGGACAGTTTTGCTGACAGTGTATCCACGTGATTTCTCCACGTCAGTCGAGTGTCGAGCGTGAGGCCTAGCAGTTTCACTGATGTTCCTGTGATTACTGTGTTTCTTCTGGTGGTAAACTTTATATGTTGTGTTTTATCTACATTGATTTGGAGTCCATTCCCCTTGAAGCATTCCTTTGCCTCCACTAAAGCCATTTCTGAGTTCTTCTCAAGTGTGACCAGTGAGGTGCTGCTAACTAGTAGTGTGGTATCGTCCGCAAAAAGTACGCATTCACTGTTCACAGAGTTAGGCAGGTCGTTAATAAATAGGCAGAACAGAAGTGGCCCCATCAGCGATCCTTGTGCAACTCCTGTTCTTATAGGCAAAAGAGGACTCATCTCCCCGTTCACAAATACGGCCTGTACTCGTTTTGTCAAGTACGACTCTAGAAGAATGAGTGGCTTTCCTCTCACACCGTATTTCTCCAGTTTTGTTAACAGAGTCTTGTGGCTGATGGTGTCAAAAGCTTTGGATAGCTCACAGAGGATTGCTTGAGCCCATTCCCCCTGTTCCATGGAGTCCCATATTGAGTTCAGCAGTCGACGTATTGCATCGACCGTACTTCTTCCCTTACGGAATCCAATATGTTCATTTGAGAGGATTTTATTTTTTTCCAAATAGGATATCAGCCGTGTGAGTAGGCATGACTCAAACACTTTCGAAAAAGTAGGCAGTAGAGATATAGGCCTATAATTTGTACATTCAGTTGGGTCTCCTTTTTTGTATATAGGTATTATTTTCGCGATTTTCAATACATCTGGTACAGTTCCTTACTCGAAGCAAGAGTTAATAATATGAGCCAGCGGGATACTGATATGTTGTGCTCCTGTTTGTAGTATTCGGGTGTTTAGAAAATGGTAGTCCATTGTATTTTTTGTCTTGAGGTTTTTTATTGTGCAGAGTATTTCCTCTGGCGTTACAGGTGTTAGGTAAAATGAATGTTTCTGTGTTTCTATTTTTAATGGAATGTTAGTGTCCTCATCTTTCATATTGTTTCCTATAGCCGCAAAAAATTTGTTAAGGTCATTCTTTGGAGGTGGGTTAATGTTCGTCTTTTTATGAGCAGACGTTTCTTTGTTTATTATTCTCCATAACTCAGACTGGTGATTGTTGGCTTGATTCAGGCGATTGAGATAGTATCTTCGCTTTTGGTCTTGAGCAAATTTGATGTAGAATTGTTTGTAAGATTTTAGAATCTCCTTTAAATCATCTCCTCCCTTGTTGTTGTAGGTTTCTTGGATAAGGTTCAGCGTTTCCTTTATTTGATTTACTTCATGACTGATTGGTTGTTTTGGGCTTCGGTTTTTTGCACACTTTATAGGGAACGCATCGTTGACAAGTTGTAGGTAAGTCTCGAAGAATATGTTGAATTGACTATCAGCCTTGGTGTCGTTAGGGATAAATTGCCAGTCTTCTTTTTACAGGAGCTCTTCAAAAATCTTGAGTCTTTCACCAGAGATTGTTCTTGTTTTTGAGGTTGGGTTGGATCGTGAGGTTTTTGTATGTACTTTAAAGAGGATTGAATGGTGATCAGATATTCCACATTTGTTAGTTTCAGCAGAAAATGTGTCAAAATTTGTATATATATCATCGATTGAAGTTCTTGAATTATCTGTTTCTCTTGTGTAGTCCGTTATAGTTGGTTTGAGTCCAAAACTGGCAAAGGTGTTATTTAGTGCTTTTATATCATGTCCTTGAGTTGAAGAGTCAACGTTAAAATCACCCGTTATGATTATTTTGGTTTGTGGGCTATATTTAGTCATTAGGTTGTTCAGTAGATTTTCCATGGTTTCAAGGTAGGTCAAGAGAGTACCATCTGGTGATCTGTAGGTCGCAATTATGATGGTGTTTGCTGTGTTTAAGTATACGCCACATACCTCACAGTCCTTCTCGATGGAATAAAACGTTAAGTCAATGTCTGTGCACTTTGTCACTTCGCACATAGATACACACCCCTCCATTCTTTAGGACGGATCTAGTAAAGCAGCTTGTTTGTGCATATGACTCTATATTAAAGCTATGCTTGTTCGTTGCTTTCAGCCAATGCTCAACAATGCACAATACATCTGCTTCATTTGTGTGTGCTGAATCTCGATCGCCTCTACTTTATTTGTTAAGCATTGGACATTCATATGCATTATTCTTGTGGTTTGTAGGATCTTATAATCAGTGTGAAGTGTACACTGATTTAGGTTTTTTATAAAAAATGTTCGGATTCTTTTTTTAGAAATCCTCGGTGTAGCTCAAATGTGAATCGCTTGATGCCCACTCCTTTTGGCCAGAATTCGGGGTTGTAAAGTTCTTCTTTCTTTTCGAATGGTGCTGTTATCACAACCAACATTTCAATTTGTTGGTATCGTTTGGTATCTCTTTCACAACAAATTTCACATTTTGGAAAGAAGGCTTAGTCTCAATGTATTCTGTAACATTTTTTTCAGTTGCTGTTTGCCTGACTCTATAAACATATAGCCAAACCCTCTTTTCAGCCCCCGCAAAACCATTTGTAGCTTGCTCAGCTGTACCCAGATTTTTTGGTGCTCTGTAGTTTTTATTTTGGTTTTGATTTTGGTTTTTGACTGTGTTTCGTGTTTGACCATTCGTATTTTCCTTGTCTACGTTTTCAATTATGGTGGCATTTTTGTTTATTTTTTGGATTGTAGTGGTGAGGGGCAGATTTGTTTGTACTATTGGTTTAAGTAGGCGTTTTGGTTGTTCCTGCATTCCACGGTTTATTTGTTTTGGTATGTGTTGATCCATCTGTAGGCCAATAGCTGAAGCTTGTTTGGTGGCATCACTGAATAGTTTTGTTTGGGTAGGCATTTTGGTTTCATTTTGGGCATGAAAAAGTTCCTTTTCCAGATAAACGATCTTATCCTGTAGTAAGGCGTTGTTTTGTTTTAGTAAATCGTTTTTGTCTTGCACTTCCTCTAGTATCCTTTTGAGGTACTGGTTTTCCAGTATATTTTTTCCTTGGTTGGCGCTTCTAACCTCCGAATCACAGCATGTTATTGTGTTGTCTGATGAAATCGAGACATTTGTAAGTCTTCCGGCACAACTTTTGTGATATATTCCAAGGCAATTGGTGAACACACATACCTACACCAACATCCTTGGTTACACAGCACTTAAATTTATCTCCATTTTTAGGATTTTTATCACTGGTTTTAGGATGATCATCCTCACCCTCGGCCATTTTGAAATAATAATTGTTATTACTTACTGACCGTACTGAAGGAGACGCTTACCCTCCAATTTCAATACTCTCCATTTTACTCGAAATCCAACCTGACTTTCTAAACTTTACTGGATTTTCACTTACGGTAGCGTGAATTAAATATCTCTCTTCCGGAGGCTATAAAACTGTAGGTTCTTTCTCTGAAACTTTGTCAGAGAAAGATGAACCACCAATACTAAACGCTTTTTATAAGCCAAAAATACTTCCCTACAAAAAGGACTGATTTAAATTAGTCTACAATAAAAACGCAAATCCAAAACAACACTTAAAGTCTATTAAAAAATAAACAATCAACAACGCTAACAAAAAAAAATTAACGATAATTCTAAACAATGATAATATTCTTTTGGCGGAGATGGTCACAATATAAATCAGTCAACTCTAATAAACAACTTACGCGTTAAAATAGCTGGGAGCGAGAAAACACAAGACAGCACAATTATTATAAGTTGGCCCCCATTGGGGCCCTACGTTTGGGCGCTCGACGCACAACCGTTTCTTTCAAGACCAGATACCAAAGAGAGTGAGTGGTTGTGTGTTTTCTTCAACCCCTAAATATTCTCGCGCCAAAGCCACAGACGCCTGCGCTCCAATATCACCTCTATGCTTCGTCTCATACCAACCTCGAATCCCTCTTAAAGCAAAATACACCAGCGTCTAAATTTAAATCCCCAACTTATTACAATATCTCTATCTCATCCGACGTAGTGCCACTGGACACACTACGAAAGCGTCAATTTCGTGGATTCGATTAGTTGGATTGGAGCCATAGGCTGCCACAGTGCTGCCACCAGGTGCCACATGTATAAGGTTATCTATGGGCTGTCAGTGGTTTGGCGTTAGTCAGCTGCCACATGTATAAGGTTATCTATGGGCTGTCACCGGTTGGCGTTAGTGATGCCGAATATTACCTGGTAACGGTCACGGTAACACCGACCGCGCACTTTAAGCTACAATAGCGCCATCTGTCGACGGTCCTAATATCTACTGGCCACGCATGCGCAGTTTGATCTCGGGCACTACATCGATAGACAAAATATATATCGAGACTACATAATGCGCTATTGGGAGTGTGCATACACCGTGGAATGGACTTGAAAATCGATCTAAGCGCCCATAGTGGTGAAATACCTAACTAAAATGCCTACGTATGTGCAGTAGTTCACGGCGCATTGTATTGTGATCCAATCCGTCAGAACTAATAATATATCGGTGGTATAAATAATCATAATGGGACACAATAAGTGTTGCGTTATCAACTGTAATAATACAGCAAGAAATTGTAACAAATGCAATATTGTAATAACATATGAACGGACCACTTATACAGTACAGATAACTGTAACATTTATTAGCAATCTGCACCATTTACGCCTCGTGGACCTACTACTACCTACAGCTGTAGAGGCGCTAGCATCGCGTACCCTGCCAATAGGACAAGTTCCGTATAATTCCTAATACGTATATGGATAATATTGACAGTAGGTATTATCAAAAAACAAGTGGCATTTTACATCCACAATTAAGGTTTATTTGGTTATGGCTAACCCAATGCTGAGGGCGCCGCTTAATCCAAGTGCATTTTGTTGACATTGCTTGGCAATGAGTCCGGCGCTCTATAACCAAGCTCTAGTTGGGTACCTAAAGGTTTTTTGATTATTACACCATTATTTTAAAAAGAATGCTAACATGTTACATTTCGGAAATGAGAAGACACGAATAGCGGAAAATGCCAAACTTTTACATGGCGCCCATAAAAAAAACAAATGTTGACCATGGTTGCGCCGCCATCTTTGTTGTTATTTCAAATTAAAAAGTAGCTATAGAATGTTTTTGTTTCAAATGTCTACCTGCATTTGGTTTTGAATAAAAAATTAAAAACAATATCTTAACATATCAGTTTTTTGCGGATATCTACAAAATGAAAAATGATAGCTTAAATTTCCTTTCAGATAACTGATCAGCACAAAAATACGAAACTTTGCCAAATTTGAACATAGGCTCTATCTCTACTAATAAGCGAGATCCCGATGGTGAGCCTCGACATTGAATCACCCGGTGTTTGTTGGTTTCTGAAAATTTATTAAAGGTATCTGATAAAAGAGTTTTACATTTTTTTCTTACTGTAAACACAGGTTATTGTTATAATTGTATTGCAGTAACACTAACAATGCATCCATATTCCATATTCGAATTTACTACTGGCTCTAGTAATTCAACGTCATCCGTTGTTTTCGCCGAGCCAACGGCATCGAAACGAACTACGAACCACGAGCCATCGCTAACCGCGAGCCAGTTATGTGACTGAACGGTCTGCACGTATGGGCCGCACGCCGCTGGTACACATCATTTGTTTTAATTTTTTCTTTTTTTTTTAATTTTCTATCTGGGATGTTGTCACACCACTTATTGTATCGAGTTAAACCAGCTCTGACGTATAATATAACAGTGAGTATGGGAAGGTAAAAACGATATAACAGTTTAATTTTTACAAAATTCATAGAGCTGAATAACCGATCGACTTCAGCATTAGAGTGAGTGAGTGTCTTCTAAAGGAAAATCGGCCAGTTTAAAGGGATTTTCATTTGCACCATCTTTATTGTTATATACTTATCCTATACCAAAATCTTCTTGTATCATTAATCATTACGTTTATTCCATTCGGTAAATGTCTACAGATTGCTACTGATTTTAATTTTGTTCAATAAAATCTGAAGGTTTTCCTAGAGTTTCAAATAGATTGATAAGGTTAGTTTTATTTGGTTTGCAAGTTTCTTTAACACTTATGGATGAAAGAAAATATTAATCTTATCCCTATCTGATTTATTTTTAAGTTACTTAAAACTTGATACATCGCTCCCTAAGATTGCGTTCACAAGAAAATCCCTTTACTTTCATTTACCTTTATGTGGTTTCAAAATTGTAACCTAAATAACAAAATTAATCTACAGTGTCTCACCGGACGTTGGATTGTATGGGTACTTTTGTTATTAATAGAGATAGAAAGTCGGTTAAATGGGCAAAGTAGTGCATACTTAATCTGTTCAGGAAACAGTTGAATTCCAAATGCTTTCCAAGTTATTTTGAAAAACCAAAAAATTAATTTTTTTAATTATGGCCATAACGTCTTTATTTGTGATCCCATAAAAAAGCGTTTGGACATTATAAAGGCACTTTTTTGTTTTTCTTATGAACGTTCCTTATGAATGTTTGGATTCAGATTTTTTTCTGAGTAATTTGGTATGCTACTTGCCATATTTAAAATACAACATGGAGCCATGAGAAACACACTTGAGTGATACAGTATTTATGTGCCCATAGACATAGTCAAGTTACAGTAAAGTTTTACAATGTATTTATTTGTACTAACTGGACAACATAAAAAAAAGTAACAACATATTAACAATGTTTCTGAAAGTCTCGCCATTTTCATGGAGGCATTTTTCACAGCATTGTGTAATATGGCGACCTTACCGAGGGTTATTCTGTCAATCGAATTGAAAGCGGCGATGACGGTGTCACGTAACTCTCCAACCAAAAGTCACTCCATATATAAAAATCACAAGGGATAAGATCCGGCTATCTTGGTGGTCATGATACTTCTGAATTGGTAGCAATTACTCTCCGTTTATGTCTTATGTCAAAATAGTTCCTCACGATTCGGGCACTATGTGTAGGTGCTTCGTCTTGTTGGATCCACATACCTTATCGTAACGCCAACGGTATATCGTCCAATCTTTCTTCCACGTCCTCAGAGAGCAACATTGCCGATACATATACGAAGTTAAATTTTTGCTATACAAAATTGGTCCGGTTGGCCACTATACCGCACCATACATTAAAACCAAACCACACCTAATTATGGCGCGGTACAAAAAGGTGCTGATTTTTACGGGCCCAGTTGTGCGTCTTCTTTCAGTTAAAAATACCGCAGTTAGAAAAATATGTTTAATCAAATCATAATATTTTTTTATAAATTCTGGGTTTTTACCAATTTCTTTCAACAGATGGGTAGATATCACATTGTTTCACAAAATGTCTTCCATGGCACGATGCGATTTTCAGCAATTCTCGAAGTGTACAACTTTCAGCCAATTCTATTATCTTATTGTAATGAAAATATGACATACCAAACGTGTATAAAACCAATATGGCGTCCGTAAGAAAAACTAAAGTTTCGATTGTTTCTGGCGAATCCATGGGCAAAAAAATAAACTGACATAATCAAATTTTAGACAAAAGTACCGTTGTAATACCAAAACGCTTTTTTGATGGGATCACAAATGAAGAAGTTATAATCATTATTAAAAAATGACATTTTTAGTTTTTTTCAAAATAGCTTTGGAACCATTTGGAATTCAACTGTTTTCTGAACAGATTATGAAAGAGCACATAAGTACGCACTCGTAAAGCTCAAAAGGCCGACAATTCAGATTCCACCGATCAGAAAAGCTGATGGTAGCTGGGCCAGGAATAATGAACAAAAGCCCGAAGATTTTCTGAGCATTTAGAAAAAATATTTCAACCTCATCATGGCGAAGATGAAGAAGTCGATATTGAAGAGAATTACCAGGATGGCACGCACATAATGCTTACCACACCAACAGAAGTTCAGAAGTTAATCAAAATGACATTAATCGGAAAAAGCCCCAGGTTATGACTTGATAACTGGAGAGGTACTTAAAGAACTTCCAAGGAAAGCCATAGTTAAGCTTACGAATCTTATCAATGCTGCCATCAGACTAAGGTATGTTCCCAAACTGTGGAAGGTAGCAGAGGTGATCATGATACTAAAGCCTGGGAAACCTCCACATGAAACAACGTCTTATAGACCTATCTCTTTACTGCCCATCATGTCAAAAATCTTCGAAAAATTGCTACTCAATAGATTGAAGCCAATAATTGAGAGCAAAAGGATTGTTCCAGACCATCAGTTCGGATTTCGAAATAAGAACTCTACTATTGACCAGATACACCGAATAACAAACATAATCGAAAAAACATTAGAGGAAAAAAGTTTGTTCTGCAGTCTTCCTAGATGTGGCACAGGCTTTTGATAAAGTCTGGCATGAAGGACTGAACAATAAATTAGGAAGTATCCTCCCGAAACAGTTTGCACAACTATTAAAATCTTACCTGACTGAGAGATACTTTAGAGTCAAACAAGGTGGTGCGTGCTCTGTCCATAAGAAAATTAAAGCAGGAGTGCCGCAAGGTAGTGTTTTAGGTCCGGTTCTTTACCTACTCTACACCAGTGACCTCCCAGCATTAGAAACTAATACTGTCGCAACTTTTGCAGACGACACGGCTATCCTAGCTGTTGGGAACAGCAATGAAGAAACGACGAGAAAACTCCAAGCAGCTCCTGGTCATTTTCAGGTCTGGACAAAAAAAAAGAATCAAACTGAACGAACTCAAGTCAGTACATGTTGACTTCACCAACAAGAAGATCAACACATCCCGGTTACTATTAATAACCAAATAGTACCGTACGCAAACACAGCTAAATATCTCGGCATGACATTAGACGCCAGGCTCCGCTGGAAAGCCCATGTCAAAAGGAAAGGAGAGGAACTAGGAATCCGTTATACAGAGCTGTACTGGCTGCTAGGAAGAAACTCTACGCTGTCTGTACATAATAAGCTTCTCTTGTACCAGCAAATTCTAAAACCCGTGTGGACTTATGGTGCTCAACTCTGGGGTTGCACCAAAAAAAGCAACATTAAAATTGTCCAGACCTTCCAAAATAAAGTACTGAGATGCATTGTCAATGCGCCTTGGTACATTAGGAATGATGATCTCCACAAGGACCTTAAAATGGAGTTTGTTTGCAAAGAAATCCAAAAATTAGCAAGAAGTCACGAGGAAACGCTTCACCATCACGTGAACGTTGAGGCCATCCAGCTCCTCGACAACACCGCATTAGTGAGAAGACTCAAGAGAAAGAAGCCTTTTGAGTTAGTGTGATTGTGAGATAGTGATAAAAGCAGAGTAATAAGTGCTGGTGGTAGGTGTTCTTTCCAAAAGCAGAGTCAGTGCTACGTAGTGCGCAAGAAAAACGTGCTCAGTATACCAGGACTAACTGAGAGACATCGACGGGTGCCTGTTAGGTTAAGTTACACTAGTAAAATAAGTTAGAATTAAGTTACTCATTAGTCAATTATGACTAGATTGTAATCCTCTTATTGAATAAAAAAAATCTGATGTGGCCAGGCACATGACTTTATCATACAATATATAAAATTAATAGTTTAGCTGCATGAGAATCTATTTTATTGAGATAAATCGTAGGTATTGTCAAAGCATCAGCACTTGACACTACCTACACTACGTCATTAGAATAATAGTTATTTATGTCACTGTTGTTGGCAGTGGAAAGGAGAAACGAAACACTGTCTTCTGTATTAATACCTAGTGTATTAAAACTAAAATGAACATCTAACCTCACAATACACGTCTGCGTACTTCGACGACTTGAACACGACTGCTTCTAGAAAGCGACGTTACTACATTGACTACTTTACCCATTAGTTATGCAACCAACTCTACACTAAACCTAACCTAAATATTATTGTTTACCTTATCTAACACTCCCCCGTAAACAAAAATAATTTTTAAATCTCACAATAGTTTTTCTGAAATATTCAAACTTAACTCTATGTAATGGTTTTGTGAATATATCACTCACATTTTCGCTTGTGTTGCACCAATTTACATTGACCAATTTACGTTTAATAATATCGTTTACATAGTGATACCTAACATCTATATGTTTGCTACGTTTATTCAAGACTCCGCACTTTATTATACAGAGCACTTTTATTGTCCATATTTAAATTTGCCTCGATTCTTCTTCCAATTATTTCTTCAATCAGTTCCTGTAGGTAGACTATCTCCTTGCAACATTCTGATGCTGCAATGTACTCCGCCTCGGTTGTTGATAATGCAACTATTGGTTGTTTCCTCGCGCACCAACTTATAGGTCCTTCGTTCAGCATAATCACGTACCCGGTTGTACTCTTTCTTGTTTCAGGACAATTCGCGTAGTCCGCGTCACAATATGCACATATTTTTAAATTTTCTAGTCCGGAATTTATGCTATATTTTATTCCGAAATTTTTATTTGCGTTCAGGTATTTAAGCATTCTTTTAACGTTTGTTATGTCACTGTTTGTTATATCGTTCACGTATCTACTTAAAAAGTTCACTACAAAACTTATGTCTGGTCGCGTTTTATTCGCTATATATAATAAGCTACCGACTGCTTCTTGGTAAGGAAAGTTTTTATTTACTGTCTTATCACTTCTATTAAAATCACTTAAACTTAACGGAATGTGACATGTTTTAGATTCACTCATGTTAAAATCAGTTATTAATTTTTCGATCAATTTAATTTGATGAATTTTTAATTCGCTGTCTGTGATTATTAGGTCTTGTCCAAGAAAACTATTTGGTTTTGTCCACGTTTTTAATGTAAAATTATTGCTCAGTTTATCTGTTATTTCCTTTATTTTGTCTTTTGAATCAGAAATTATTAGACCGTCATCTACGTATATAGCGAATATAGTTGACCCGTCGTTATTTTTAAATATGCATTGTTCTGTGGTGCTTGTCGTAATCCATATAGTGCTTTTTTTAGTTTACATATTTTTCTTTCTTCTTTACTGTAACCCTCAGGTATCTGCATGTAGACGTCTTCATTTAGCTGTCCGTACAAAAATGCTGTTTTTATATCGAATTTAGCTATATGTCTGGATGTTGCTGCTGCAATTGCTAATATTGTTCGCGTAGCGCTAGTGCTTATTACCGGACTAAATATCTCATCAATTAAGTCATTCATTTGTTGTTCAAATCCTCTCACTACCAATCTGGCTTTGTAAGTTCCATCATCTTTCACTTTGAAGACCCATTTGTTTGTCAGGATTTTTTCATTCTTCTTTAAATCTTCTTTATCCATTAATTTCAACACTTCGTTTTCTTCTAATGATCGCTTTTCTTCTTCTATCGCCCTTCTCCACTCTTCTTTGTTTTCCCCTTTTATGGCCTCTTCATATGTTAAATATACATAGTCTTTAAATTTTGTTGGTGGTCGCCTTAATCCTTGTGGTCTAGTATTTATCTTCTCGTTTTGTCTTATTGGCTCTTCATTTTCGACTTCAGAGATTTCATCGCCTTCATTTTCTCTTTCATCTTCATTTATAATTTCCTCCTTATCTTCTTTTCTTATTTCTTGTTCTTCATGTAAATTATTTTCATTCTCATATTCTTCCTCTTCCGTGTCTTCAGTTAGGATTTCTATTCTTTTTTCTCAAAAACTGCATCTCTCGAAACTATTATCTTTGTCTTTTCTTCATCAAAAAATCTAAGTCCATTTGTAGAATATCCTACAAAGATCATTCTCTGGCTTCTTTCGTCTAATTTTTTAAGATGACCAAGTTTCTTTACATACGCGTATGTTCCAAAAATCTGCAAATGTCTTATATTAGGTTTATATCCATTCCATAACTCGTATGGTGTTCGCCCTGTTATTGTCGTTGGTAATCTGTTCAACAAATACGCAGTAACTTGAACAGCTTCGCCCCAGAATTTCTTGTCTACTTTGGAGTCGTAAATCAATGCTCTGGCCTTTTCCATGATTGTTCTGTTTAGTCGTTCTGCCTTCCCATTCAATTGTGGCGTGTATGGAATAGTGAAATCAATTTCTGTTCCTCTCCTTTTGCACCATGTTTGTATATTATTATTTGCGTACTCTTTGCCATTATCGCATCTAATTTTTTTTACTCTTCGCTCCAATTTTGTTTCGCATCTTTTTACGTATTCTTTTAATAATTCTGCCACTTCATCCTTTGTCTTTATTGGTTTTCTTGATTTTATTTTAACGGCACTATACTCGCAACTTCTTCGTCGAGCCGCGTTCAGTCCGTCCCTGCTGCGCGATAACACGGTCGGTCGTCGTTCGCCGGTCCACGCACGTCACCGCTCTGGAATCCTCCACTATGCTCCTGCTGATCGCTGCGCTTCTTTGTTTTTATTTTCTTTCTTCCACGTTCCTCCTGTCTCCTTCGGTACCTGGGCCCATAACCTGTTGTTGGCAGTGGAAAGGAGAAACGAAACACTGTCTTCTGTATTAATAGTGTATTAAAACTAAAATGAACATCTAACCTCACAATACACGTCTGCGTACTTCGACGACTTGAACACGACTGCTTCTAGAAAGCGACGTTAGTAGTGGTAGCAAGCCGATTCGAGAACCTCCTCCGTGACCTTGACCACACCTCCACCCAAGGTCAAGGTCACGGAGGATGTTCCCGAATTGGCTTGATGGTGAAAATGAGGAGGACTCCTTATTTTAATTTTAGATGACCTTATCTAATCAGGAGGAGGAGGAGATCGAATTGGAGGAGGTGAATGACTGGTCCAGGTTAATCCTAAGGTCAAGGTCACGGAGGATGTTCCCGAATTGGCTTGATGGTGAAAATTAGGAGGACTCCTCATTTTAATTTTAGATGACCTTATCTAATCAGGAGGAGATCGAATTGGAGGAGGTGAATGACTGGTCCAGGTTAATGAGGAGGTTTTATGACTTGGTAACAATTGATGGTGGGATTTGTGTATAAAAGGTGGTGTGGGAAATGTTTTTTCATACAGTGTAAAAGCGGCAGAGAAACAGTGAAATAGTGACACATTGAAGAAGTGAGGTTTGTAACTTTGAAGAAATGTAATATCAATTGAAATCATTATTTTAGTGTCAACAACACCAACACAAAATGTAGGAACGGGTGGTGGAGTATGTGATGCCCTAAAGAAGATAAGGAGAAAACGTGCTCCGCAGGTACAATCTACGAAGTTATTACCATTGTTTAATGGCGAGTGCACAACACTAAACCCAGTAGATCTTAGCATGGCTGCAGCACAATTATCGCAACCCGTTAATGGTGTGAATGTGCTACCAACACCTTCTACTGATGGATCTGTGGTGCAAAACATGATGCAAGAAGTGACCGTATATGACTTTAATGATCAAAATCAAAGAATGCAAAAACCATTAATATGTCAACATGTATACTCTTTGAACAAGAGTAATAGCAAATTTTTAGCGGTAGGCTTGAAAATGGAATCTGGTTTAGATCCAGCAGTGCGTATATTTGGGAAGGCAACACAAAACGTAACATTTACCGTGGATCAGTGGAACGAATTTGTGAAACAGGAACATGTAATCACCCAACATTTAATGAACATGCAAACCCAGGAAGTGTGTCCGGCAATGCAAAATATGGGTTTTAGAATGAAATGTGAATGGTTTGAAAACTATACCAAAGTGTTGAAAATTTGTCGCGGTGAAGAATGGTTGTATTTATCATATGAAGGACTTAAGGAAATGTGGCAATATAAGGAAATAATTCATACTCGTTTAACATACTTAAAAGGTCTGAACATGGGCAGTTATTATAATCAGATTTTGGGGAGAGCCGCTTGTATGGAAGGTGATATACTGACCAATGTATTAACAGCAATGAATGGTGAAATCTCCGAACAGTTTTGCACTATGAAAGAATTTATCACCCTGGGATTAGACAAGATAAAACTGGATTGTGAAATACGTCAAATGTTCCTAAATTAAAAGTTCATATTACAATATTCAGGGCCGATATATTCACCTATCGTGAAACTGTTCGTCATCTAAACGACAGGATAAATGGTAAATGTGTCTATTCACCTGTCGTTAACGTTACCGACCGGATAAATACGCTTAACGAACGAATTTATTTAGCGATCGAATGAACCTGCCGGTAAACTGATAACGAACACTTTGAACCAATCACAGAGCATGTACTGAATGTCAAACAAAAAGTCAAACTGACAAATATTTACATACGTACGTGGTACTGTATTAATTGAAGTCATTATTGATCATTGTTTAGTTAATATGGCCGAATTTGCGGAATTCGACTTTGAGGAAGTTGAAGACCTCATTATTTTTGAAGAAGCGGTTATGGCTGACGGAATTCGACTTCTATGGCTGCGTTCCGATATTGTACGCCGTTTATACTTTTACTCATTCACGTGTCATTTGCTCGCAAGAATAGTAGATTATTCTACTATTCTTGATTTGCTCGGTGTACCCCATTGTACCCGGTGTCATGCCGGTGTCAACGGTGTAGAATATCCACACGCAGCTAATATACCAGTGATAATCGGCATGACCATATTGACCATATTGAATAAATGGGTCTACGAGGAGGTTTACCTACGATACTGCAAAACTGGCGGTCCTTTCTTTTTTCCTTCAATACTATTTCTTTTTTATTTTTGGTTTGGGTCTTTTTAATTGATGCGGTTAGAAAACGTGTTCGAATGAATTTGGGTTACGTTTTGTCATTGTCATTTACGGCGCTGCATCTAGCGGCAATTAGTCCAAGTTATGGTCCAAGGATTGATTTAGTACACCTTCTTTACCGACTTTTGATACTATACTGCCAAAAAACATTCGTTAGCGATGTTTACGTCATCGTTACCTGACGACAAGTTACAGATCGGTGAAAAGACAGAATCATTTTTAACGCGAACGTTAGCGTAATCTGTTCGTTGGCTAACGACAACTTTGACGATAGGTGAATATATCGGCCCTAAGGATTATAAAATAGGTAATGTAATGTAATGTAGTGTTAATGAATGTATTAATAAAGTAGTTGTAATAAATCTTTGCGTTAACGTAAAATGTGTGTTATTTAAAAACGTAACAGAATATTTGTGGGAAGCATGTCGACTGAAAAAATGTGGGGGTAGAATTTGTCATTTATATAGCTACGATTGTGGAGAACGTGACAGTCTACGTAAACCTTTCGTGCGATATTTGTAGTATTAAATGATGATTTCGGTAGCAAAACCGACTAGTCATCGCCGGAAAGCAAAAAGAGTAGGTCGAGGATTGATCAATAAGTTAATAAATAAGCTTCCATTCGAACTGCACATACCCGGATATAATTTTTGCGGACCAGGAACGAAACTTCAACAAAGATTAGCGAAAGGCCACACCGGTGTGAATAGGTTAGACGAAGCTTGCAAGGAACACGATATTTCGTATTCCCAAAGTGATGATTTAAGCCATAGACACAAAGCCGACCATCAATTGTATGAAAAAGCAGTTGAACGTATAAAAAGTGGAAACGCAGGATTTGGAGAAAAGTTAGCAGCTTCAACTATTGCCGCAATAATGAAAGGAAAAACAAAGTTGGGATTGGGAAATTCGAAAAGAAGGAAAGGGTTAAAAAAGATGAAAGTTAGAGGAGGTGCGCTAAGTTTTACACAAGCTATGAAGGTAGCTAGGAAAGCTATATCCCGCGGTGGTAAGAACAGAAGTTTATTAGCAAATGTAAACATCGCATATTCAAAACTAAGGAAGAAAAAAATTACTCCCCCGAGAAGTAGGATAATTCCAATTCCAAAAACTGGAGGGTTTATCCCCTTAATACCATATTCGCAGCTTTGGGAGCGTTAGGTTCATTAGGAGGTGGAGCTGCAGCAATAGCATAAACTGTTAATCAAGCGAAAGCCGCTCGTGAACAGATGGAGGAAGCTAAGAGGCATAATCGCGCGTTAGAAGCACAAAAAATGACGGGAAGTGGTTATTATTTGAAACCGTACAAAGCCGGATGCGGACTGTATTTACCATCACATTCAAAAAACTGATTAAATCCCTTCCTCGTCAACCGCTAACCAACGTTCAGTTACTGAAGCATGTTAAGGATCTGAAAATACCGAATTTTAGAGGTGTTTTTATGAAGGATAAGTTACCGAAACGCATTCGCCATGCCGAAAGCGGAATCATTAATCTGGATGATGATGATGGTAAAGGAACTCATTGGACGAGTTACGTGAAGGAAGGTGATCATATCTCATATTTCGATAGTTTCGGCGATCTGCAACCTCCCATAGAAGTGCAAAGTTATCTATTGTCCGGAGGTGGGAGAGCAATTGATTATAACTACAATCGGTATCAGAAAAGTAATTCATATAATTGTGGTCATTTATGTTTAAAGTTTTTGATAAGTAGATATGCATAGTTATTAATGTTATAGTAGATGTGTGGTTGGTGAATTGCAAACATGGTGGCACATTCTTATACGTTCACTCTAACCGGTCCAAGTTCCGAATTAGGTAGTAATGTGTATCCTCCAATAAATTTGAAGGGCGATGTAGATTATGAGTTAGCATTGTTAAATTTTGACGCGTATAATTCAATTGCTAACGTGACGGAAGATAATAATGGATTGCAGTATGGCGATAAGAAAGAGAAAATTGAAATTCCTACCGGAGCATATGATGTAGATGATCTCGCAGAGCAAATCACAAGTGAACTGAATAATAAATCAGTAAAGATACGTATTCGTGGAAATCCAAATACTCAAAAAGTTATCATTAAATGTTCTGAAGATATCCACTTTGATGAAGATCGATCGATCGGTAAATTGTTAGGATTTACAAGGAGGAAACTTGTAAAGAATGTGAATCATATTAGTGAAAACAGAGTAAATATTAACCCTGTAAATGCACTACAGATCTATTGTAATTTGGTAAGCGGCTCTTACAACAACGGACGACCAGTTCACGTGCTACACCATTTTTTCCAAAACGTTCCAGCAGGATTTAAAATAATAGAAAGTCCACAACCACCGATTTATTTACCAGTACTTATCGAAGATATCACAAGTATAGTCGTGAAGGTTTTGGATCAGCACGGAAAGGTTGTAAAGTTTGGTGAAAAAGAAGAAATAACAATTCGTATACATCTACAGGAAGTGAAAGGGTGAAGTAATGATAGGTGTACGACGACAACGAAGGCGGAGAAATGGTACTAACATACTGCAAATAATAAATTCTAAGTCGGGAAATAAATATAAATGTAAAGCCCTAGCAAATACAAGAGACAGTAGTTGTGGAACTGTGAAGACAATAACAGTTGCGAATAAGAATTTTTTGCGGAAGTTAGGATATATAGTACGTTAAGTAATGGATATCTTAAGTGTTACGGATAAAAGTAGAAGTGACAATTCTATAATAAGTTATGAATATCATTCACATCAGCCATTTGGATCTCAAAGTTTTAATAACAGCGATGAAGTACGTATCACCATACCAGAAATTGATAATTTTACAGTGCCCGGCGAAAGTTATTTGTACGTAGAAGGACGAATGAATTTGTTAGACGAAGATGGAGGTGTAAAAACAGCAACGAAGAAAGCTGATGGGACCATTGAAGGAGTTCCCAAAGCAACAAAATTTATATGCAACCCCATCGCTTTTCTCTTCAGCGATATTCGATATAATATAAATGGAGTGCAAGTAGATTCTGTACGATACGTAGGTCTTTCATCTGTAATGAAGGGATATTTTTCGTACACTCCGAATGATATGGTTAGGTTGAGAAATGCAGGCTGGAATATTGATGATGACCATACAAGTGACATTGTGGATAGCATGGGAAATTTTAGCGTTTGTGTACCATTGAGGTCGTTATTAGGGTTTGCAGAAGATTATAGAAAGGTCATACTAAATGCTAGGCAGGAACTGGTATTAATTCGATGTAACGATGATACCGACGCCGTTGTCCAAACGGTCATACCAAGCGTGAATAAGGATGAGAAGGTGCACATAACAATAGAAAAAATTGTGTGGCGAGTTCCCCACGTCAATGTTGGTTTAAGAGAGCAAATGCTATTTGATAAGATATCTACTAAAAATACCGACATTCAATTACCTTTTAGAAGTTGGGAAATGCATGAATATCCATCTCTTCCAGAAACTACGAAACATTCGTGGGCTGTCAAAACTGCTGCACAAACTGAGACTCCCAGATTTATCATTATAGGTTTCCAAACCAATCGAAAAGGACAAATGAAAAAGAATATGGCTAAATTTGATAATGTAGACTTAACAAATTTAACTGTATTTTTAAATGGAGAACGATTTCCATACGATAACTTAAACATCGATTATAAAAATAATCATTACGCAATATTATATGAAATGTATGCTCGTTTTCAAGAACGTTATTATGGTGGAGTAGATAGTGAACCTGCGTTTAAACCTGCACAGTTTAAAGAGAACATAGCGTTAGTAGGAATAGATTGCACACATCAAAAGGATGCTGTGCATAAGAGCGGCGTGGAAATAAGGATTGAATTTACAACACGTGAAAATGTACCGAAAGACACAGCAGCGTATTGTCTAATTCTGCACAATCGCGCATTCCAGTATTCTCCATTATTTAAGTATGTTAGACAACTGGTGTAAAGTGTAAACGTATGCTTATAACGAAATCGCTATGATAAAATTACTTAGTCAATAGCGGAAGTTGTTACCATGAAGTACGTAATCATCGACATTCAAGGTTTTCGGACGGGCGGTATGTTCGTACCGAAGGAATTAGCAGCAGTAAGTTACGACTGGAAGACGAGCCACTTCATATTCAAACCCCGCGCACCATTACAATTTCTATCTTCGAGGGATCAACGAACCACAAAATGGTTATCGGAATTTCATCATTGCATCAATTGGACCGTAGGATATATTTCACCAAGTAAAATAGGTAACATAATTGGTGAACTATCAAAGAAGTATGAAAAAATTTACGTGCGGGGTGAAGAGAAATCCAAGTACATACGGAAATTAGTTTCAAATAAAAGCATGGTGAAAACGTTGGATAATTCAAATAGCCGCAGAATAGAAAGACAAGTTCCAATGTGTTCATTTCACGAAAAGGATGTTTGCATTTGCGCAATCAATAATGTGTATTCTATGAAAATAGATTGTGATGCCATAGTACATGACGAACAAGTGTTTTGTTAAACGAAAAATTTTTTTTAATAAATAGTATGATAGTAAGATTGCGTTTCATTGACAATAACGATTCTCCCTCCTCTCCCCTCTACCGATACCCCAACCTCTTACATTTAATACGATTGGTAAAGTATTAAATGTTGAAGGTGAATTGAAGTAAGTCACTAAAGGTAGAAAGTGTTTCGCGTGAGGAACGTGCGACGATGTCAGTAATGAAATGGAATAAATCAGAATAAATAGTTATATCATCTTCTTCTTCATGGAAACCCACTATTCTAATTCTCATTGCACCAGGAGGTATGGTTACATTTTGTTCAACCTTTTGGAATTTGTAGGACTCCAGAGTATCCAGCTTCAATATTTTATCGTCGTCATCGAAGAAAACGTACCGTATATAATAACTAACACCCATGACAACTAGTAGTAGTTAGCAGAGTGGACTTCAAATAAATACTGATTTTTTTTTATACCTATCCCTAATAAATATGTTTTATTCTGTTACTTCTATTATTAGTGTAGGAAAATTAGCTTTTTTAGAAGAAAAAATTTATAAAGTTTTGAAATTTTGGTTATGAACTCTCAGTAAGGACCCAAATACAGATCCGAAGAGTTCCCACCCATCCGGTGGGAGCTTCATCCCCATTTGCTAAAAAAACTACCCCCAATCGTGACGTCGCGGTCTTTTTCGGCGTTTTGCACGTAAACCGCAATTTTTACGAAAAAATGTTACAGGACTTTTTATATTCTCCATTAATTTCTATATAAAAATGTCCCTTACTGGTTTTTGCGTATCTCCCACCAAGCGCTCGTAAATGACCTTGGAATATAGGCATAGTTTTCAGCGCGAAGTGAATAATGAACCCAGCGCCGTTTCCTGCGGTGATTATCTTTAAAAATGTTAGTCTAAGCAAAAAACTGTATAGAATCAAAATTAAACAGCAGTTTTTTCTCTACAAGGTGCATATAAAATAATATCCTTATGATGAAGTGTTAGTGTTCCTCTGATGATTTTATTATATTTATGCATTCTGTACTTTGAGCCCGTTTCCACACCACCTTTGAGGTAGCTCTCTGGGAGCGCTTTTTTTACGTGGTTTCCCCTGTAGGCCTATTCCACTACTAAAATATATCTATTTATTAATTTTCATCTGCAAAGTCGTCCTCCTCGATCGAATTGAAACAACTTTACCCATGACAACTAGAGCAAATTGTGGAGCAGCGCAAATCAACTTTTACACAGGAATATCGCTTTCCACATCCTTTTTTACAGCCGCAGGATATAAGCTGAAGAATTGTAGTTGGAGCTGGCGCTGCAGTCATAACCACTAGCATTAGAATGTTTTTACTTTTGCTCCAGCCCCATTCAGTTGTCGTTAAAGTTTTTCCTCGCCACGTCTGAATTTGATTAAAAACCCGATATGAATATTGTGCTTATGCAGCAGATGTAGGTGGTAGTCTAGGCAAAATTACTGCGTGACTGGATTGGCCAACTAACTTATTAAATGAAATGAACCGGTACTGATTCAAAGATGTCTCTTTTCGGGGTGCCTTGTATAAAGCAAGTGTAAATTTCTCACCAGCTTTTGCTATGTTATCTTTCGCCAATGAAGGATTATTGAATATGCCAACCAGTTTTTGTTCATCCTTGATTTTATTATGTTTATAGTCTGCGATTTTCCTTTCCCTAAAAAGGCAGACGTTGTGTCGCAGCCACTAAACGCATGGGTAAATAAAATTTTATCTTAGCAAACCGTTTAAAACTTCCGAAATTTATAAATCATGGGAACTATACGCCCTTTTCTTAATATTTCCTTGAGCATCTCTCAAAAAACGAATGTCTTTGTCCGATGGAGAAAGAGGGATGAGGAGTGTTAGCAAATTAATATCTTGCCCAACAACAGATTTTTCAAAATTGTTGGTTGCGTCGATCGCAGTCTGAACAATTAGCAAGTCGGCATCATCGGTAGCAGCGAAAGTGGAAATACCTACTGATTCTAATGTGCTCATCAAAAATCTGTTGTTGTTTGGCAAGATATTTATTTGCTAACACTCCTCATCGCTCTTTCTCCATCGGACAAAGACATTCGCTTTTTGAGAGATGCTCAAGGAAATATTAAGAAAAGGGCGTACAGTTCCCATGTTCAGTTCCCGGAAGTTTTAAACGTTTGCAAAGACAAAGACATTTTATTCTTCCGTGCGTTTACTGGCTGCGACACCACGTCTGCCTTTTTTGGGAAAGGAAAATCGCAGACTATCAACTTAATAAAATCAAGAAAGGGTTTACAAGAAGTAGTTGAAATATTCAATAATCCTTCATCGGCGAAAGATGACATAGCAAGAGCTGGTGAGAAATTTACATTTGCGTTATACATGGCACCCCGAAAAGAGACATCTGTGAATCATTACCGGTTCATCTCATTTAAGTTGGCCAATCCAGTCACGCAGTAATTTTGCCTAGACTACCACCTACATCTGCTGCATTAGCACAACATTCATATCAGGATTCAGACGTGGCGAGGAAAAACTTTAACGACAACTGAATGGGGCTGGAGAAAAAGTAAAAACATTCTAATGCCAGTGGTTATGACTGAAGCGCCAGCTCCAACTTCAATTCTTCAGCTTATATCCTGCGGCTGTAAAAAGGATGTGGAAAGCGATGTACCTGTGTAAAAGTTGGTTTGCGCTGCTCCACAATGTGCTCTAGTTGTCATGGGCAAAGTTGTTTCAATTCGATCGAGGAGGACGACTTTGCAGAGGAAAATTAATAAATAGATATATTTTATTAGTGGCCTACAGGGGAAACCACGTAAAAAAACGAGGCCAGAGCTCTACCTCAAAGGTGGTGTGGAAACGGGCTCAAAGTACAGAATGCATAAATATAATAAAAGCATCATATGAGCACTAACACTTGATCATAAGGATCTTGATTTATATGCACCTTATAGAGAAAAAACTGCTCTTTAATTTTGATTCTATAAATTTTTTTGCTTATACTAACAATTTTAACCATAATCACCGCAAAAATGGCGCTGTGCTCATTTTTCACTTCGCGCTGAAAACAATGCCTATATTCCAAGGTCATTTACGAGCGTTTGGTGGGAGATACGCAAAAATCAGTAACGGACATTTTTATAGAGAATTTAATGGAGAATATAAAAAGTCCTGTAACGTTTTTTCGTAAAAATTGCGGTTTACGAGCAAAACGCCGAGAAAGACCGCGATGTCACGATTGGGGGTAGTTTTTTGAGCAAAAGGGGATGAAGCTCCCACCGGAGAGGTGGGAACTCTTCGGATCTGTATTTGGATCCTTACTGAGAGTTCATAACCACAATTTCAAAACTTTATAAATTTTTTCTTCTATTCCTTGTTTCTCGAACTAATTTGCTTACACTATATTGTCTTATCTCAAAAAAGAATCACGGTTACCCCATGTATATCACCCCCAATGTAGTACATCTGTTGCGCACGACCAAAACTAATCACCTCAATGATGAGGTGCCGGGCGGGCGCAGCGCAGCGTCGGTGCCGGGCAGGGCGCAGCGCAGCGGCTCGAGCAGAGCCGCACGTATCACCTTGAGCAGTGCAGCGGGTTCAAGGTCACTCGAAAAATTTGACCTTCATTTTTTTCACCTTCAAGGTCACTCGAAGTCGGCCAAACCGGCCACTTTTGCATGCACGCAGCTTCACCTTTAAGGTCAATTTCAGAACCTTCCTCAACAATGCGGATTGTCCGAAGTGGGCTTGTTGGACACCTGAGGCTGGGGTTGAAGAAGACCAATGATAATGAGATTGAACCTCCCCCCCTCTCCCAAACCACGTGACCCCCCCCCACCTATCCCAAACCACGTGACCCCCCACCACTCTGAAACCACGTGACCCCCCACCACTCTGAAACCACGTGACCCCCCACCACACTGAAACCACGTGACCCCCCACCACTCTGAAACCACGTGACCCCCCACCAGTCTCCCACCCACTTCCTTTCACCACTGAGTAGATATAAATTGAGGAGCATCAACAATGCCTTCAGTACTTCCAGCACCTCCTCAACAAACAACAACAAGCAGCAACCAACGGTAAGTTCTACTACTACTATTATTATCAGCTTCTTAGATTTTTTTGCTTTTCCTTAGCCATGTCTTTTATCACATCCCATCACATCCCGATGAGCAGCCAGGACATTGTTGACTTCTATATGGCGGAGCCACGAAACGCACCTATGCCATTATCCGATGAGACGTCTCCACCTCAACTGAAGCCGACCGAGCAGGTGATGGTTCCACAACAGCCGGAATTATTACAAAAACCCTCGCCAATGAAAGTTGGTCGCAGTGAACTGATTAGACAGCTGAGGCTGTCACTGAAGAAGGTTGATGATGAGGTGGAGCTGGATGAACCATTGATGCTTTCGTCAACTGCACGTCAGGCGAAAAAGGCGAAGCATCAGTACCGAAAGAAGACAACTAATGTTCCTTCCGAAGGTGCGGTTGTTTCAGTTGCAGAGGGACTGCAGACGTATGAGGCGCCAACATTGGTTGCACCGGCTACACCGGTATCGGTTGCCGGATCGAGTCCACCAATGGTTGTGAGCCCGCATGTTGAGGGTTCGTTGGAAGTTGGTTTGATAAAAACTCTAAGTGTCTTAGAGAACACACTTTTGCAGCCTTCCTTCAACGTCCGACCCAGTACTTCAAGCGCCGTCGGAACTGGATCGGAAACCTCAACCATGATTAGACGGTGCACACCTCCCTCTACTGCGCTGCAGCACGCCTCTACACTCAACGCCGACGTATGGCATCGACCACATATGCAGCAATGCATAGCCGGTATGAAAGCGGCATTCCTGGGAAGGAATGAAGACTCATACCGGCATGTAGTGTCATTAATTGAGTCAAATATATGCAGTTACAACTCGTTTCTGCTATATTTGAAACATTTAAAAGATGCGGAGGTCGCGGCTTCGTTCAACTGCTGTCTGTCAGATCTCGATGATCTCATAGACACAGTTGAACGGGACTATAATGTCGTACGTAGCGCGTTGCAGAATGTCCTGCAACTGCTAAACAAAGAAATATAAATAAATGTTTTACATTCTTTTCTAATATTGTTTTTATAAAAGATTACCCTTACCCCCATATTATCATTCCACTTCCATCCTAAGAACGAAACCTTACAAATTTAGTGATATGAAGTTTTTTACACATAAACTCGCATTGCCAGTGCAAAATTTTGATGAAAATTGTGATTTGAGAACATTTCAACGACATAGTGACCTCTTTGGGGGTTTCTGTAAGCGATCAATCATCGTTGGCGCTTCGGGAACGGGAAAAACAAACATCTTGCTGACACTACTGACGCATCCCAATGGATTACGTTTTCAAAACGTTTACCTCTGCTCCAAATCGCTAAATCAATCAAAGTATGAATATTTACGTTCTTTAATGAAACCGATGCCTGAATTCTTTTATTATGAGTGTTCCGATGTAGATGATATGGTTACACCTTGTACAGTAAAAGAATATTCCGTTGTCATCTTCGATGATGTTCAATGTACGCTGCAAAATGTGATAAAGGAATATTTTTCCTTCGGACGACATAAGAACGTTGATTGTTTTTATTTATGTCAATCTTACGCTGCAATTCCAAAGCATTTGTTGAGGGACAATTGTAATCTCATTGTAGCTTTCCGTCAAGATGTTACGAATTTGAAACACATTTTTGACGATCACGTTGGCGCAGATATGACTTTTGATAAATTTCAGGATATCTGTCGCCAATGTTGGACTGATACTTATGGTTTCCTAGTAGTTGACCTTGACTGTGCAAAAAACAACGGTCGGTATCGCAAAGGATTTGACAAATATATACAACTCTAATACCGATATTGGATAGTTGAAATTAAATCGTAATTCATTCAACATGGATAAGGAACTTACTAAAAAATTATTACACACCCTTGAAGTATTGCGTAATAAGCTTCGATTGTTGAAGACTGAAATTGCAACATCCAGACAAAGTGCTGAGACAGCTTTCACACCAATAACAGAGCCTTTGAAAGCTATTGCAGATCGGTTACAAACGGTTCAAATAATACCAAAACCGGAGCAATCATACGGACCAGATGAGTCTTTCACTAAAGATTCTAAAAAAAGACGGAAAACATCTAAGTATGAATCATATGAAGCAGATGAGTCATTTATACCGCATGATAAACCGAAGCCAAAATTCTCTAAATTTCAATCACTAACTGATTCTTCAACCCCAATACAATCGCAACGAAGAAAGACACCTAAATTTTTGAAACTTGAAGATATTGGATCTTTGTCAACTCAAACTCAAACGGAGACACCGCAAATGAATGTCGACCTTGATGAGTATATAGACGAAGAAGAAGTTGAAGATGATAGCAGCTTCGACTTACAGGAATTTAGTCGTGATGCTTCACAACGTCTTCAAGAAACCAAGAAAAGGTTATCCGAATCTATGCAACAACCAGAGGTACAAGACGTCTTACAAAAATTTCATCGATTACCTCGCGTTTACATTGAAGAGTATAATACGGATGTTGAGGATGTATTTGATAAAAAGTATGGTGTACGAGAGGTTGAAGGTGATCTTTACATAGGCAATAGCAAAGTTGATTTTGTTGGTCCTAACCTAAGCGTTGCTGGTTTTGAATACAAAGGAACTCCAGGATTGTATGAATTAGTGTTTAAGAAAAAGCCAGGAAAGTTTTGAAGTACATGAATATTATCAAACCTACATTAGCAGGTAGAGCGCCAAATGTGTGGTGGGCTAAAGCGTGGAAAACTGGTTCGGGTTATATTCAGAAACAGTTCAATCCAAATACAAAGTTACAATTGCAATATTGGGATGACCCGAACGAACTTGTCAATCGCTTACGTCTTTTACTAGCTTCTGAATCGGCTGGTCACAACGGACATAAAAATGAAATTATTTCAATTATTGAAGAATTAAAAGAAGCGAACATTATATATTGAGCATTCATTTATAAAGCTGCACATATTCCGCTGACCTTCATTTGTAATATGTCTGTACTATCATATCAACAACCATGACCATTGATCGTTTGGGAAGACATTTGGTCCATAAGACATACACGGCAAAATACAAAGCTTTACGCGTTGAACAAAAAAGTGATTTAGTTATTACATTTTTTGGAGATGGTACGCTTTCACCCACAAATGAATTAATAATTCACAACAAGGGTTTCAAGGATTATTATCGAAACACTGTATACCAAGGAACAATAAAACTTGTGAACGTTCCTTCAACCATAACACTCACCATCAACGGTGTTGCAGCTATAGATCCTATCGGATATAAAATTAAGCCTGGTGACTCGTTTGCCCTCAAATATATTTCAAAACGTACAAGATCGAAAGAACCTTACTTTGTTGAAATATTACTATCCAAGGATGACTTCAGTTAAAAGGGATTTGATCAATGAAATTCACGCTCCTGTACGAAGAAATTTCCCAAGGCGAAAAGTTATCATCAAAGTGTGACGATCTTAACAGCCGCGAAGGCGCCAGAAGTTCTGGGTTGTTCTCGGGGCAGCTCTTTCCAGAGAGATCTATCCGGACAGCGAGCACAAGTCGCGACCGTTCTAGTAGGGACCGTAGAACGTTCCCGCACGGATCGATACCGGTATATAAGAGCGAGCCGTCGCTCTCTGCCCAGTATTATTCAGAGTGCAGTCGGAGCGCGGGCGCGATTATTGATCGACATAAATAGTTCGAAATAAATACAGTGAAGATAAATTTATAGTAGCTTTAAGTGACAGTTAGTTTTTAGTGTTCGTGTTTTAATAATTAGTTAATAAGACTGTAATAGTGTTAAATAAATTAGTTGACTATTTTAATATACCGAGTGTTTTAATTCACACCTTAACGAACGAAAAACGCTACTAAAGGATTACGGGACCTTCTTCAAGCGGACTTGGTGGAAATGATTCCATATTCAACAGAAAACAAGGGATATAAGTATATTTTAGTTGTCATTAACACTTTTTCTAAATATGCATGGGCTAAACCTTTAAAAACAAAAACTGGTTACGAAGTTTCAAAACAGATGAACAAGATATTTCTCGAAAGGAGACAGAATATACCGAAGAATCTTCAAACCGATATGGGGAAAGAATTCTATAGTGCAGCATTCCAAAACTTAATGAAGCGTTATGGAATAAACCATTACAGTACATACTCCATTCTGAACAGTTCAATCGTTGAAAGGTTGAATCGAACGTTGAAGGAAAAGATGTGGAAAGAGTTTTCCATGCAGGGGAATTATCGCTGGTTGAATTTACTACCGGAAATAGTAAAATCCTATAACAATACTATCCATAGTACAACAGGATTTAAACCAGTTAAAGTGAATCAGAAAAATGCTAAAAATATTCTCAACACTGTATATAATTCCTTCAAAGTTATGGATCCCAAACCTGCAAAGTTTAAGGTTGGTGACTACGTTCGCATCAGTAAACATCGACAGGCCTTTGCCAAAAACTATACGCCGAACTGGTCTAATGAAGTTTTTACCATCTCTAGAATACAAAATACATTTCCGCGAACTTACATAATCAAAGATTCAGAGGTAGAAATATTAGGAGGTTTTTATGACTATGAATTGCAGAAGGTTCGACATCCCGACGTTTTCTTGGTTGAAAAGGTTATTAAACGCAAAGGAAACAAAGTCCTCGTTAAATGGATGGGTCTCAGCGATGCGCATAATTCCTGGATAGGGAAAAACAATGTATTGTAAACTATGATTGTAAATGGTAAAGTTAATAAAAACACTTTTTTTTCATTTACAACGTTTTTTATTTTCTAAGTGTTTACACAAGTTTATAAGAGATTAGTTATTTTCATAGAACATAGCTACTAATTCATCTAACACTAAATTTGCCTCATCGTTTTGGATTTTATAGTGTCCCCATGCCAATGTGTTGCAATTGTCATCTAGAATGTACCGTTTATTATCTTTTGCTGACAACGCAATTTTGTTCTTCAATTCTGTATACATTGTATGCAAGTGTGACCGGAATACATACATTTTCTTAAGTATCCGCCCCCCTTCGTTCACAATCCGCTTATAGTCGTTAACAGTTAAATGTTTGTCTATAACGTATTTTTTAACTCCTTTTGCTTTTTTAACAACTTCAGCAACATTTACATCGCTTCCTGCAACTTGTATGCAGTAAGCTTTAGCACCTGTACCGTAAAATGATTCAATTATTCGTCCACCATACTCATCTTTCATTTTACCTATAATAGATGTGTTTCGTGGAATCTGATGAATATTAGACGTGGGATAATTAGAGGTATCAAACTTATGAACATTCTTTTTAATATCATTGTAAACATTTTCAGTTTTAATAGACACAATTAGAGAATCTGTATCTGTATATAAAAGACATACACGATCTCCATAATTTGTTTTAAGGTAACCATAATAAAAATCATACATAATACCTTTAGAAATTTCCAATACACTGAAACCTACATACAATGGTTTCTTGTAATGAACTTCTACAATTTTCATTTCAACCGCAACCAAACTTTCACTAAAAATTTTTGCCGATTTAAAATTTGGTTTTGCTATAAAAACCTCTGCTCCAATTTTCCTATGTCGTGACTCGAAATGCGTTAATAACTTTATGTCTACCCGATTTTCAACATTCTCCATCGTCTTACCGAATATACTATTATTTAATAATTTGTAATAATTTTTGAGAAATTCGTTTGTGGCCTCATTTCTTTTACTCGTATTAAAATCAATGTAAGGTTTTAACCACTTACTTTGCTTGAATTCGAGAATTCGATAAATTTTCCCCAGCTCAAGTCCATGATCTATGCATTGCTTCAAATTTAAATAATGAATTATATACTTTGTTTTTGAAGACAAAGTGTTTAATAGTTTACGATTTTTTGATCCTAAAGGTGTTCTGCTTTCCGCACAAAATGGGAAATCGTTGTGATCGTCATGTAAATTAGCGGGATAATCTAAATCGACTTCTAACACATACCCAGCATTAGGATCATCATACAGGTTTGCAACGTTTACATTATCAATTTCTTCTTTCGTCCACCATCGAAATGATCCTTCAGGAAGATTTTGACACATTGCATGCCCATATAAATTTGTAGCATCTAAATATAGTATGTATGATGTTTCCTTTGCATGATCATAATTGGGAAGGAATGGATTATTTGCTATTTCTTTACGTTTTGTGCACATACTAACACCTCCTCGAATACCATTTTGAAAAAATAATAACATGTCTATATCTGTTAATAAATCCAATTTAACACCAGTCATACGCAACATAGCATCCCAACTCAAACCTGGGGCGGTAAAATACTGTGCCGGATCAAGTTTATAATCTTTCATGCATATATCGCGGAAATTTTCAAATACATCAGCTAAAAGCAACACATCCGATGTTAAATATATATCTGCGTAATCACCAAGTGTCTGACATTCAAATGTGCGCCACACACGCTGTGATGTCATCTACACTTCTATCCGACAATATATCAAAAAAATCCTCAGCCGTAGGCAGTTGCGGATAATCTAATTTTTGAAATGAATCTACAAAAGAATAAGGAAAAATTCCTTTCTGTCGAAGTAACCTAAATTTTGCATCATCTTTTATATATCTTCTTAATTCTCTACAACTATCGTCAACCAAATATGATGCTAATTTCTCTAACGATGATGCCATAAACTTAAAGGTGTCCAAAAATCTAAGTTTTAAAAATAATTTTTTATGTTTTCCTCTAGCATCAATCGTATGTCCAACACCTATTCGTTTTGAAAATGAAATATATTTTTCTTTATTTTGCGCAATAACATCTACTCTTTCTTCTTTTAACGCCATTGTTTTCACAAACAGATGACTGTCATAATTACTAAGATTATGAAAAAACACTGGTATAAACTTTGGAATTTTGTAATTAAGGTTGCACAGTGAATGTGCAACATTTGTAAAAGCCCCCGTCAGGTGGTCATGATCGTGAACTTTATCCTTAACATTCACAAATTTATTGCAGATATGACACGTGCTTGTCTCTTTGAATAAACGATTTTCATCATCAGTTAATTTATTCATTGGTTTTACTATGCCCAAATGTTCTTTATAAATTCTCAGCACATCGCTTTCTAATTGACTCATAAATTCTGTAGCGGCATGTGGTCCTCTATATTTTACAAATTTGGATAATGAATCACCGTACGAACATTTAATATAATATGCAAATGCGTAAGGTTCATGCTCATAACATTTGGTTGTAAATGAAATTGAATGATCGAATTCTCTACCATCATTAGGGGTAGGTTTCAGCAACGCCTCAAAATCGGCGTAGATGACAAACGGTACTTTCAATTGTTTTTCATAATTTTCAAACTGTAAAATATTTTCCTTCACTGTTTCCCCAATCTTATTTATTCTCAATGAATTGGTGGGTAAAACCGCCTTAACACGTTTACAATCTTCCCTCATATGTCGTTCCAATTTACTTTCTTCCGAAAAATATACCAAACATCCCTCACAAATAAATTTTTCATGCCCATTAAGGGACAACTGTTTAGATACAAGTCGTGACAAACTTTTAATCCAACAATAATGATTATTACCATTATCATCACTAATGATTAACAAATTTACATGTGTATTTTGTCGTCTTTCTGTATAATGCAACGGCCCTACAACATTATTGCAAATCTCACCATCCTCGAATGTTGCTTGCAAACCATATACATTTACAGATATGTTATTATTGTTTTCAAATATTGGCACATCATGCAAACTTACTGGGGATTGTAAACCTGTTAAATTAAGTACTCTTGATGGTTCCGGATAGGACGACGTTCTTTGTGGTAAACCCTTTGGTTTGCAAATCGCTGATGCTATAGCCCAACCGAAGCATTCTTGATCATGATTTTGCACGTTGATTATTGCTTCTTTCTTTTTTATATCTGGTGGTAGATCGATATAACTTGACGCCTTCAAGGGATTATATTTATTGATATTCACCTCCAAATACAAAATTTGAACCAATGTCCATCCTACAAAAAACATTTTTCATTATTCATTATTGCACTACTCACAATAACATTTATCTTACCTGAATCCCGCTCCTGTAATTCAGATATTTTTGTTGATATTTCATTCACAAATGATGTATATACCGCGTATAAATCAACACCTCTCGTAATAACAGCATTTCTCGTGTTGAATGATTTAATTTCAGCATCTTCTTTCGTAGCCAGGTAATACAACGCAAAACATTCAACATTAACCTTCACACAGTTGTGAACATAGCGCATGTTCTCAATTAAATTTATTACTTTTTCTCGAATATCATTTTGAAAATCCTCCAGATGTATATTGTCGCGGCGCAATCTACATGTGATGTTGGTTGCTTACGGACCAGGGTTAATTTGGGCATATTCCTTGTGTGTCCCCCTCTTTTACCTAGGCCTTAGTTTTCCGGTTTTCCCACCACTCCGACGGAAGAAGAAGGAAGTGCCAATATAGAGTCTTCAGCGAGAGTTTGAATGCGTATGATCGCCCCAAAACCCGAATATCGAAGGATTTGCCCGCGTGTGAACGCCCCAAAAGTGTATTACGTGAACAGAGTTAGCGCACCTTGGCGCCCCATTAATATTGTGTGTGTTATTCATTGTCGTGCAACAGTGCACCCCATCATTGTGTTAGAGAAGAGATCCACCCGAATTGACGCGACGTGTACCTGCGAACAGCCATTTGATCAAAGGCACCTAGAGGACGTCGGTAAGTGGTTCTCCCATTTTACCAAGCCTTAAGTGTATAACCAAATTCAGTATCCCATCAAACTGCCCGAACATTCTGGTCCGTCGAGTCGCGGATGGTTGTTTACCAGGTTTACGTTGCTTAATTTCAATTCATTTATTCGTGGTAATTTTCAGATTTGGTTTGGATAGCATATGTGCCTTGAGTTTCCGTGTTTTTTGCACACAACCCGCTCTAGTCTGGATCTTGATTTTGAACCCGCCCCTTTTGAAAATGTTGTCGCGCGCCGATGTAGAGCGTCTGCAGCTCCACCTAGCGGAGTTACGGCTCAGTCGGGCTGAATCTCTCGTGGATGTTCAGACAACTAGCGAGTTGATAGAATCGACGACGCAAGCCGGTCCGCGTTCGTTGTTTTTGGCTCGTTGTAAGAGCTTGGATTTGTCGTTTGATCAATTCACCCGTACTCACGCGGATATACGCAGTACTTGTGTAAAGTTAGGGAAAATAGATGAGTATAAGGATGACGTTGCAAAGGCCGAAGAATATAAAACCGCGTATTATAGCATTGTATCCGCGAAAACGGAGCTGGAAAAGGAGTCAAGCGCCGCCGCTCTCGCGTCTAATTCGAATGCCGCCGCCAGCGCGCCTTATCGCCCAATTAGATTACCGGATTTGCAATTGCCGACGTTCGATGGCACCCTCAAAGGTTGGCAATATTTCTACGACACCTTTTCTTCGCTAATTCACGCGAACTCTAGTTTATCGGATATCGATAAATTTCACTATTTGGTACTGTCCACTCGGGGCACTGCTAATAGTGTGGTTAGTTCTCTGCCATTGACTGCTGCCAATTATAGTACCGCCTGGAATTCTCTCGTGGAGAGATACAATGACACTCGCGTTTTATCCCTGCATTATTTGGATTCAATTTTCGGTTTGAGACCATTAACAGATAGTTCATATGAGAGTTTGCAATCGTTTTATAATGCGGCCAACGATAATATTATCGCGCTAAGCAACTCTAGGGTTCCGGATTTATCGGATTTCATTCTGCTGTCATTGTTATTAAGACGTGTGGATTGCTCAATGCGGGAAAACTTTGAATTACGTTTCGGGAAGAAGCAATTCCCCACTGTTAAGGATTTTTTGGGTTTTTTGCGTGAAAGGTGTCAAGCGTTGGAAATGTCCCACTCTCATATGACACCCCGTCAAGGTTTGAAGCACAAGGTCGCCTCCACTAGCCCTAAACGCTCCCTTTACTCCGCGGAGAACACCATGACGTGCCCGCGTTGTAACGGCCCTCACCGTCTGTCAAATTGTGGAAAATTCTTGGCGTTGAACCATCGTGAAAGGCGCGACTTTGTAAAAACAAACCGGTTGTGTTTCAATTGCTTCGCAAGTTCCCATATGATCAAGGATTGTCAATCTAGATATAGTTGTAAGGTTTGCAGTGGCAAGCATCACTCCCTATTGCATTTTGATACCAGCCAGCATCGAGCTCCCAATTCCGCTCCCGATGGAGTCCCCTCTGATCGTTCGCCAGAGGCTCCCCTCTCTGTGCCTCACTCTCTATCATGTTCGACTCCTGCTACCGTCTTGCTTGGTACAGCAAGCGCCCTCATTAGGGATGGTCATGGGAATTACCAAACAATTAGATTGGTTGTGGATTCGGGATCCCAGTTGTCATTTATTACGGTGAACTGTGCAAGACGTTTGCAATTAACTGTCGATCCTAAGAGCACTCCTATTTCAGGACTAGGAAATTCTAATATCTCGTGGACGAAAGGGAAAGTGTTCTGTGAATTACAGTCTCCGCGAGACCCTCGTCTTATTTTGTCCACTTGCGCGGTAATTCTACCCCAGATCACATCTGATCTCCCAAATTCGCGCTTGCCGCCACGCCTACGTTGCGAATTACAGCATGTTTTACTCGCAGATCCCGACTTTGATTGTCCCGGCCCCATTGATTTTTTGTTAGGAGCTGATTTGTTCCCCCAGATTCTACGAGGTGGAGAGTCTTTGTCTCTTTCTTGTGGATTGTCTGGAATTGGTACGGTTTTTGGTTGGATCCTCTTAGGAAAATTTAAGGATAGCCCCTCTTCATCGGAGTCAGCAACCTCCTTGATAGGACTTGATCGTTTGCAGCTGGATTTGAGACAGTTCTGGGAACTGGAGGAGCCACACACGGCTATTCTTGGCAATCCTGACGACATTGAGGTCGAAGAACATTTTGTTAAAACTCATTATCGCACCAAGGAAGGTCGCTATGTGGTTTCTCTGCCCTTTAAAAAGGACACCCCTTTAGATTTTGGTCATTTTAGTAGATTAGCGCATAGTCGATTATTTAATCTCGAATCTCGCCTTAATCGCAACCCCCCTTTACGTTTAGCATACAATACCTTTATGAAGGATTATATTGAGTTAGGACACATGACCCGATCCCCACGACGTGGAGCTTACATCATTCCCCACCATTGCGTATACAAGAATCTTCAATCTCTTGCTAAGATTCGCGTAGTTTTTGACGCCTCGGCGAGACCTTGGCCCGGGTCGGAACCGGCCGTTGCCCTAAATGATGTTTTGCTGCCAGGATCCAAATTGCAGCGTGATGTATGCGACATTATTTTGAATTTTCGTTGTCACCAGATTGTTTTCACGACTGATATCTGCAAGATGTATCGTCAAATCTTGGTGGCCCCTGACGATCGCAAGTTCCAGCATATTTTGTGGAGAGATGACTCTAGCCAACCCATTGAGGAGTTTGAACTCCACACCGTAACATATGGTCTTTCTTGCGCACCATTTCTTGCTTTGAGAGTCATCCAACAACTGGCGTCAGATGAGAGACAGCGTTTTCCTCGTGCTTCTCAGGTTCTCCGTGACGACGTGTATGTGGACGATATTGTCACTGGTGCCGACACGCTGGAGGGCGCCCTTTGTTTAAAAAATGAACTCGTTGCGCTTTTATCGAGCGGTGGATTTGCCCTGAAGAAATGGACGAGCAATTCAATGGAATTTTTGGAACAGATTCCGGAGGAGGATCGCGAACTATCTTTAAGCATCACCTCCTCGGATTCCCTTTGCGTTAAGATTTTGGGTATTCGGTTTGATGCCAGATCAGATTCTTTCCGTTACAGCGTCTCACCCACGTCGGGACCAGCAACTAAACGGTCTGTACTTTCCAGTATCTCACGCATTTTTGACCCTTTAGGTTGGATTTCTCCAGTAGTTTTTCTTGCCAAGCGTGTTATGCAGGACATTTGGAAGGCGAGTCTGGATTGGGACGATCCCCTCCCGGAATTTCTCGTAAGGTTATGGTCGAGCTTTCAGATACAGCTGCCTAAGCTCTCCGAGGTTCGGATCCCTCGACTAATTCTCCCAACGAACCCTTCTCGTTTTACAATTGTTGGTTTTTGCGATGCATCTCAGGATGGGTATGCTGCCGTAGCGTACTTGCGTACCGCATCGGGTCCCGATAATGTTGTGATTGCCTTGTTGAAGTCAAAGACGCGGGTCGCTCCTTTGCGTTCCGTGTCCATTCCCCGTCTGGAGTTGTGTGCTGCTGTTCTTTTATCAAGATTGCTTCAGTCCCTATTGCCTTTAACTAAGCGTTTGGCAATTTCGGAATTTGTATTGTGCAGCGACTCCACGATTGCGTTGTCTTGGTTACGGACCCCGCCTTACAGGTTGAAAACTTTCGTGGCAAACCGAGTTGTGGAAGTCACAAACACTACTCGGATAGACGATTGGTACCATGTCCCGACAGAATTTAATTCCGCCGACTGCGCTTCTCGTGGTTTGTTTCCGGAACAAATGTTCTCCCATACTTTGTGGTGGCAAGGTCCTTCTTGGCTGACACAGCCTCGAGATCTGTGGCCAATACGGAACCTATCTCTCCCTTCCATTCGTGATCTCCCCGATACGAAACCCGATAGTATCAGCTGTGTAGCTGCCCAACCCTCGAATTTTTGGATTGATTGGACCCAACGCTTTTCAAGCCTGCTAAAATTACAATTTAGTATGGCATTTGTGTTGCGATTTATTGCAAATTGCCGCAAGACGTCGATTAAGACAAGCTTTATTAGCACCCTCGAATTAAAAGACTCCCTCCACTGTTTGATTCGGTATACCCAAACATTTTATTTTCATGAAGAATTCCTCTCAATACAAGAGCGCAGTGCTTCGAAACGCCTGCTAAAATTATCGCCCTTTATTGACCCCGCAGGCCTCTTATTGGTGGGCGGCCGACTTCAATCTGCTAACCTACCCTATAATGCGAAACACCCCATTTTACTACCAAGGGACGCTCACTTGACATTTTTGATTGTGAGTCACTATCACACCGTGTATATGCACGCGGGTACTCGCACCTTGCAAGCGTTACTCAGTCAACGATTTTGGATTATTTCGTCGCGAAGCGTCATTCGACGATGCATTTCGAAATGCTTAGTCTGCTCCAGATTACGAGCCCAAATAATTACCCCTCTTATGGGTCATTTACCCGCTTCTCGTGTTAACCCGAGCCGCTGTTTTACTGACGTCGGTATAGATTTTGCAGGGCCGTTTAGATTAAAGGAATCAACCCGTAAAAATGCCCGCATATATAAGGGTTACTTGTGCGTTTTTGTGTGCATGGCTACGAAGGCTGTGCATCTCGAAGCGGTGACGGAATTGTCAACTGACGCATTTTTGGCCACTCTTGACCGGTTTATTGCGCGCCGGGGATTATGCAGTAATATCCACAGTGATTGTGGAACAAATTTTGTCGGTGCGTCGCGGTGTTTGCGCGAATTCTATGAGTTCTGGAGCGACAAGAACGTGCAACGGCACATCGGTTGCAGGATGGCCCAGCAGAATATCAATTGGAATTTTATCCCCCCTGCTGCTCCTCATTTTGGAGGACTGTGGGAAGCTGGTGTTAAAAGCGCCAAGCATCACTTGACTCGTGTTGTCGGAGACCGACTTCTTACATACGAGGAATTCGCCACCGTTTTAGCGAAAATCGAAGCCATGTTAAATTCGCGGCCCCTCTGCACCCTGTCCTCCGACGTTGAAGACATAGATTACCTGACGCCCGGTCATTTTTTGATTGGCGCGCCCTTGTTGGCTCATCCCGAACCTAATTATGAGGATACGGTCACACTGCCAAAGCGTTGGCAACTCACTCGGCAAATAGCTCAGCATTTTTGGCGACGCTGGTCGTCTGAATATTTGCAAACCCTACAGCAAAAGTCCAAGTGGACCACCCGTTCTCAAAATTTATCGGTTGGTGATTTAGTTTTCTTGATAACGCCAAATTCGGCTCCGTTAGATTGGCCTTGCGGCATTATTAGAACCGTTTACCCTGGCCAAGATGGCATAGTCCGTGTGGTAGAGGTACAGACTAGTTCCGGACTTTATAAACGCCCAGTAAGGAAGCTTGTTGCCTTCCCCCCTCTCGACAAGATCTGAAAATTATCTTTTTTCTTTGTTTTTTGTTTTTTTTTTCGTGTTTTGATTTTATTATTGAAATTTCTGAGGAAATTTGGTGGGCGGCAATGTCGCGGCGCAATCTACATGTGATGTTGGTTGCTTACGGACCAGGGTTAATTTGGGCATATTCCTTGTGTGTCCCCCTCTTTTACCTAGGCCTTAGTTTTCCGGTTTTCCCACCACTCCGACGGAAGAAGAAGGAAGTGCCAATATAGAGTCTTCAGCGAGAGTTTGAATGCGTATGATCGCCCCAAAACCCGAATATCGAAGGATTTGCCCGCGTGTGAACGCCCCAAAAGTGTATTACGTGAACAGAGTTAGCGCACCTTGGCGCCCCATTAATATTGTGTGTGTTATTCATTGTCGTGCAACAGTGCACCCCATCATTGTGTTAGAGAAGAGATCCACCCGAATTGACGCGACGTGTACCTGCGAACAGCCATTTGATCAAAGGCACCTAGAGGACGTCGGTAAGTGGTTCTCCCATTTTACCAAGCCTTAAGTGTATAACCAAATTCAGTATCCCATCAAACTGCCCGACCCCTCTTTGACCGACGGAAGAAGAAGGAAGTGCCAATATAGAGTCTTCAGCGAGAGTTTGAATGCGTATGATCGCCCCAAAACCCGAATATCGAAGGATTTGCCCGCGTGTGAACGCCCCAAAAGTGTATTACGTGAACAGAGTTAGCGCACCTTGGCGCCCCATTAATATTTTGTGTGTTATTCATTGTCGTGCAACAGTGCACCCCATCATTGTGTTGAAGAGATCCACCCGAATTGACGCGACGTGTACCTGCGAACAGCCATTTGATCAAAAGCACCTAGAGGACGTCGGTAAGTGGTTCTCCCATTTTACCAAGCCTTAAGTGTATAACCAAATTCAGTATCCCATCAAACTGCCCGAACATTCTGGTGTAAAAGTGTACTGTAAAAGTGTCTTGGCTCTGATATTCTATAGCTTACAATTCTGTTCCCAAATGCTCCCGCAATTTTTTCAACACCATCATCGGTTAATACTAAGGCATTCGCTTTATGTGCATCGTAGATGTGCCGAGTATGTTGCTTGGTTTACGTAAATATCGCAGTATTCACATTTTCTAACATTGGTCAACTGTCGTTGATTATCACTGTCTTGCTGATTATTTAATTTGAGACGTTTTCCAACACATGCTGTTCTCTGATGACGTTTAACATTATCCGCACGCGTGAAACTTTTACCGCACTGCTCACACGCAAACATTGTAACTGTTCAAGATGATGGAGGAGATCAAACTGAGGTTCTATTTTGCAAGCGCTGTATTTAATGGCTCCCTCCCTCCTCACAGCGACAATGAAATGTTTGCATAGAGAGGTTATCACCCTCCACATCTTACAAAACATGTTTCAATGTCAAGAGGTCGGAGGAGGTAGAAATTGCCACAGCGTGGGGTTATTGCACTGGACTATGCAAATCTGGTTTCAAGCACGACTTGAATCTTTACATATTTAAACCGTTCTCCATATGGTTCCGCAGTACTAACAGTCGAAACTGTTGTAGGTACGATGAGTCACTCACATTGTTACTCATCAACACCTAATGAGTGTGATAAACAAAAGACTTGGGCTGACGTGTCTGACCATACTACAAGGTGTCCTGATAATATTGAGGAGGAACAAATTACTGATGTAAGTATCATCACATTTTACATTGTCTACATTATATTAATCCAATTATTTGCAGTCATTTGTTGGAAGTTTTTGGTGGTACTTGCTGTGCTGTCCAGTACTCCCTGACCAAAAGTTGTGTGACGTCCTTGTGGATCGAAGTGGTGGGGTTGAACTATTAAATATATAATAACTACACTGTTTTTTTCACCAGTCTTCCATACCTATTACATGAGTGAGCAACAACTATCAACAATGTGGGCATGTTATTCTCTTGACCAGATTTCACAACAGAAAGCTGCAACTTTAATAGAAGCTGTAAGTCTGCAACAGGAGGAGTACTCAACATTAGCACGCGAAACTGCATTATCGCTAAACGACTTTAGGTGTGAGTTTGAGTTTGACTATTTATCGCAACGTCGGAAGGAATTTGAAGAAGGGTGGACTATATGTGAAGACTATTTACAACATAGAATTAATATTAACTTTATTTTATATCACAAAAGCTCCAAACCGCTCTGGAGTAATGTTATATGAATCAGGTCACTTAACTCTTTACATACGCTAGGAAATAAATTTTGCATTTTTGCTATTTGGCTATGAACTTCTCAATGGATATTATATCATTGAGATATTCATCACACATTTCAATACCTATTAAGAATGGTTGAAGTTGCCATTGCAACGCTCCAACGCTCTACGAATATATTCGGAAGTACAACATTTTCAATTTTATCTTGTAGACCCTGACGGTGAAGATCGTATTGTTCTCGTTGCAATTGAATTGCCTGTTTCAGGTTTGCAGTAGTTGACACCATTTCTAACGATAATGTGATGTATGTTAACTTTACTTTGAGACAGACAAATTTGTACAACGTTTAATAGTAATCCAGCTGTTACATTTATACTGCTCTGTGATGGAAGGGGTTCCAAAAACCGTAAACCTCCTCATTAACCTGGACCAGTCATTCACCTCCTCCAATTCGATCTCCTCCTGATTAGATAAGGTCATCTAAAATTAAAATGAGGAGTCCTCCTAATTTTCACCATCAAGCCAATTCGGGAACATCCTCCGTGACCTTGACGTTGGGATTAACCTGGACCAGTCATTCACCTCCTCCAATTCGATCTCCTCCTCCTCCTGATTAGATAAGGTTATCTAAAATTAAAATGAGGAGTCCTCCTCATTTTCACCATCAAGCCAATTCGGGAACATCCTCCGTGACCTTGACCTTGGGTGGAGGTGTGGTCAAGGTCACGGAGGAGGTTCTCGAATCGGCTTGCTACTACTACTGACGTTACTACATTGACTACTTTACCCATTAGTTATGCAACCAACTCTACACTAAACCTAACTATTGTTTACCTTATCTAACAGTCACAAGTGCCGAAAGTACGAAATAGCGCGGCGACCGGTGATGCGGCGCGTCACCGAAGGCGAAGCCGTCGCATGTGTGCGAGTCGCGCTATGTAGTTTTCGGCAGGAGTGACATCAACGTTTTTTGTGTTGCTTTTTGAGAAACATGTATTTAAAATAAAATAAATAAAATATGTAAATATGTATGTAAACTGTATGTAAAATGAAGGGGGGGTCGATGGCGTATAGGATAGAGCGGCTGCTATCTACGCTGGAAGCCCGGGATCGAATCCCGGCTTGGGCTAAAATCGACTGTCCTGGTATTTTAGGCAGGGAACAAATACCTTTGCATGCCGCCTTCCATCGGATGAGGAAGTAAAGCCGGTGGCCCCGTGTGCTGTCATTATGCAACGTGCACGTTAAAGAACTCTTACTGGAGGTTGGAATTCCTTCAGTAGGACAAAATTCCTGGGTGTGTGTAGCCTGCCCTCAGCGTCGGTGATTGGCCTAAGTTGCGGAACTAGACCGACGTAAAATAAACAAGCAAAAAAAAAAAAAAAAAAAAAAAAAAAAAAAAAAAAAAAAAACAATCAAATTGGCGATCTTATTTTATTTGAATTTTGTATTTTCTACTTTGCCGCAGTAGAGCGGCAACGTTCCATAGCGGTTCTCCAACCTCTGATTGCCTCTGATGAAATCAGTTGTTTTCGAGTGTGACAGCCATAGACATTTCTGTGGTGACAGCACAAAAAAATATTTGTCAAATCCAGGCTACTTTGAAGTTTCATATCAATGCAGATGCGACCGATCTCGATCAAATAGAATTTGCTCTTAAAGCTAAACTATTAATTTTACCAAAAAATATCATAGGCATAAATTATTCAAAATTTCCTCTACTTTAATTTATTATTTAACTATTTTGTCGAAATTACAGAAATCGCGGCTCATTTGCAAAATCTTTCAAAAAGGCTTAGAATAAACTACCAGTTCCTTTGGCCCCTTTCAACCAAAAGCTTTTTAGCTCTAAGTTTGGTAACAAAACTTCTAAATATGAACTTTCGTTCCGATACCTTTAGTAGTTTCTCCGGAATCGTCGCCACAAAAATCGTTTACACACAGACATACGCACAGACACACACACACACAGACATTTTTTGTACCTTGGTCAAAAATGTTCAGGGGACCCAAAAAGACCTATTTCCGCTAAAATCTCAATTTTTTTTTTCGGCATGATTACAATACTTTAGCATACTACGTATGATAAAGTAAAAAATCTGATGTGGCCAGGCACATGACTTTATCATACAATATATAAAATTAATAGTTTAGCTGCATGAGAATCTATTCTATTGAGATAAATCGTACGTATTGTCAAATCATCAGCATTTGACACTACCTACACTACGTCATTAGAATAATAGTTATTTATGTCACAAATGCCGAAAGTACGGAATAGCGCGACGAGCGGTGATGCGGCGCGTCACCGAAGGCGGAGTGTCGCCGTCGCATATGAGCTAGTCGGCTATCTAGTTTTTGGCAGGAGCGATATCAACGTTTATTGTGTTGCTTTTTAAGAAATACGTATTTAAAAAAAAAATAAATGAATTCTGTATAGTAAATGCTAGGTTGGTACCACTTTGACGAAACGTCAAGTTTAAAGGTGCGTTCCGATTAGTAGGTAATGGTAGCTAATGGCGGTGGTAGAATACGAAATTATAGTGTTTCTTACATATCGTGATAATGACACATATTAGTTTGCATGTGCATAAACATGAGTCACTATCAATTTTCTATTGGAAATACTATAACGGCGTCTGCTACCACTGCCATTATCACTAATGAAAACGCACCTTAAAAAGGTAATTAAAATTCTGACAGATTTATATTTGTTCATGACACATCCCTACCAAAATACTAAAATAAAACTACACTCATCGCTATACTTTATTTATAATTTTCTCAATTTATCGTTTTTAGAATTAGATATAAAGACGGGTTGATATTTCTTATCAACAAACAATCAAATTGGTGATCTTACTTTATTTGAAATTTGTATTTTAAAATTTGCCGCACTACAGCGGCAACGTTCCATAGTGGTTCTCCAACCTCTGATGAGATCAGCTGTTTTCGAATGTGACAACACAAAAAAATATTTGTCAAAATCCTGGCTACTATGTAATTTCATATCAATGCAGATGCGACCGATCTCGATCAAATAGAATTTGCTCTTGAAGCTAAACTATTAATTTTACCAAAAAATTTCATAGGCATAAATTATTCGAAATTTCCTCTACTTTAATTTTATAATAAACTATTTTGTCGAAATTACAAAAATCGCGGCTCATTTCCAAAATCCTTCAAAAAGGCTTAGAATAACCTAAAAAGCTAAACTATTAATTTTACCAAAATATTACATAGGCATAAATTATTCAGAATTTCCTCTACTTTAATTTATTATTTAACTATTTTGACGAAATTAGAGAAATAGCGGCTCATTTGCAAAATCCTTGAAAAAGGCTTAGAATAAACTACCAGTTCCTTTGGACCCTTTTTAACCAAAAGCTTTTCAGCTCTAAGTTAGGTCATGAAACTTCTAATTATGAACTTTCGTCCCGATACCTTTAGTAGTTTTTCCGGAATCATCGCCACAAAAATCGTTTACACACACACGCACGCACGCACACACACACACACACACACACAGACATTTTTTGTACCTTGGTCAAAAATGTTCAGGGGACCCAAAAAGACCTATTTCCGCTAAAATCTCAATTTTTTTTTTCGGCATGATTACAATACTTTAGCATACTACGTATGATAAAGTAAAAAATCTGATGTGGCCAGGCACATGACTTTATCATACAATATATAAAATTAATAGTTTAGCTGCATGAGAATCTATTCTATTGAGATAAATCGTACGTATTGTCAAATCATCAGCATTTGACACTACCTACACTACGTCATTAGAATAATAGTTATTTATGTCACAAATGCCGAAAGTACGGAATAGCGCGACGAGCGGTGATGCGGCGCGTCACCGAAGGCGGAGTGTCGCCGTCGCATATGAGCTAGTCGGCTATCTAGTTTTTGGCAGGAGCGATATCAACGTTTATTGTGTTGCTTTTTAAGAAATACGTATTTAAAAAAAAAATAAATGATTTCTGTATAGTAAATGCTAGGTTGGTACCACTTTGACGAAACGTCAAGTTTAAAGGTGCGTTCCGATTAGTAGGTAATGGTAGCTAATGGCGGTGGTAGAATACGAAATTATAGTGTTTCTTACATATCGTGATAATGACACATATTAGTTTGCATGTGCATAAACATGAGTCACTATCAATTTTCTATTGGAAATACTATAACGGCGTCTGCTACCACTGCCATTATCACTAATGAAAACGCACCTTAAAAAGGTAATTAAAATTCTGACAGATTTATATTTGTTCATGACACATCCCTACCAAAATACTAAAATAAAACTACACTCATCGCTATACTTTATTTATAATTTTCTCAATTTATCGTTTTTAGAATTAGATATAAAGACGGGTTGATATTTCTTATCAACAAACAATCAAATTGGTGATCTTACTTTATTTGAAATTTGTATTTTAAAATTTGCCGCACTACAGCGGCAACGTTCCATAGTGGTTCTCCAACCTCTGATGAGATCAGCTGTTTTCGAATGTGACAACACAAAAAAATATTTGTCAAAATCCTGGCTACTATGTAATTTCATATCAATGCAGATGCGACCGATCTCGATCAAATAGAATTTGCTCTTGAAGCTAAACTATTAATTTTACCAAAAAATTTCATAGGCATAAATTATTCGAAATTTCCTCTACTTTAATTTTATAATAAACTATTTTGTCGAAATTACAAAAATCGCGGCTCATTTCCAAAATCCTTCAAAAAGGCTTAGAATAACCTAAAAAGCTAAACTATTAATTTTACCAAAATATTACATAGGCATAAATTATTCAGAATTTCCTCTACTTTAATTTATTATTTAACTATTTTGACGAAATTAGAGAAATAGCGGCTCATTTGCAAAATCCTTGAAAAAGGCTTAGAATAAACTACCAGTTCCTTTGGACCCTTTTTAACCAAAAGCTTTTCAGCTCTAAGTTAGGTCATGAAACTTCTAATTATGAACTTTCGTCCCGATACCTTTAGTAGTTTTTCCGGAATCATCGCCACAAAAATCGTTTACACACACACGCACGCACGCACACACACACACACACACACACAGACATTTTTTGTACCTTGGTCAAAAATGTTCAGGGGACCCAAAAAGACCTATTTCCGCTAAAATCTCAATTTTTTTTTTCGGCATGATTACAATACTTTAGCATACTACGTATGATAAAGTAAAAAATCTGATGTGGCCAGGCACATGACTTTATCATACAATATATAAAATTAATAGTTTAGCTGCATGAGAATCTATTCTATTGAGATAAATCGTACGTATTGTCAAATCATCAGCATTTGACACTACCTACACTACGTCATTAGAATAATAGTTATTTATGTCACAAATGCCGAAAGTACGGAATAGCGCGACGAGCGGTGATGCGGCGCGTCACCGAAGGCGGAGTGTCGCCGTCGCATATGAGCTAGTCGGCTATCTAGTTTTTGGCAGGAGCGATATCAACGTTTATTGTGTTGCTTTTTAAGAAATACGTATTTAAAAAAAAAATAAATGATTTCTGTATAGTAAATGCTAGGTTGGTACCACTTTGACGAAACGTCAAGTTTAAAGGTGCGTTCCGATTAGTAGGTAATGGTAGCTAATGGCGGTGGTAGAATACGAAATTATAGTGTTTCTTACATATCGTGATAATGACACATATTAGTTTGCATGTGCATAAACATGAGTCACTATCAATTTTCTATTGGAAATACTATAACGGCGTCTGCTACCACTGCCATTATCACTAATGAAAACGCACCTTAAAAAGGTAATTAAAATTCTGACAGATTTATATTTGTTCATGACACATCCCTACCAAAATACTAAAATAAAACTACACTCATCGCTATACTTTATTTATAATTTTCTCAATTTATCGTTTTTAGAATTAGATATAAAGACGGGTTGATATTTCTTATCAACAAACAATCAAATTGGTGATCTTACTTTATTTGAAATTTGTATTTTAAAATTTGCCGCACTACAGCGGCAACGTTCCATAGTGGTTCTCCAACCTCTGATGAGATCAGCTGTTTTCGAATGTGACAACACAAAAAAATATTTGTCAAAATCCTGGCTACTATGTAATTTCATATCAATGCAGATGCGACCGATCTCGATCAAATAGAATTTGCTCTTGAAGCTAAACTATTAATTTTACCAAAAAATTTCATAGGCATAAATTATTCGAAATTTCCTCTACTTTAATTTTATAATAAACTATTTTGTCGAAATTACAAAAATCGCGGCTCATTTCCAAAATCCTTCAAAAAGGCTTAGAATAACCTAAAAAGCTAAACTATTAATTTTACCAAAATATTACATAGGCATAAATTATTCAGAATTTCCTCTACTTTAATTTATTATTTAACTATTTTGACGAAATTAGAGAAATAGCGGCTCATTTGCAAAATCCTTGAAAAAGGCTTAGAATAAACTACCAGTTCCTTTTGGACCCTTTTTAACCAAAAGCTTTTCAGCTCTAAGTTAGGTCATGAAACTTCTAATTATGAACTTTCGTCCCGATACCTTTAGTAGTTTTTCCGGAATCATCGCCACAAAAATCGTTTACACACACACGCACGCACGCACACACACACACACACACACAGACATTTTTTGTACCTTGGTCAAAAATGTTCAGGGGACCCAAAAAGACCTATTTCCGCTAAAATCTCAATTTTTTTTTCGGCATGATTACAATACTTTAGCATACTGCGTATGATAAAGTAAAAAATCTGATGTGGCCAGGCACATGACTGTATCATACAATATATAAAATTAATTGTTTAACTGCATGAGAATCTATTTGATTGAGATCAGTCGTGTCTGCATTA
>OZ030390.1:69823854-69870804 GCA_964023965.1 Melinopterus prodromus
CACACACACACACACACACACACACACACACACACACACAGACATTTTTTTGTACCTTGGTCAAAAGTGTTCAGGGGACCCATAAAGACATATTTCCGCTAAAATCCCAATTTTTTTTTTCGGCATGATTACAATACTTTACATACTGCGTATTATAAAGTAAAAATCTGATGTGGCCAGGCACATGACTTTATCATAAAATATATATAAAATTAATAGTTTAGCTGCATGATTGAGATAAATCGTGTCTGCATTAAAATTAAACTTGTATTTTGTAAGTATGAGTATAATAAAACACGAATGCTTTATGTAGACTGATGTATTTTAAAGGATATTAAACGCTATCGATTTCGGTCATTAGTGACCATCTTCAGGCGTATAAACGTCAAAGTGTAAAACTATTGAATGTGACACATAATATTCAATTGCTAGTAACTGTACGGTTTACGAAAAATAATAAATCCAAATGTACATAGGTTTGTGTATGTCCGTGGTGCTTGTTGGTTCACTCTTGTCTTGGTCTTGTATTTTGTACATTGCCGCACTAGAGCGGCAACGTTCCATAGGGGCTATCCAACCTCTGATGAAATCAGCTGTTTTCGAGTGTGACAACCATAGACATTTCTGTGGTGACAGCAGGCGGCAATATACTATTACACTTTCCTGTCAGAGTGACAGTCTACATTTTTCTGTCAATGTGACACGGTCCGTGTCAGTTTGAAGTAATAAATTTGCCTCTTTTTCAGTGGCGCCATCTAGCTAGCGGACTTTTTCAAATAACGGCTGTCGCGCCTGCTAGTTTCGTAAAACTTGGAACACCGACATCAAAGGTGCCGTCGCAAGTGTCGTATCTTGATATTTCTAATCGCTGGTGACAGCACAAAAAAATATTTGTCAAATCCAGGCTACTATGTAATTTCATATCAATGCAGATGCGATCGATCTCGATCAAATAGAATTTGCTCTTGAAGCTAAACTATTAATTTTACCAAAAAAAGTCATAGGCATAAATTATTCAAATTTTTCTGTACTTCAATTTATTATTTAACTATTTTGTCGAAATTACAGAAATGGCGGCTCATTTGCAAAATCATTGAAAAAGGCTTAGAATAAACTACCAGTTCCTTTCGACCGTTTTGAACCAAAAGCTTTTCAGCTCTAAGTTTGGTCATAAAACTTCTAAATATAAACTTTCGTCCGATACCTTTAGTAGTTTCTCCGGAATCGTCGTCACAAAAATCGTTTACACACGCACACACACACACACACACACACACACACACACACAACACACACACACACACACACACACACACACACACACACACACACACACACACACACACACACACACACATACACACACACACACACACACACACACACACACACACACACACACACACACACACACACACACACACACACACACACACACACACACACACACACACACACACACACACACACACACACACACACACACACACACACACACACACACACACACACACACACACACACACACACACACACACACACACACACACACACAGACATTTTTTGTACCTTGGTCAAAAATGTTCAGGGGACCCCATAAAGACCTATTTCCGCTAAAATCTCAATTTTTTTTTTCGGCATGATTACAATACTTTACATACTGCGTATGATAAAGTAAAAATCCTGGCGAACTATGTAGTTTTAATGCAGACACGATCTTGAACAAAAAGAAGCTCATAGAGCTAAACTATTAATTTTACAAAAAATGTCATAGACACAAACTATACAAAATTTCCTCTACTATTTTGTCGAAATTACAGAAATGGCCACTCATTTCCAAAATCCTTGAAAAATGCTTAAAGCAAACAGCCAGTTCCTTTGGACCCTTTTGAACCAAAACATTTTCAGCTCTAAGTTTGGTCATAAAACTGCTAAATATGAACTTTCGTCCCGATACCACACAGACATTTTACTTTATCATACGCAGTATGGTAAAGTATTGTAATCGTGCCGAAAAAAAAAATGGGATTTTAGCGGAAATAGGTGTTTTTGGGTCCCCTGAACATTTTTTGACCAAGGTCCAAAAAAATGTCTGTGTGTGTGTGTGTGTGTGTGTTGTGTGTGTGTGTTGTATGTGTGTATGTGTGTACCAGATTTTTGTGACGATGATTCCGGAGAAACTACTAAAGGTATCGGACGAAAGTTCAGATTTAGAAGTTTCATGACCAAGCTGAGAGCTGAAAAGCTTTTGGTTCAAAACGGTCCAAAGGAACTAGCTATTTACTCTTAGCATTTTTCAACGATTTTGCAAATGAACCGTCATTTCTGTAATTTCGTCAAAATAGATAAATAATAAATTAAAGTAGAGGAAATTTAGTATAATTTATGTCTATAACATTTTTTGGTAAAATTAATAGTTTAGCTGGCAGGAGCAAATTCTATTTGATCGAAATCGTGTCTGCATTAATAGTAGGTAGCCTGGATATTTTACGAGTTTTGACAGTATTCAGAACGTCATCCGTTGCGAAACGTCAATTCAACACGCAAATGCATGGAGAAACACGCGCGCACGTACGCTATGTGAAACAATATTGAACATCTTGGTGTCATACACAAAGTCAATGTGTATTTCGAGTGCGGATAGCAATGTTGTTATGAATTTTTTAAGGATTTTTCAAATGAGCCGCCATTTCTGTATTTTCGTCAAAATAGTTAAATAATAAATTAAAATAGACGAAATTTTGTATAATTTATGTCTATGACATTTTTTGGCAAAACTAATAGTTTAGCTGTAGAAGCAAATTCTATTTGATCGAGATCGTGTCTGCATTAATATAAAGTTAGCCAGGATTTGCCAGATATTTTTATTCCAATAGCAGTAGGTAGTGTCAAAGGCTGATTTTTTGACTATACGTACTGTCAATATCTGTCAAATCTTGGCTAATTCGTTTTATTTTAATGCAATCACGATCGTTCTCGATCAAATAGAATCTCATGCAGCTAAACTTATAATTTTATACATTGTATGATAAAGTCATGTGCCTGGCCACATCAGATTTTTTACTTTATCATACGCAGTATGTAAAGTATTGTAATCATGCCGAAAAAAAAAATTGAGATTTTAGCGGAAATAGGTCTTTATGGGTCCCCTGAACATTTTTGACCAAGGTACAAAAAAATGTCTGTGTGTGTGTGTGTGTGTGTGTGCGTGTGTAAACGATTTTTGTGACGACGATTCCGGAGAAACTACTAAAGGTGTCGGGACGAAAGTTTATATTTAGAAGTTTTATGACCAAACTTAGAGCTGAAAAGCTTTTGGTTCAAAAGGGTCGAAAGGAACTGGTAGTTTATTCTAAGCCTTTTTCAATGATTTTGCAAATGAGCCGCCATTTCTGTAATTTCGACAAAATAGTTAAATAGTAAATTAAAGTAGAGGAAATTTTGAATAATTTATGCCTATGACTTTTTTTGGTAAAATTAATAGTTTAGCTTCAAGAGCAAATTCTATTTGATCGAGATCGATCGCATCTGCATTGATATGAAATTACATAGTAGTCAGGATTTGACAAATATTTTTTGTGCTGTCACACTCGAAAACAGCTGATTTCATCAGAGGTTGGAGAACCGCTATGGAACGTTGCCGCTCTAGTGCGGCAAAGTACAAAATTCAAATTTCAAATAAAATAAGATCACCAATTTGATTGTTTGATGATAAGAAATATCAACCCGTTGTTATATCTAATTCTAAAACCGATAAATTGAGAAAATTGTAAATAAAGTATAGCGATGAGTGTAGTTTTATTTTAGTATGTTGGTACGGATGTTACATCTACAGTGTCATGAACAAATATAAATGTTGCAGAATTTGAATTAGCTTTTTAAACTTGACGTTTCGTCGATGTGGTACCAACCTAACATTTTCTATACAGAAATATAACAACTTTTTAATTATTTTTTAAAATACGTATTTCTCAAAAAGCATCACAAAAAAACGTTGTTGTCACTCCTGCCGAAAACAACATAGCGCGATTCACTCACATGCGACGGCGACGCTCCGCCTTCGGTGACGCGCCGCTTCACCGCTCGTCGCGCTATTCCGTACTTTCGGCACTTGTGAGATAAATAACTATTATTCTAATCACTGTAGGTAGTGTCAAATGCTGATGCTTTGACAATACCTACTGTCAGTATCAAACTATCTGTCAAATCCCGGGTAGCTAGTTTAATTTTAATGCAGACACGATTTATCTCAATTAAATAGATTCTCTTGCAGCTAAACTATTAATTTTATACATTGTATGATAAAGTCATGTGCCTGGCCACATCAGATTTTTACTTTATCATACGCAGTATTATAAAGTATTGTAATCATGCCGAAAAAAAAAATTGAGATTTTAGCGGAAATAGGTCTTTTTGGGTCCCCTGAACATTTTTGACCAAGGTACAAAAAAATGTCTGTGTGTGTGTGTGTGTGTGTGTGTGTGTGTGTGTGTGTGTGTGTGTGTGTGTGTGTGTGTGTGTGTGTGTGTGTGTGTGTGTGTGTGTGTGTGTGTGTGTGTGTGTGTGTGTGTGTGTGTGTGTGTGTGTGTGTGTGTGTGTGTGTGTGTGTGTGTGTGTGTGTGTGTGTGTGTGTGTGTGTGTGTGTGTGTGTGTGTGTGTGTGTGTGTGTGTGTGTGTGTGTGTGTGTGTGTGTGTGTGTGTGTGTGTGTGTGTGTGTGTGTGTGTGTGTGTGTGTGTGTGTGTGTGTGTGTGTAAACGATTTTTGTGGAGACGATTCCGGAGAAACTACTAAAGGTATCGGGACGAAAGTTCATATTTAGAAGTTTCATGACCTAACTTAGAGCTGAAAAGCTTTTGGTTCACAAGGGTCCAAAGGAACTGGTAGTTTATTCTAACCCTTTTTCGAGGATTTTGCAAAAGAGCCGCCATTTCTGTTATTTCGTCAAAATAATTAAATAATAAATTAAAGTAGAGGAAATTTTGAATAATTTATGCCTATGACTTTTTTTTGTAAAATTAATAGTTTAGCTACAAGAGCAAATTCTATTTGATCGAGATCGGTCGCATCTGCATTGATATGAAGCTAAATAGTAGCCAGGATTTTGACAAATATTTTTTGTGCTGTCACACTCGAAAACAGCTGATTTCATCAGAGGTTGGAGAACCGCTATGGAACGGTGCCGCTCTAGTGCAGCAAAGTACACAATACAAATTTCAAATAAAATAAGGTCACCAATTTGATTGTTTGTTAATAAGAAATATCAACCCGTCTTTATATCTAATTCTAAAAACAATAAGTTGAGAAAATTATAAATAAAGTATAGCGATGAGTGTAGTTTTATTTTAGTATGTTGGCAGGGATCTGTCATGAACAAATATAAATCTGTCAGAATTTGAATTAGCTTTTTAAGGCGCGTTTTCATTAGTGATAATGGCAGTGGTAGCAGACGCCATTGTAGTATTTCCAATAGAAAAATGCTAGTGACTCATGTTTATGTACATGCAAACTAATATGTGTCATTATCACGATATGTAAGAAATACTCTAATTTCGTATTCTACCACCGCCCTTAGCTACCATTACCTACCAAGTAGTATGTTTGTACGGATGGTAGATTCTCATGCAGCTAAACTATTAATTTTATATATTGTATGATAAAGTCATGTGCCTGGCCACATCAGATTTTTTTACTTTATCATACGCAGTATGCTAAAGTATTGTAATCATGCCGAAAAAAAAATTGAGATTTTAGCGGAAATAGGTCTTTTTGGGTCCCCTGAACATTTTTGACCAAGGTACAAAAAAATGTCTGTGTGTGTGTGTGTGTGTGTGTGTGTGTGTGTGTGTGTGTGTGTGTATGTGTGTAAACGATTTTTGTGGTGACGATTCCGGAGAAACTACTAAAGGTATCGGGACGAAAGTTCATATTTAGAAGTTTCATGACCTAACTTAGAGCTGAAAAGCTTTTGGTTGAAAAGGGTCCAAAGGAACTGGTAGTTTATTCTAAGGCTTTTTCAAGGATTTTGCAAATGAGCCGCCATTTCTGTAATTTCGTCAAAATAGTTAAACAATAAATTAAAGTAGAGGAAATTTTGTGTAATTTATGCCTATGACTTTTTTTGGTAAAATTAATAGTTTAGCTACAAGAGCAAATTCTTTTTGATCGAGATCGGTCGCATCTGCATTCATATGAAACTAAATAGTAGCCAGCATTTTGACAAATATTTTTAGTGCTGTCACAGTCGAAAACAACTGATTTCATCAGAGGTTGGAGAACCGCTATGGGACGTTGCCGCTCTAGTGCAGCAAAGTACAAAATACAAATTTCAAATAAATTAAGATCACCAATTTGATTGTTTGTTAATAAGAAATATCAACCCGTCTTTATATCTAATTCTAAAAACGATAAATTGAGAAAATTGTAAATAAAGTATAGAGCGATGAGTGTAGTTTTATTTTAGGTTGTTGGTTCGGATGTGACATCTACAGTGTCATGAACAAATATAAATCTGTCAGAATTTGAATTAGCATTTTAAACTTGACGTTTCGTCAAAGTGGTACCAACCTAACATTTCCTACACAGAAATATAAACATTTTTTAATTATTCTTTTTTTTAAATACATATTTTTCAAAACGCAACACAATAAACGTTGATGTCGCTCCTGTCAAAATATAGATAGCGCGACTCGCTCACATGCGACCGTGACACCCCGCCTTCGATGACGCGCCGCATCACCGCAATCGTCGCGCTATTCCGTACTTTCGGCATTTGTCACATAAATAACTATTATTCTAATGACGTAGTGTAGGTAGTGTCAAATGCTGATGCTTTGACAATATATTGGTATACCTACGATTTATCTCAATAGAATAGATTCTCATACAGCTAAACTATTAATTTTATATATTGTATGATAAAGTCATGTGCCTGGCCACATCAGATTTTTGTACCTTGGTCAAAAATGTTCAGGGGACCCATAAAGACCTATTTCCGCTAAAATCTCAATTTTTTTTCGGCATGATTACAATACTTTACATACTGCGTATGATAAAGTAAAAAGCATTACCAAAGTAATTAATCTATCACGCTGATCTTTCAAAACGCAAAAAATACAAAATTAAAATTTAATATATACAGTGGACAAAAAAACGATACAAATGTTCAATTACTCGTATTTCCAAAGATTTTAAGTAAATTCAAGCAAGAATTTCTTTGAAAACTAATTACTTATAATCACAAAAAATTACCCTATTACGATGCTATAAAATCTGTACTGTCCCCGTCGACCAAAAGGAAACAAATGTCATTAGCTTTAATTTTATTACACCTTTCATTTCACATTAAATAGACACGATGTTATCAGAAATGTGCATAGCCAGACATAACGCAACATAACTTAGGATTAAAACATTCTGTTATTGCGAATATGGTATAGTTTCAATCTTCACACTATAATTCCTTTTTAAAAGAAATATTTGAATTGACTAAATATTATTGGAAATACGAGGGATTAAAAATTTGTACCGTTTCTTGGCCCACTGTGTATATATTACAAACAGAAGATATTTTAATTAGTTATTCCACATAATAGTTTATAACAAAAAAATCTTTACATCCGATGTCCGCTGTATAGACGGAAAAACTGTATAAAAAGTATTTCCACTTCTCTAGCTCAGTTAATTGAATTTGGAAATATAGTGTTAGGGTGAGTTTTTGAAATTATGCGCATTACCATACTTCCAAATGTTTGCCATCACGTTTAACATAAAACTTGATATTTTTTAAGCTACAATTAATTACAACAATTAAAATAAATTTTATAAAAATCCTTTGCAAGCGTATGCACTAATCGCTGCAGCAACGTCAATCATAAGTCACCAGCAGATTAACACCGAATGGACGAGCCGAACCCCGCGAATGTGGCGGCCTTTATTGCCTGGTATGTCTCACCCAGCCTCGCCGAACGTTTCGCCGATTGATTCGGGCCGAGTGTGGAGCTAACACACACCGGCCTTGTGGTGTTATAGCTCGCTTACCGAACTCAATATACCGAACAGTATGAAATAAAAGTGGTTTCTCTTCGAGATTTTAATGCACAAAAAAAAACAATGACCGATCGAGAGTGCCATTTGAGATAAATACTAGGTCAAATTTTACCATTGACATCTGACATTTTGAAGTTTATACTATGGAATATGTAGGGTATGGTATAGCTATTATAGCTATTATACTATATACTATTTTTGCTGCCGGGCCCTTTTAGTGCCGGGCCCTTTTCAGTGCCGGGCCCGTGACTACGGTCACAGCTTTAACCCCCTCTCCGCGGCCCTGGACACCACTGGAGTTATCAGCGCCGCAGTGAGGGGGGGCGAAGGGGGCGACTGCCCCAGGCGCTTAAGCGGAGGGGCGCCATTTCGTTATATGCTGCAACAGAAATATCACCTATTTGCCTCAAAGGGGCGCATGTTCAATATTTGGCCCCAGGCGCAAAATTTCCTTACTGCGGCGCTGGGAGTTATGACCTACGTACTTATAGTCCTGTCGGCGTTATTGGCAGGGTGCGCGATGCAAGCGCGTCTACAGATGTAGGCGGTAGTAGGTTCACGAGCCGTAAATGGTGCAGATTGCTAATAAATGTTACAGTTATCTGTACTGTATAAGTGGTCCGATCAAATTTATTTATTTATTACAATATTTCATTTGTTAATATTTCTTCCTGTATTATTACAGTTGATAACGCAATACTTATTGTGTCCCATTATGATTATTTATACCAACGATATGTTATTAGTTCTGACGGATTGGATCACACGACATAATGCGCCGTGAACTACTGCACATATGTAGGCGTTTTAGTTTAGAGTAGTTTAGCTTAGATCGTTTTTCAAGTCCCCACCACGGTGTATGCACAGGGCGAATACCGTGATATCAAAAATTACCTTGGTCCAGGGTGGTCATGGATTTTAAAATGATTATTGCAGCACCCATCGTACATTTATGTTAATCATTTTTTGAGTGTCAAAATCTGTCTACATTCCATGGCAACCCTTGACCAAGATAACTTTTGATATCACGGTATCAACTAATATCTATATTATATTATCTATATTAGTAACCGTGATCGTATGTCTAGAGTCAGAAAAGACGCCCGACGTTAATGTCAATGACAAATCGTAGAAAGAGTGTATGCGGAACTAGCTCATATCAATTTTTACTACAGGCAACAAATCGTTGATTGAACTATAATATGTTATTACTCTTTATTAAATTGTTGTAATTTTCCTGGGCAAACAAACATTGCATAATATAAACACTTGGCAAAGTGAGAATACCCAACCGAACAAAGCACCATCTGCATTCGTCGTGGCAGCAAACATGTAATAAAACATGAACCCATCAGTATTTTAAATACTCTATGCATATGAGACGAGTGTCCCCAGATTTTATTTAAATAGGATTGAAATAAGGAAATAGGATTGAATAGACATTACACTATCGAAAGTGCATGATTGGCTTGCACTAAATACAGAATGGATATGTTATTTTATATGTATATTTCGTAAGTGTGGTTTCTATCCAATTTAGGTCATCCATGAACTTACTTTTAAATTTCAGATGGATTCCTCCATCAAATTACAGCAATTATCATACACAGACAGACAGACACACGGACATCACTAAATCGATTGAGTTTTCAATCGATTCAGATCAAAAATATATAGATATCGATCCCTTAACTGCAATACCACGTATCATCATGGTTAAAGGCTAGGCGATACGCGGTATTGCAACAAGGCAATCAATGTATTGTATATATGTCTATACATGCTACGCCTACCACAGTAAATATGGAGTGTATAAAAGTAGTGAAACTTGGCCAATCAAATGGCCAAACGATTATGTAATAAAACTTAAAAATACCTGTGATGGCTGAAGCTGATTCACTCATCATTGGCATTTTCAAGGTTTATTACATCGTTTGGCCATTTGATTGTGAAGAATGATTGATTCTGAAGAATGTAAATATCTTGAATAAAAGGTGGCCAAACATGGTCAAACAAATGGTCCAACTATGGTTTAACAAAAAGTTGAAAATTCCAATGGTGGAAGATCAGCTTCATGCACCACTTTTCATAGCGCAATACGTAATATAGACATATGAAACAAGACTATTGGTAGGTTGGACCTGAATATATGTCTATTTCCTTAACAAAAGTTTGCGCTAACTGCTTTATTTATATACGTAGAACATCTACAACTAGGATTATCCAATACTAATAATACGTTGATGTCAATTTTGTTATGAGGTGTAATTAAAGTAACATTTGCCTTATGTTTTTGTGCTCTCCACCATGATAAAAGCAATGTAGTAATAACACTGTAGAAATTCAGTTCACAGAAAATACAAATTGTCTGTTTTTATAACATACATACCCAATACGCAAACATTTAGCTAGTGGGCAGGGGTTTGTAGAAAATTACAAATAGACTTGCATATATTGTTATTATAGTTTTAACATCGACATAAAAATAGTTTGTATAGACATGTTAGAAAAAATTCATTCTACACAATAAATAAAGTTCTTTATGAACCGTGGGTTTTATTGAAGAATTTCCACAGGGTTTGAGCAAGGTTCAAGGTTACAAATTGTAGCGTTTTTGACTTATATATTTATTATATATCTATGCTCGGACTCGGTGCACTTTGCACCGAGTGCGTGCATATAAGTGTATGAGTCGAAAACGCTATAATTTGTAAATTGATCTTGCACAAACACCTGCCCTCTTGATGTCCTAGCCCCAACTAACCCATGCCTGACTATCTACATCCGTTGACAATCAACGATATAATAGTCCGGGAGGTAATAACAGAAATTTCCGATTCATTTTCGCAAGCTTCATTTTTTGTGTATGAGTTAAGTGTGTAATGTATAATAGTAATCTGAACATCTGCCAGCGCACCTCCGCGACAGGGGGTTACAGGAGGGTTACAACCACAGCAAAAAAAAAAATAATTAAAAAAAAAAATTATAGCTACATACGCGAAACTGATTGTATGTATCAGTTGAAACATAAGAATTTTAGAAAATATCGTCTGCCACTTAAATTCCTCACCAAAACTCGTCTGCCACCCATATAAGTAAAAGCGAAAAAAATAAAAATAAAAAAATTATGTCCGCAAGGATGAAATTGATTGAAATGCTTCCTTTTATATCAGCAAACCCAAAAATAATAGTCTGCCACTAATAACATTATAAGGGGTTGTAATAAGGGGTTGTAACCCTCCTGTAACCCCCTGTCGTGGAAGTGCGCCGGCAGACGTTCAGATTACTATTATACAATACACACATAACGCATACAAAAAAATATAGCTTGCGAAAATGACCCGGAAATTTCTGTTACCTCCCGGACTATAACTCTAAACCTATGTAACTGATAAGTCTAATATCTCAATCAACACAAGTGAAAGAGGTGACGTGCAGAAACACCTTAACCATGATTTCCGCTGAGTACATTCTCCATTCATAAGCTATTTAAATAGTAGGATAATAGAGGTGGTAAGTAAGTTTTCCTTTGCATCATCTCAGAAGGTACCTATTTTATCGAAGCATGCTATCTATGCACCTGGCGCATAGATGTCGCCAGCATGACATATTCAAGCATTACCCCCACGCATACCACAATTAATGTACATAATAATTGTTGATCATTTGCCATTAATTATCTTTGCCGAATATGAAACAGGCCATTCAACACACATCTAGTCAAGTATTTATTAATAATCCCCGGGCCGGAACCACTAATTTTCAAATTTAACGGTTTTTAAATCAATTATGAATTGTGCCGAGCGCTCATGTAACATTAAAAATAATACGATGTTGGCCATGTGCGAATTTGTGGGCCGCCATCGAATTGGAATTGTAATTATATGCTCATTCATGCGCAAAAAGCAATTAAATACATTTGTCGATAAATAATATTCGGGTACGCGAGCGTGCATTGCGAGGAATTGTATTGTTATTGCAAATTGTAATTTCGCTGCAGCCAAAAGTTTATTAAGCCGTAATTTTGTATTCCACAATTAAATGTAGTAATGTGTTACATTGGCACGCACGAGAATATGAATGTAGATGAGTTAGAACTTTTGAGGCGATGTTGGTTAAACAACAATTCAACCAACTTAATGGCGCATATTAAACGGATAAAGATATAATAATAATATCTAATAATAAGAACTTTATTTGCAGGATATAATAATTACCTTAATTCAAATTATCTCGATTATAACAATAACAAATGATCTTCAATGCAACCGAGAAACTCATCTAAAGAATAGGAGGTATTTCTTGATAAAAGTTTCTTCATGGTATGACGGAACTATGTTAATGGTAGGTATATAATTGTACACTCATTGCCGGAAGGTCCTCTGTGTGCGCTCGAGTCTATGTCGGGGAGCATTTTGTTGTTGTCTTTGTCTTGTTGGGTAATAATGAACTGTTGTTCCATATTGCTGTGGATATAGGTAGGTACCAAAGAGCAGTCAGAATGTAAAATGATGGTAAGGTATGGAGCTTCAAGTCTCGGACGTATTTCTGCAACACCGTGTTTGGTGACAAAAAAGCTCTCACTGCCTGCTTTTGTTGCAGAAAAATTTTCTGCGCGTCCGTCAATGGTCTCCAAACAATGATCGCGTAAGTTGCTCTTGATATGAAGTAGATGTGATATACGATGAGGGCCGCCAGCTGGCTTGCGATTCTACGCATTTGTCTTAGGGGAAAGATTGTAGAAGCCAGCTTTCCTCTAAATTCATACACGTGATCATTGCACTTCAAATTTCGATTGATTGCGGCCCCAAGAAACTTAGCGAAGTCATCTAGATTTTGGTGTATTGCCGATCTGTATCAGGCAGACATCATAGGCAACGCCTGGCAATCCCCCGTCACTCGTTGTCTGCCTTTGAAGCAGGGTCAAGCAAATGATAGTAAAAGTCATTAATGCACTGCCACCCGGCATACCTTCTCATTCTTAAAAGGGAAAGCAAGCAATATCTTATTGCCCTTTTTTTACTCTCTCGAGTAAAGCTTTTGCCGATTTCAACAATTTATTGAGTATTTTTAATATGTTTTTTGGCCATTGCCCATATCTTAGAAGTTCATACGGTTACTCATAAGTTCTTATTGTTACTATTATTATCATTATTTATTGGAACTCTCTGATACATCTCATTAATTATATTAAACCTAGATATATAATTAAGACACAATTTATTAATACTAACATTACACTAATAGATTTTGAAAATTAATCAAGACTTTCTTTCCGCAGGGCGACTCACAGCCGCCACCCGACTTGTCTCTGTTTGCGTCATTTTCACAACCTCCGGGAACCAATGATCAACTTGTGTCTATTATGGGTAAATTACCTAACAAACTTACTGCCGGCGATGATGAGATTCTATTGTTCTTGTGGTACTTATCAACTTGTCGATTAGTAGGAAAGCTTTTCCAGTCAGATGGAAAACGGCTCGCATTGATCCTATCTTTAAGAAAAGCGACAGAATGAGCATTGACAACTACAGACCAGTCTCTCTTCTGCAGATTTTTTCGAAAGTATATGCGCGGGTGATGGATTCATGTTTGTATTGAAACACCAAGCAAATGATTACAACCAGTCAGTACAGCTTTGTTTCGGGACGTTCAACCGTGATAATCTTGGCAACTATCTGGACTATATCGGCTTGTCTCCCTGTTATTTATCTTTTAAATCTTCAAATCTTTTAATTTTTTATATCTGCATTCTTTGCGTGTAAAGCTCGGCGCCCGCTGCTTGCGATGCTATGCTACGCTGTGCACATTCTTTTGTTTGAAACATAGCATACACACACAACGAAACGTTGTCTTAATTCAAAGCAACCTTTGTTAATCCAAAACAATGGTTGTTTTATATTTACGCAAGAATATATAAGGTTCATTCAAGAAAACCGTTGTTTTGACCGGTTGTCTTACTTTAAGATTGTACAATTCTAAATGGATAATATACTTATTTGACTTAAGAATTTGTTCTTTTTTAATCAAAATGTTGGGCAGTTAAATTAATCAGCTCACATTCTTGGAGTAAACATTCACCTACTTCTTTTAAATATGAACGTGTTATTATGAAAGCAATAATATTTTACATGGAATGCAATTAACGCATACAAAGAAGAATATTGTTATTTTCCAACTAGAGAAGGCACCCGGTGTCCCTTCTTAGTCTCTTTCCTTCAATACTGGAGCTGTTGGACATTTCCATGTCAGGTAGTACATTGACGGTATAATAGCACAACCCTTGATCCTGCATAGACAGGTATGCGGTTATATAACCTCTAGGAGATTCCTCTTATGGCGACAAACTAAAGCTCTATCTATCGCCATTCTTTACACTATTTTCAGAACAACGACTTTCCTTAAATCAAAACAATTGTTTTCTTTAAGTAAATGTTTAGGTTGTTTTGTATTAAAGAATTAATCTTATTAAGAGTATGTGTTGTCTTCAAACAAACAAATTATGTTAAGAATGTCATTATCTAAATTCTAAACATTAGACAACCATCACTCTGTGTCTAGACTCTAGAACTTTAAACAAAAGTATTCGCACAACGTAGCATTACGCCGCAAGCAGACGCCGGGCTTAAATGTTCCTAATAGCAAAGTTATAGTAAGGTTAGTTCTATAAACAATACTACTAAAAACGGCAACTTCAATCACTTACACATTAGAGGGTCCGGCACGTTCTTAAATTTCACGTATTAATTGCTGCCAATAGAGACCCGAACTTAGTCCGTGCCTGTTGTAACAAGTGAATGAGTGGGAATGAGTAGACGCTTGGTGTAATATATTAGATAATATTAATATATAAAAATATATTTTAAATAATATTAATATATATTAACATCTTCTAATAGCAAAAAAAAATTTACAAAACCGTCTACTCACTCACACTCCTTCACGTTGGGAGTCAAATTATAGTTAACTATTTATTGTGACATTATATTATATTTCATTCCAACCACTTCTTTTTAAACAAGCTTTTTTTTTCTCTTACATATTTTTATTAGTAGGTATATCGTATAACATTATTTTTTAATTAAATTTATAGTAAAGAACTATGAACTGCCCAGGAAGAAAAACCAAAGTGCCAGTTTATAAGCAAGTAAAACTCTTCGAAGAGCATGCAGTGCAGTTGTTAGGCGATTCGAACAATTTGATGCGTCTTAGTTGTCCTATTTACCAAGAGTTAGGACAAACATTAGGAATGAGTAAGAAAGCCGTGTATTTAGCGCACGGAAAAACTTTCAAATTGGTGCAATAGAAAGCGATGACGTTAATGTTATCGATGCAGTTTCCGATGTTTCCGAATCGATTTTTTCTACAGATGACGACAATGATACGAGTAGTTTGAAGTATGTCGTTGATGTTTCTGCAGAAAATTATCCCACAGAATGCAGGTGGTCTGGTAGAAGACTACGGTAGTCATTGCAACCAGGGTGGGCTGATAAATTAATAAAAGTAATTTAATAAGGGGACACTTAATAGATAATATTGCAGTTTGCAAGCAGCATTTGCAGTGTAATGCAAATGTTACAGTAAAAATTACGTCCAATATTACCAGAGCGTCAATTATCGTTTCTAAGTGGAATTCAACATTTATCCACTCTAGACACTATAAGAGGAAACTGGCAAAGGAAGATAAAAAATGATGTTGTTGCATTATTTGAAAGAGGTTCTGCAATATCTCTTGTAGCAAACCTCACAAACCGCTGTGTGAATGAAAGTTAATTAGAGCCTGCACATCTTCCAAAAGCATCAACGCTCAGGCAAGTTAAGTATCAGGCTAAACTTGATTCTCTGCCTGATAAAGGCGTTATTGTATCTTTATATACACTCAAAAACAGTAATACATATAGAAATGTATTTCACGATTTAGGACTAGAGACCCATTCTATATGTTTTATCTAGCGGTTTCTATTGACGCTACAGGGATTATTGTTATTCCACCAAAAATGTCGGCAATATCAAAACCCATAGGAAACCAAAAGCATATTTTTCTTTATGCAATTTTAACAAAAATAGATAAATCAACTGGTGTTCCTGTTCGCACCTGATTGATTACACAACGCCATACTTCAACGTTTTTAGCGTACTGGTTATCGAACTGGGCAAATAATACCAAAATACCAAATGAAGTTACTTGCGACGATTCAGCAGCGCTACTGGGAACAATTGCAAAATCTTTGACTACATGTTCGTCACTTACCATCCTCATCAGACAGTGTGTGGCAGTTCATCACGGGCACAAACACAATTCTCCGGAGTGCTATATAAGAATAGACAGATCGCATTTTGTAAAGTGTATAATCACTAACAAAATATTTAAAGCTGAAGATCATAGGAAGCAAAAGTTATTAACATCGGCGATTGGATATTTAATATCATGCGATAAATTCCCTACTGCGAAAGAGGTAATAAAGCATCTTTTTAGTTTATTAATGCACGAATACACTGATGAAATGTCTGCATATGCTGTGACTAAAGCCAGACTGATTGAGTTATGTGCAACATATACTTTCCATACAGAAGATGCAGAGGATATAGCCACAGAAGGACGTCTAGAAAAAGCTACCGTTATTTTAAATGTTGATATTGACAACAATGACTGGATACGACAAATTATGGATAAAATAGAATATTGTCCTACAAAAGAAAATTTGTATTATTTCCCATCAGCGGTACCAATCCTCATTAAATTAGTTTCTAAGATCGTGGTGTTGGGTAATTTAATGAACGTACATTACAACAGTGCAAACACCCTACCTACAAGTTCTGATGTAGAAAGCTATGAACAATCAAGCTGTTAGTGACTGGTAAAAAAGTGAATAGAGTGGATACTGAGTATTTATCGGAACACTTAAAACTGCAATTATCTGAGATAACAAAGAAACAGAACACGGAACAACAACAAAAGTCGCAAACACAAACATCGAACAAAACGAAAATGCGGAGGAAATTGAATGCGAGGAAAATTGGAGGAATAAAAATTAAATACCAAAAAAAAACGGAGATGCCTGTCGTCAATATTAGAACCTCAATCTATTATATTAAATGCTCCCTATCTTCCAGTCGTACAAAATGGGTACACTTGTCGCTTGGGAAAATCTTGCACAATGGCAATTAATACCTGTGGATTTGATTCAATATTTTCCTGTATATTTGGAATGTGCATAGATCATGTCAGGACGAGAAATATTGCAGTGTTAAAAATAGTCTTCATTTTTCTAGTTAGTTGATATGCTACTAACTGGTAGTATATCTAACAAATTCTATAGAGCACGCACCAAAATACTAGAGTCCATTTTCCCAACACAAGTTTTAAAAAACCAGACTAAACTATTCGATTGTCAATCAAATGTTTCGTACATAAATGATAAGTGTCTAACACCACATTTGCATAGTTTCAATGTAAATAGGTCTTGTAAAAGTTGTGGCACTTCCACACACACTGCATATACATATTTAGACCTGCACACAGATTGTGATATTTTAGGTTTACAAAAGGTGATAAATAACATTGTGCCAGATCTAAGTGGTAACTTTGAAACGTACAACGATTTAAGAAGACACATTACTGCAACACCAGCAAATATGCCCCATGTTTTGTTTTATATTTTACAATAAAATATACTGAAGTTTATAATATAAATTACCTTTACATTTTTATTATCTTTTTCAATATACCTAAATACCTGAAATAATACTTGAAACCCGCCTGAAAGATAAGATATATCTGTCTGGTGTTGATATTTTTCTGTGACCACCAGAACAATATTAAATCTTACTAATGAAAATGATGACTAGATTTTGTCAACTGTGCACGGTGAGCAATTCCACCCCGTTTTGGGGGTGGGTGTTCTAATGATAATAAAAGAGCACTTTATCCTTATAAAAGTTAAACAAATCATTAATTTACTAACTATTTATACAGACTGACCATTTTATGAAAGTGAACGTAATTGGGTTCTTTTTTCTTATCATACAGTGAAAAAAATTGTTGATAGTAAAATTAACGTAAAATATGTTGTGCAACTTCTAACCCAAAATGTCTCTATTCAAAGACAACGACAAGCCGCACAGCACTCCGAAGTATAATATCGTTTAGGCAACCAAAATTGCAGCCATGCATTTTTCAATGTTTTGTCCCGAAACGTCATAGTCAAAACTACCCGCAATTAGGGTGGGTTTCTTTGAGGTACCAATTGTGACATGGTGGTACCGATTAGTACTAATTGGGTACTAAATATTTGGAAAGTTTCAAGGCGCTTCGCAACAAGTGGTGGCCGGTGGGCTGAAGTGACGGACGTGACCTTGAGCGTGGTTCAATCTCCGATTTCAAGGAGTTACTTTGAGGTACTAATTGCGGGGTTGGCGGTACCAATTGATACTAATTGGGTACTAAATATTAGCAATGTTTCAACTCGATTCGCTACAAGTGACGGGCTGAGCTGACGGTCGAAAGAGCTACTTCTAATTAGGGGTAGTTCCTTTGAGGTACCAATTGCGGGGTTAGTGGTACCAATTAGTACTAATTGGGTGCTAAATATTACAAAGTTTCAAGGCGATTCGCGGTAAGTGGTGGGCTGAGCTGACGGACGTCATCGGTCTTGTCTTGAGTCGGTCCATAGATGTTTCGTAAAATTCCTGTTTCTGCGAACTTCTGGACAGTATTCACCAAGAGGTACTGATATTGCGGAGGTTGCGGCACAGTTTGGCCTGAAGCCACCAACAGACAGAAGAAAGCTGCGTATGATGAAAACTGTTGGAAGGTTGGTTCGAGGCGATATTGATTGCGCTTACCTTCTTTCACAGGTGGGTAAGGTGGGTGCCGCGGTTGACGTCGAGAGTCGAGAGTCGAGAGTCGGGGAGACGTCGAGAGTCATTGCTTCAACCTACCGAGAGCCCGCACAAATGTGTTGGAAACTTCACCGGTGTCCGTATGGTGTCGATCTGCAGCTCAACGGAACCCAGTAAATTACGGCTAGTTGTTTCAAATGTCACGTCAGAAAGCCAATTGTCGTAAAACAGTTTGAACTGTTACAAATATTTTGTAACCAATTTGTACCCTCAGAAACCGCCAACCCAAAAATGAGTAGCTCAGAGGTCACCCCAAAGTTTGAAGTACAGATGGCGAGCCTGGAGAACTTCAAAATGGCGGCATCTGTGATGTTACAATAACTAGGTACCATCATACAGTAGAGTCGCCTACAACACGAGTTACTACAGCGCGAATTCCTGCAACGCACTAAGAATTGTGCGGCAACTTTTTCATATAACGCGATTATCGTACATTCCGTCAATTCCGGGCAATTCCGTTATACGAAGAAGCAACCGTAGACACGTGTTTAGGACTATTAGTTCTCATCAGTACGGCATAGCCAAGGAGTAAGATGGACACTCAATGGAAGAAACACTCCAATGGAGACCATAAGGGGGTGACCTTCTTCGTATGACGGAATTGCCCAACAAACTACCTTTCTCCTTGAATATCTTACCGTCGATAAACCAGTTTTCCATCTATACTTCCATGGGCTATGGTGGGCCTGGGGTGTCCAGTCACCCCCGGCGCGACTTCACTTCTTGTCTTCTAATCCTGAAGATGTTGTGACTGAAGCACCAAATTGGTGACATTGGTCACCCCCCTTATGGTCTCCATTTGAGTCTTTTTTCCACTGAGTGTCCATCTTACTCCTTGGCTATACCGTACTGATGAGGACTAATAGTCCGAAACACGTGTCTACGGTTGCTTCTTCGTATGGCGGAATTGCCCGACAAACTACCTCTCTCCTTGAACATCTTACCGTCGATAAACCAGTTTTCCATCTATACTTCCATGGGCTATGGTGGGCGGGGGTGTCCCAGTCACCTCCGGCGCGACGTCACTTGTTGTCTTCGAATCCTGAAGATGTTGTGACTGAAGCACCAAATTGGCGACATTGGTCACCCCCTTATGGTCTCCATTTGAGTGTTTTTTCCATTGAGTGTCCATCTTACTCCTTGGCTATACCGTACTGATGAGGACTAATAGTCCGAAACACGTGTCTACGGTTGCTTCTTCGTATGACGGAATTGCCCGACAAACTACCTTTCTCCTTGAATATCTTACCGTCGATAAACCAGTTTTCCATCTATACTTCCGTCTTATACACTAATCCTTTTAAATAACCACAGAAATAGAAATCCAGAGGATTCAAGTCTGGAGAACCACTTGGCCACCGTCTTGGTCCATTAATCCTTATTCACTTTTCACCAAATGTTTCACTTAAATGTTGCACTACAGTGCGGCTCTTATGTGCAGGAGCACCATCGTGCATAAACCACATTTCACGGCGAACATCAATCGGCACATTTTCTTACAAACCTGGTAATGGCTACAAACCTAGTGTGTTTTGTAAAAAAAGCAAGCATTCTTCAGCATTAGACGCGGCGGCAGTTCCACTGGCCCTACTAAACAATTGCCAATAATTCCGGCCCAGATATTAATGGCAAATCGGTGCTGACAATTGGTACGTCGTATAATTCGCGGCTTTTCGTAGGTCCAGTGGCACATGTTTCGGATGTTAAAAATTCCGTTTCGGGTAAATGTCGCTTCATCAGTGGAATGTATCAAATTAGGAAAGTTTTCATTGGTTTGATATTGACCACGAAACCACTCACAAAAGATGACCCTTTGTAATTAATCCTGTGGGAACATATCTTGTACACGCGTTTCCCGATATACCCGAAGTAAGTTTTTCCGTAGCACGTGCACTATCCCGTGGAAAAATCCAACTTCTCGAGCAATTGTTCTAGTGCTTCATCGATCATCTTCGTGGACCATGTGCAAGATTTGTTCTTCGGTATTTATCATATTATGATCGCGTGGGCGGCCTCTTCCTCCATGGTTAGGCAAAAATACCCGAGTAGGACTATCCCTTAACCGTTGAACCACGAAAACAAAAGTTCTATTATTAGGGATGCGCCGGTTTCTAAGGCCCGTATGCATAGTCGACCTCTGGCGACTTGCTGTAGTTTTTTCGGCGAGTCTCCGGCAAACCTCTGGCGTGGCGACAGGACAAAAGATTGCTTGCATAGTCGATCTCCCGCCGTTCTCCACGTTGGTAAATCGCCGGCGGTGTGTTGTCCATTCTAATGTCAAATGATTGTTTGGTCAATTGTCGGTTGACATTAGAAATGACAGTTCTAATGTCAAACGATACAACGTATATCAAAAATCTAGAATCACTGGAGTATTGCTGGAGAATCGCCGGAGATCATCCGGAGATGGTACTGACCACCTCCAGCGAATCGCCAGAAAATTTCGCAGTGCGCATATGGAATTTTGCTGGCGATTGTCTCTGCGCTGCATTTTAGGGCTGGCGAACGGAAAAAGTTCGGAGAAACGCCGGAGATCGACTATGCATACGGGCCCTAAATCGTTACGAATAAAGTTTGAGCGGCCACTGCTTTTTTTCTGCATCCACCATAAACAAGTAACATGTCCAGGTACTCACCACTACTAAAATTGTCCATTTTGAAACACAAAACCACAAAATAACTACTAAGAAACCCGACACCAGAAAAAAAAAATCCAAAATTCATTCAATTGCGAAATTTTTATTTATTACGTCAAAATTCAAGATGACATTAATGTGACATGACAAGCGTACTGACATGGCATTACGAACCCCAGTTTAATCGGTGCAAATTGGAGTGTCCCCGTTTTTTATGCCCGCGATAGTACCTAGTCTGCACATTTTAATTAGGCGGAATATATGAATAAAATATAACTTTTATTAAATCTGCGATTAATATCTCGTGTATTTCAGTCTCTGCAGGAGTTAAGGGTTGATTAATTTGTTCCAATTAAATTGAAAAATATATTACAAATAAAAAAGTTAAATTCAAACCGCATACAATGATTAATTAATTAACCACTGCACTGCGGGTTGCATACCAAATGCATTTGCATCACGTATTGACCATTACGTGTCCTTTCCAGTTATACGAAGTATATACAGTTCACATAATATGATAAAGCCTTGTGCCTGGCCACATCAGAGTATTTTAGCAGGTAATTGAATAGGTTGAATTCATTGTTATTTAGGTTAAGTTAAAAACAAAAAAGTTTATAGTTTCAGTTAAATAAAACAAAAATAATGTTTAAGAATGATGAATTTCCATGGCTTCGTGTGCATAGCTGCCCCGGTGTAGTTAACCAACTTGATTTTCTACCCCACACCCCCCAGCCACCTATGGTTGATGTGTCGTTTCATTAGTCGTGTTACAGAAACTTTGGGAGTTAGCAAGGCCGGCTTAAACTTAACACTTCAGCACATTAAGGGTTGTCAGTTGCAGTACGCTAAAAAGTTATAAGTATCTCATGGGGCACTCAATCTAAGCTGCTAGATATATGATCCAAATATTCGTTAACACTGACAAAGGCAGCGCTACGAATATGTGAATTTGGCAACTATCAGCTATCTAAACTGATGTAGACTAGTAAAGTAAAATATAACATCACGGAAATGTTTCAAATTAAACGTTTACCGATCTGACATCACAGCACTACCGTTATTTCATTTTCATCAGTTGTATTGAAACCCTTCAAATTAAAAAATACCTATGTAAAGACGTCCATCGTAATGTGTCCAAAATAATGTTAAACAAAGGAATAATAAAATATAATGTTAAAAAAAGAAAGGATAAACAAAATATAATGTTAAAAAAATCTTCTAATTGGCAATGGTATCATTATGCTTTCCATATTTTCCATATATCGATATCCTAGCTGCAATACCGCGTATCATCATGGTTAAAGAATAGGTGATATGTAGTATTGCAGCTAGGCTGTCGCTATACAGGTATGTAGTTTCCCTTAATTGCATATGTTTTTAAATGTATTTAATATTTTTTGGTAAATGTTGAATTTTTAGTCGTTGAACCTATAGTCAGTTTGTCAAAATTCAAAGTAGCGGATTCAGATTTTCAATATCCGAACTTTAAATTCACATTTCATTGGATAAAACTTCTCATTCTTACAAGTGTAACTGTCAACGATAAAATTTATTGCAAAGCACTTGCAAAAAGTTTGTAAGTGTTTTCTGGTCTCAAATCGTCCCGACTCTGATGACAGTTTGTCAACATTCAAAGAGGCGGATAAAACACGGCGATATAAAATGTAAAAAATCTGATGTGGCCAGGCACATGACTTTATCATACAATATATAAAATTAGTAGTTTAGCTGCATAAGAATCTATTCTATTGAGATAAATCGTAGGTATTGTCAAAGAATCAGCATTTGACACTACCTACACTACGTCATTAGAATAATAGTTATTTATGTCACAAATGCCGAAAGTACGGAATAGCGCGACGAGCGGTGATGCGGCGCGTCACCAAAGGCGGAGTGTCGCCGTCGCATGTGAGCGAGTCGTGCTATCTAGTTTTTGGCAGGAGCGACATCAACATTTATTGTGTTGCTTTTTAAGAAACACGTATTTAAAAAAAAAAAATCTGATGTGGCCAGGCACATGACTTTATCATACAATATATAAAATTAATAGTTTAGCTGCATGAGAATCTATTCTATTGAGATAAATCGTAGGTATTGTCAAAGCATCAGCATTTGACACTACCTACACTACGTCGTTAGAATAATAGTTATTTATGTCACTAATGCCGAAAGTACGGAATAGCGCGACGAGCGGTGATGCGGCGCGTCACCGAAGGCGGAGAGTCGCCGTCGCATATGAGCGAGTCGGCTATCTACTTTTTGGCAGGAGCGACATCAACGTTTATTGTGTTGCTTTTTAAGAAATACGTATTTAAAAAAATAAATGATGTCTGTATAGTAAATGCTAGGTTGGTTCCACTTTGACGAAACGTCAAGTTTAAAAGTGTGTTCCAATTGGTAGGTAATGGTAGCTAATGGCGGTGGTAAAATACGAAATTATAGTATTTCTTACATTACGTGATAATGACACATATTAGTTTGCATGTACATAAACATGACTCACTATCAATGTTCTATTGGAAATACTATAACGGCATCTGCTACCACTGCCATTGTCACTAATGAAAACGCACCTTAAAAGGGTAATTCAAATTCTGACAGATTTATATTTGTTCATGACACATCCCTACCAACATACTAAAATAAAACTACACTCATCGCTAAACTTTATTTATAATTTTCTCAATGTATCGTTTTTAGAATTAGATATAAAGACGGGTTGATATTTCTTATCAACAAACAATCAAATTGGTGATCTTACTTTATTTGAAATTTGTATTTTATAATTTGCCGCAGTACAGCGGCAACGTTCCATAGTGGTTTTCCAACCACTGATGAGATCAGCTGTTTTCGAATGTGACAACACAAAAAAATATTTGTCAAAATCCTGGCTACTATGTAATTTCATATCAATGCATATGCGACCGATCTCGATCAAATAGAATTTGCTCTTGAAGCCAAACTATTAATTTTACCAAAAAATTTCATAGGCATAAATTATTCAAAATGTCCTCTACTTTAATTTATTAATTAACTAATTTGTCGAAATTACAGAAATGGCGGCTCATTTCCTAAATCCTTCAAAAAAGCTTAGAATAAACTAAAACGCTAAAGTATGAATTTTACCAAAAAATGTCATAAACATAAATTATTCAAAATTTCCTCTACTTTAATTTACTATTTAACTATTTTGACGAAATTACAGAAATGGCGGCTCATTTGCAAAATCCTTGAAAAAGGCTTAGAATAAACTACCAGTTCCTTTGGACCCTTGTGAACCAAAAGCTTTTCAGCTCTAAGTTAGGTCATGAAACTTCTAAATATGAACTTTCGTTCCGATACCTTCAGTAGTTTCTCCGGAATCGTCTCCACAAAAATCGTTTACACACACACATACACACAGACACACACACAGACATTTTTTTGTACCTTGGTCAAAAATGTTCAGGGGACCCAAAAAGACCTATTTCCGCTAAAATCTCATTTTTTTTTTCGGCACGATTACAATACTTTACATACTGCGTATGATAAAGTAATAAATAAAAAAATTCTGTATAGTAAATGCTAGGTTGGTACCACTTTGACGAAACGTCAAGTTTAAAGGTGCGTTCCGATTGGTAGGTAATGGTAACTAATGACGGTGGTAGAATACGAAATTATAGTATTTCTTACATATCGTGATAATGACACATATTAGTTTGCATGTACATAAACATGAGTCACTAGCAATTTTCTATTGGAAATACTATAATGACGTCTGCTACCACTGCCAATATCACTAATGAAAACGCACCTTAAAAAGGTAATTCAAATTCTGACAGATTTATATTTGTTCATGACACATCCCTACCAACATACTAAAATAAAACTACACTCATCGCTATACTTTATTTATAATTTTCTCAATTTATCGTTTTTAGAATTAGATATAACGGGTTGATATTTCTTATCAACAATCAATCAAATTGGTGATCTTATTTTATTTGAAATTTGTATTTTATAATTTGCCGCACTAGAGTGGCAATGTTCCATAGTGGTTCTCCAACCTCTGATGAGATCAGCTGTTTTCGAATGTGACAACACAAAAAAATATTTGTCAAAATCCTGGCAACTATGTAGTTTCATATTAATGCAGATGCAACCGATCTCGATCAAATAGAATTTGCTCTTGCAGCTAAACTATGAATTTTACCAAAAAATGTCATAAACACAAATTATTCAAAATTTCCTCTACTTTAATTTATTATTTAACTATTTTGACGAAATTACAGAAATGGCTGCTCATTTGCAAAACCCTTGAAAAAGGCTTAGAATAAACTACCAGTTCCTTTGGACCCTTGTGAACCAAAAGCTTTTCAGCTCTAAGTTAGGTCATGAAACTTCTAAATATGAACTTTCGTTCCGATACCTTCAGTAGTTTCTCCGGAATCGTCTCCACAAACATCGTTTACACACGCACACACACACACACACAGACATTTTTTGTCCCTTGGTCAAAAATGTTCAGGGGACCCAAAAAGACTTATTTCCGCTAAAATCTCAATTTTCTTTTTTCGGCACGATTACAATACTTTACATACTGCGTATGATAAAGTAAAAAATCTGATGTGGCCAGGCACATGACTTTATCATACAATATATAAAATGAATAGTTTAGCTGCATGAGAATCTATTCTATTGAGATAAATCATAGGTATTGTCAAAGCATCAGCATTTGACACTACCTACACTACGTCATTAGAATAATAGTTATTTATGTTACAAATGCCGAAAGTACGGAATAGCGCGACGAGCGGTGATGCGGCGCGTCACCGAAGGCGGAGTGTCGCCGTCGCATATGAGCGAGTCGGTTATCTAGTTTTTGGCAGGAGCGACATCAACGTTTATTGTGTTGCTTTTTAAGAAATACGTATTTAAAAAAATAAATGATGTCTGAATAGTAAATGCTAGGTTGGTACCACTTTGACGAAACGTCAAGTTTAAAGGTGCGTTCCGATTGGTAGGTAATGGTTGCTAATGCCGGTGGTAGAATACGAAATTATAGTATTTCTTACATATCGTGATAATGACACATATTAGTTTGCATGTACATAAACATGAGTCCCTATCAACTTTCTATTGGAAATACTATAACGCCGTCTGCTACCACTGCCATTGTCACTAATGAAAACGCACCTTAAAAAGGTAATTCAAATTCTGACAGATTTATATTTGTTCATGACACATCCCTGCCAACATACTAAAATAAAACTACACTCATCGCTATACTTTATTTATAATTTTCTCAATGTATCGTTTTTAGAATTAGATATAAAGACGGGTTGATATTTCTTATCAACAAACAATCAAATTGGTGATCTTACTTTATTTGAAATTTGTGTTTTATAATTTGCCGCACTACAGCGGCAACGTTCCATAGTGGTTTTCCAACCTCTGATGAGATCAGCTGTTTTCGAATGAGACAACACAAAAAAATATTTGTCAAAATCCTGGCTACTATGTAATTTCATATCAATGCAGATGCGACCGATCTCGATCAAATAGAATTTGCTCTTGAAGCTAAACTATTAATTTTACCAAAAAATTTCATAGGCATAAATTATTCAAAATTTCCTCTACTTTAATTTGTTAATTAACTAATTTGTCGAAATTACAGAAATGGCGGCTCATTTCCAAAATCCTTCAAAAAGGCTTAGAATAAACTAAAAAGCTAAAAAAGAATAAACTACCAGTTCCTTTGGACCCTTGTGAACCAAAAGCTTTTCAGCTCTAAGTTAGGTCATGAAACTTCTAAATATGAACTTTCGTTCCCATACCTTCAGTAGTTTCTCCGGAATCGTCTCCACAAAAATCGTTTACACACACACATACACACAGACACACACACAGACATTTTTTTGTACCTTGGTCAAAAATGTTCAGGGGACCCAAAAAGACCTATTTCCGCTAAAATCTCAATTTTTTTTTTGGCACGATTACAATACTTTACATACTGCGTATGATAAAGTAAAAAAGTCGGAAACGCATTATAATTATTCCCAATGTGACAACCATAGAACCATCATATACGTGTTGTAAAAATAAATTGTTAAACATCGTTGTTTGCATCAACTGTGGCAAAGCATACCATACTGGCTGCAGGGAAAGGGCATACAGAGATGCCAAAACAATAAGTGGTGCAGTAATCGGGTGATCGCAGTAATCGCTGTGAACCGACAAATTCGAATCAAAACAATGACCGCATGATCCTGAAAATTAAGGAACTATACAAAAGCATAGTCGAAGCCAAAAATGCAGAAATTGATGCTAAAAACGAAGCCATTAGAGCTAAACACTGAATGATAAACTGAATGCCAAAATTAATATAATCAGCACTGACAATCTACCTCGAGATAACGTAACCTATCCTACCATAAGCTCTTCAAATTCGTCAAAGCCGAGAGAGCTACCAACAAAACACCGCCAGGCAACAATGGGACCGCAGAAACAGAAAAGAACAAAATACGCAACCCGAATAGCAATGGACAAATAACAAAACGACAGCTACAGCTTGCGCTACATGAAGAAAAAACCAGTGCCATTGCCCGCAGACTAATCAACTTAGACATCCCGGAATGGAAGGAGAAATCACAAGTGAGCAACAGAAAACATCAGGTACCAAAGAAGCTCGGAACTGCAAATCCCAATAAATGATGATTTTACTGGAGTAGAGAAAAAAGTGTGAATTTGTCTCTACAGAATTAAAAACAATGCCAATGAGCAAAAAATTCAACAATACATAAAAGCAATAGCAAATAATATCCAAAACGAAACCATAGTAGTAAAAGAAATACCAGGTGATGCAGATATGATGAAACGCTTTGTAGTCAGCGCTCCCTTTGTCAGAAAAGATGAATTGTATGATCCCACCTTCTGGCGAGAGGGGGTAGGAATTAAAAGGTTTGATTTCAATCGACACAGATCTCTTACAAAAAAGTGGAGCATCTTTTTTTATAGATCCCGGTCCCGTATCATACCCTACAACACATGCTGAAAGAACAAATTGCTCAAATTCACATACAGACCAGATCCAACATCATGCACATCAACGTACAAGGCTTGCTAAATAAAATTGAAGCGCTAGAGCTGATTGCACAATCAACCAATATACAAATCGTATGCATTAATGAACACTGGCTGACCAACCACAATAAATACTCGTTCAATATCGAATCTTATATGCAGATCAGCTGTTATGTAGAACCATTCATCAACACGGAGGAGTTTGTATATATGTGAATCGTAATATTAAATGCACAGAAATGCATATAACGTCTCAACTGCTATCTATGCTATCCTCAGCATGCGACAAATAGTAGGACAATCTGCGGCACCCACGGCCTACCACGTTCTGTTTCATAGTAGGATGTGTTAGGGACTACGTCTTTGGGGTACATCTAGCCATGCAGTGATGATAATGATAATCCACGCCTTAACATCCCCCAACAGCTTTCGCCACTACGGGGGCATCAGCAGGCCCGAATTATCATTATTATGGCCCGCGTCTGTGGCACGTCTTAAGTTGTTTGGCTTTCAGCATTTGCCGTGGAGTAAAGGAAAACCACAGATCTTACGCTTCAGACGAAAGCCATCAGGATAATTGAACAAGCGGAGCCAACCACACATTGCCGGCCACTTTTCCAAAAGTATAAAATCCTAACTACCGCTGGGGCATATCTATACCAACAACATTCCTAGGCGAGAGAAGAACTCCCAACCCTCCGTACCAGATGTGAAGACACAGGACGCGTACTGAGAACAGGGGAGCATATCTCAATCCCACACCGCCGTACAAAAACAACATCTAACGAGCACATTCATCACGACCTCCTCAACGCACTTCCACTACAGTGACAGCGAAAAGTCACACATCAATTCAAAAAGGATGTAAAGACGCTTCTTATACAACAGTCATTCTATACACTGGCGGAGTATAGGGATTTCATGAAGGGGTCAATCCATCTGAAATGGTCCAGAAAAAGATAAGTTGGTCGCTGGACGATTTTAGAAAAAATCATTTTTTTGTAATGAATTTGCCTATGTTCTGAGAGTACAAAACCATACTTTTTTTTTAAATTATTTTACTCCGTTCAGAAATGGCGCCCAATTTTGTGTCAGCGAATCCGACATTTTTGAGATTGGTATGTATTTGCGTTAAACGAAATAACTTTCTTTGAAATTGTCATAGAGAGTTGAAATAAAAACCACTCGATTAAGCACATTCCAAGCTATCTGTTAGGTATGTAATGCATAGAGTTTACGCGTAATTTCCGTTTAAAAAAATATCTTAAAATTTACTTACGATAGTCCATTCGGAGGCGTTTTCGTGATTTTTTTAGACATGAAGGGGTACTTAATTTGTCCATTCAATATTTTTTAGTTATAACCTTGTATGCAAAGGGTTTATAACCAAAAATATAGCTTTCTTACTCCTTCTCCCTATTGATGACAGGCTATTGAAATATCAAAATTTCTTATTTTTACGATGTTTAATGTCAAATATCTCTGATGGGACCATGCCAAAAAATCTGAAACTTTCAAAATTAATTCATCGTTTTATAAGGTTTAATAATAAATAAAAACATTCTTCTGTATTGCACTGTGTTTGGAATAACAGCCCTTTAAAATGAGAGAAAAAACACATGACGGTAAAACAAATTTCATTAAAAATTCTCAGTAAATACAAAACAAAGCATACTATTCATAACAATTATGTCATTTTTTACAAAAGGACATAGCCTAAGTGAACTTCATACGTTTCTGAAGTTGATGTGATGTAACATATTATTATACCTTCTGTTGGTTGAGGAGAGAATTTGTGAAAGCTTCTAGTTCCTTTTATCTGTTTGGATCTCTGAAATCTATCATAAAGAGGGGTTTTGTGTTCTGAAACCACTTCTTTTGCCACTAAGTTGTAGTTTACCCCTGCTAGGTGTCCATTACAAAAGGAGAACATATCTTCTACATTAAGGATTTGGCTATTAAGTGGTCTTTGAAGACTGGCTTTAGCCACTAGTCGCTTCGTTGTCCCCCCTATACCGTCGCAAGCGTTTCTTCCATGTGCAGATCCAAAAAAATCCATTCTGTATCTAACCCAAAATCTTTTTTATGATACGATAAGTTTTTTTTGTTCTTGTATTGACTTGCTGCACCATCCGAGAAAGATATAAGTTTTGATATGCTTGACAGATTTTGTTTTATATAATGAGTTAAATGTGAAAACAGTCACATACATGTTATTAACTTTTTTCAGCTTAAAATAATTATAATAGAATAATTACTCGATTGTACAACATACATACACTGAGCGGCATAAAAACCGCAACACCTAAAATGAGGACCAGTTTCAAACGGCAGTAACTTTTGAACGTATTGCTCGATTTGAATGAAGGTTTTCTTTATTTGAAAGGTCCACTTTTTGCCAATATTTCTGTATGTGTGCTACCCATTTTTGCGCTCTTTTATTTCAGGAATGGTAAATAACGTTAATGCTTGTTTTCTACCTACAGTTTGAAGCTTGCTGTGGGGTGCACCGACAAAAGAATTTAACTTTAAACAAAAGGAGCTTGTAGTCTCATCTGTTCTGATCATTTATGTTTTTTGTTCAAGTTTCTATGGTTGTTAACGTCAAAGTTACAAGATCATAAAGATAACGCTGCTTCTTCGGCAGCGCCATCAGAAATTAAAGAAAGCCATGGATAACGACAAAATTTAATTAAACTGTGACAGTAGTGATCAACATGTTAATAACCAGTATTGCCTCCCCTCGCTTGAATTGTATTCGTCATCCTTGTAGGCATACTTCGAATTAGGTTTTGATCTCATTTTGGGGAATCTGCTTCCACTCTTCTTCTAGCGCTATTCGGAGATCATCTAGCGTTTGTATCGCGGCACCACGGGCTCTAACTCGTCTCCCTAGGATATCCCACAAACCGTGCTTGTTATCGCGCCAAGAACACGAGCAGCATAACGAATGCTGCGTCGATCTTCCACCAAAGCTACTGCCTGAGCAACTTCTGGAAGGCTTAAAGGCATTTTAGTTGTCTAGCAACAGTCAATGACGTGAACGACACTAAAAGTCACTAAATGTTTTTGTTAATTACCATGGCTTTCTTTAATTTTTGATGGCGCTGCCGAAGAAGCAGCGTTATCTTTAAGATCTTGTAACTTTGACGTTAACAACAATAGAAACTTTAACAAAAAACGTAAATGATCAGAACGGATGAGACTTTTGTTTAAAGTTGAATTCTTTTGTGGGTGCACCCCACAGCAAGCTTCAAACTGTAGGAAGAAAACAAGCATTAACGTTATTCACCATTGCTGAAATGGAAGAGCGCAAAAATGGGTAGCACACATACAGAAATATTGGCAAAAAGTGGACCTTTCAAATAAAAAAAACTCATTCAAATCGAGCAATACGTTCACTGTAGTTTGAAACTGGTCATCATTTTAGGTGTTGCGTTTTTTTGTGCCGCTCAGTGCATTTCTAAATATTACTATACACATAATATCAGTAAGAATATGTTATATTACTGCTTCTATAAAAATATAATGTAAATAAATAAACAGTTCCTGCTTCTATAAAAATATAATGTAAATAAATAAACAGTTCCAGTAGGCTTAGATGTATTCAATATGTTAATGTTGGCCACTACTGGACTGTCCCCACCGTTCCCTTAGTTGTGAGCCTGTTCTAACAGGCTAAATAATGAGCTGTGCCAGAAGCCAGGTGTATGTGACTGTTTTCAGAAACATTTAACTGATTATGTAAAACAAAATCTGTCAAGCATATCAGCATTTTTTTGGGCGTGCACCTGGAAAAACGCATGCGACAGTATAGGGGGGACAACGAAGCGGCTAGTGGCTAAAGCCAGTCTTCAAAGACCACTTAATAGCCAAATCCTTAATGTAGAAGATATGTTCTCCTTTTGTAATATACACCTACCAGGGGTAAACTACATCTTAGTGGCAAAAGAAGAGGTTTCAGAACACAAAACCCCCTTTTATGATAGATTTTAGAGATCCAAACAGATAAAAGGAACTAGAAATTTTCACAAATTCTCTCCTCAACCAACAGAAGGTATAATAATATGTTACATCACATCAACTTCAGAAACGTATGAAGTTCACTTAGCCTATGTCCTTTTTGTAAAAGATGACATAATTGTTATGAATAGTATGCTTTGTTTTGTATTTACTGAGAATTTTTAATAAAATTTGTTTTACCGTCATGTGATTTTTCTCTCATTTTAAAGGGCTGTTATTCCAAACACCGTGCAATCAAGAATGTTTTTATTTATTATTAAACCTTATAAAACGATTAATTAATTTTGAAAGGTTCAGATTTTTTGGCATGGTCCCATCAGAGATATTTGACATTTAACATCGTAAAAATAAGAAATTTTGATATTTCAATGACATCAATAGGGAGAAGGAGTAACAAAGCTATATTTTTTGTTATAATCCCTTTGCATACAAAGTAATAACTAAAGAATATGAATGGACAAATTAAGTACCCCTTCATGTCTAAAAAAATCATGAAAACGCCTCCAAATGGACTATCGTAAGTAAATTTTAAGATATGTTTTTAAACGGAAATTAAGCGTAAACTCTTTGCATTACATACCTAACAGATAGCTTGGAATGTGCTTAATCGAGTGTTTTTTATTTCAACTCTCTATGACAATTTCAAAGAAAGTTATTTCGTTTAACGCAAACACACACCAATCTCAAAAATGTCGGATTCGCTGACACAAAACTGGGCGCCATTTCTGAACGGAGTAAAATAATTTTAAAAAAATATGGTTTTGTACTCCCAGAACATAGGGAAACTCATTACAAAAAAAAATGATTTTTTCTGAAATGGTCAAGCGACCACCTCAGGGCCACTTCAGATGGATTGACCCGAAGAATTGCGTACAGCACTCCTAGCTGCAGGTTACTTGGACTTTTTTGCAATACTTTACATTTATTGTAAATGGTATTTCATTAAAATAGAAACACTATACTATACTATACTATGATAGTTGAAGATTCTTGATTCCTCATGTCAAATTTTCAATATCCAAAATAGCGGCCATATAACACATCTAAAAATTTAAAATGATTTGTTCGATTTCCATTAATCTTGTTACCTATGTTTTGACGTAGTTGCGCCACGAGAATTTAATAACAGATTTAGAAAACTGAAAGGTTGGACCACTGTTACGGGCTATGATTAGCTGTTTAGCTATTTTTTTATTTTATTTCGTAACCATCGAAATAGAAGCAACTTTTTTGGAATATTGGAGTCATGACCATGCATACTTGCAGCCAGCCGCAGGCTTATAAACGCCAGTTCTGAAACACAATTATATGTATATGGACGTTCCCGAAGTTGTAAATTCATAAAAGCTAATGGTCAAAACTTCCTGTGAGCCATTTGAGTTGTTAAGGTTGCATATCATAGAAAGTACCCACACGGCGCGCAAGCATACTTAACTTATTTGCTATTGAAAGAGCTGCCTAATGATACCTCTCACAATCGATATCCTTGAACTGTTTCTGAAGTAGGTAAAATATCACAAGAGCTTTTAATTCTCTTTAATCTGCTTCAGTAGTGTTAAATTGAAACAAGTTTCAGACACCTTATGCATCGTGAATGCATTTGTCCTGATTTCTAAAAACCATGTTGATGTATTGAATATAGGTACCTTGATTAAAACTCGTCTTTTCCTCGGTTTATTTAAAAAAATCTTCCGGTTACATGTTTCGGAGTTGCATCCTTATAGCCAGACGTGCTATGGAGATAAATATTAAATATATTAAATTCATAAAATGATTATAAACATACGTAGTATCATGTATTTGTTGTATTGTCAGGTTATTTTAACATTTATGAACTCCATCCAGTGTAACTATTTTTCTTTCTTAGTTCGAACATTTTATGTACCTATTATATTTTGGGTTTCCTATGTTGTACGTGTTTAAATATATGATGTTCCGAAAAGAAGTTGTTGTTGTTTAACAGATTATTGACTGATTTACAACACTTTAACACTTTGTTAAAGGACATCGACTTCTTTCCAGATATGTAAACACGTAAAACATAGGCAACCCAAAATATGATACGTACATACAAGAAAAAGGAAAGTAATTTTACTAGAGTTCATGAATGTTACAATAAGCCTACAAAACAACAAATACATAAACAGCAATTAACGAAGACATACAATGATAATAACCAATCAAAACAGTTAACAATACCAACGGTACGTACAGTGTGAGAAAGGAGCAAAATATTTCTGGTTAATCTGTTAAAATATATGTTAATTTGGATATACATGTAATAATTAACTATCGCGTAAGTTTTTCGAAAAAAGTTGTGTCAAAATGCAAAAAAACGTGATTTAGTTAAATTTAGTTAAATTATGATCTAGCTGAGCTCATTGGCCAAGAAACGTCCAAATGATCTTAACATTTATCACTACAAAAATAACGAAATTCCATTAAAAAGCGTGTCTATGACGTCATAAGTCGAAAAGAATTAAAGGTCGGAAACACAATTTGACATAATTATGTGTACTTTGATAATTAAAAATCGTCGTTTTCGAGGAATTTTGCAAATAACAAACTGTTTCAGAGATCTTGATATGTTTCCATACGTTGCGCGCTGACTGTATATCGCATATTATAGTCGTAGTCAGTAGACAGGTTTGCTCTGTGTTTTTGCTGTCGACTGGTTTCAGTTCGGTAGATAAAACATTCATTGCTAAGTAATAAGGTCGAATATCATTGACAGTTCGTGATACCATTTACATACGAATCGTCAAAATCTGATCAGTGTTAATATTTATGCACAGTAGATTCAGTGCTCAATATTTATTATTTTAATGAACAAGCTACGCATTATAGGGCACAATATGAATAAAATATGGGTCATTATATAATTTGTATGTAATATATCCATATTAAATAACACGGCTAGAAACATTTAGATAATGCCGTGTGTAAAAATTCGTAAATGCTGATGTTTCGCGAACCATGTTGCTCGCTTCTTCAAAGTTAACTGAATACTGAAGACGTACCAAACGAATCTCCCTTATACCTACACCTAGTTTACACCTCACTGCGCACATCATGCGTTTTTCCACCTGACCGCGTTAGGATCGATTTCCAGACCCTACTGATGACAGTGCCGGCTTCCCGATTGATGTATGTATATTGTATGTTTCGATGGCTTCTCTAATAAGCCTTCTGTGATAATTACTCACCCTTACCAACTTCTTCACGTCATCGAAATCTGTTGTGTCTCCTGACTCATAGCAGTGGCGAGTAACAGCGAACTGTTGAATCTTGCAAAGCCGGGTGGCTCTACTGTGCTGCTTGTCTCGACATTCGCTGCTTCGTCCTGTCTGTCCTAGTCGCATGTTATCTTTTATGCACCTTCGTTTTTCAGGGGTGGTGTGATATCCCTTGGGTTAGCTATAATATCCTTTACCTTAGCTGGTGCTCTGCACCTTACCGTGATATCAGATTTCTTCAGTAATCTACCAATTTGTTCTGATACGCCCCTTACGTATGGTACACAAGTGTCCCCTTTAGCTCTTGCGGGACTCGCGAGTTTCTTTGTGTGACACCCCGTGTGTCTGATTTGGTGTATCCATTCTGACTTAGGGCTAACTCCTACTGTTTCCGTTCGTCGTCCAAGGTGCTGGAACCGCATACCATCTGGGCTCTGCTGAACAAAGTGTTAATAACACTTCTCGTCGATTGGGCATGGTGGTGTGACTTGGCCTGCATGTACCAATCGCTATGTGTCTTCCTACGGTAGACAGTATGTCCAAGCCTTCCCGTTAACGTTCTATATACCAGCACATCCAAGAATGGCTATGTCCATTGCGAATGTGATGGAAGGACTAGCATGGTTCTGGTGGTTAATGAAGTAAGTTTTTCTCTACAGTGTGGCCAAACCACAAAGGTATGATAGACATATCTAACCCAATGCTTGGGTATGTAGGGATTTGACCTAATGGCTTCTTCTTTAAACAATTCCATGTAGAAATTGACAACTGAAATTGAAATTCCAATAAAGAGGTGGTCCCATGGCTGCTCCCGCTACCTGCTTACACATCTCTCCCGGCTATTTGAAGTATGTGGTGGAGAGACAGTACCATACAAGATTCGGTACATTAGTTGGTAGACCTAGGGGGACAACTTCTTGCAGATTCTGATTAAAATGTTCTGAGTTCTTGACAATAGATATAGTTTGCCCTATCAACGACTGGATGATTTTCTACAAGTAGTTTGTCAACAAATAGGTTGAGGGGGTAATCATAGGGTAATTTCCCTATGATATTTCTCAAGATGGTGCAGTATTAACAGTTGATCTTTTGTATTAGTATATTCTGGTTGCTGTGCGTTCAACGATATTTGACCATATCAATTCGCATTTCTCATCCTGTATAGGCGTCTTCAAAATGTATTTTATTATTTTAACCAATTTAAATTAATTAAATATTCAGTTCTTCGATAATTTTAAGTACGTAGATGAATTACCACAATATCCTTTTCATTTTTCGTTTTTGTCGGCTCACGAAACGGTTTCATCATCCGTCAGTGCGTTCAGCTTTGCCGTAAAACCAGCGGTATAATTCATGTGGGACAGCGCGTCCGCGTCGGGTTTTGAATATTTAACACGAAATGAGGCCGTATCCATCACGGGGCGGAGGAGGAGATCCCGAACAATTACAGAAAACGCCACCCCGCGCCGTCCTATATATACAATACACCGTAAACATTTTTCGTGGCAACGTCGGCTTCCTCCTTCTGTTCCCTTCTTCGGCCTCAAATCTCCGAAATGATTTATGCGGCGGACGTCGGATATAAATCTCAGGCGGCGATTATTTTCGCCGGTAGGTGGAGTGGCCGTCGCGCCGCCCCAGTAGGCCGTGGAGGCGTTCGTGAGCCGCATTGGTAAATCTTTGTCGGAGGGCAGGCGGAATTGCTTTGTTAATCATTGGTTAACAGAGGCCAGGAGTGTGCGTCGTATTGTTTCTGTAAATAGGACGAGAACGTTATGTTTTCCAAAATAAATTGGCTCCTGTCAGGACTGGAAAGCCGTAAATTCGGAAGATTGCTGCCACCGCCCGCGTAGCCAGGACGTCAAATGTTAACGTGTAAAATAATGCCCTGAATAATGCACATAACTTTGACAAGTTGTAGTTACAATTTACTCATAAACGGATTAATTATTATTCTTTGTTAAATCAAATGTCTTTAGTTCGAATATCACTCGTAACCAATGGCTTGTATTACCCTTACATACCGTTAGCATTCATTGTCAAAATCCTACAATCCACAGTCTCATGATTAATTTGTATCTTTTGCGTGCCATTCGGCTATCTACTGGACTTATTTTGTTGGATCATAGTTCTTATAGTTTCCTGCACAAAACGTTATGTAGAGTGTAAATCTTTTAATAAAGAGAAACACATTTACTTGACGCATTACGCCCTTATATCAAACACGTTAAACCAAGTAATAGGACCACAAATAGGACGGACGGTTAGCAACACTCGCCATGTTTCCATCCTTTTAGACCGGAGGCTTTGACAGTGACGCCTGAAGCAACATGATATGTCAGAACTCATGGAATTACCCAATTAACAAAACCGAATTACAGAACCTTACTGAACAAGATTGTTAGACGAAATTAGAAACAAGAGTAGGTAGTTTCTTGAAGGAACCAGGTACATTAGCGAAGAAAAACTGATGCCAATTTGTTTTTATTTGTTTCTGGTAATTACATTTGCCATTGTTTTATATATGGATGTACATTGTAGATATCTATTTAACTATATATGACTGTATTAGAATGTTTGTGTTAAAAGGTATTGAAGGTGACCTCCAATGGAAGCTGGCCAAAGAAAAGTTTGCTTACGGTGGACAGCCACGAAGAAACTTAACGATATTTGAAACCTAATGTATTATTTACACCTGGGCGACAGTAGGCAACATGAGCAAGCGACGTGCTTTTAATGTGATGGATCTGATCTACTTGACAGTATTCTGAGTTGTCAACATGGTCAACAACAGTAATGTACCTGGACCGTCGGTAGTTGTTGCCTGTTGCTTTGGACGACATTAAGTTTGGACTGCATGTGATTTGTGTCTTTTCAGACTCAAACACCGTTATTTCGTACGTGCCCCCGTTTAGGGATCTTTGGTAGGTGTTCGCATTCAATTAGCTCTGAAGAAGGGAGCATTGTTCGCAAAACAATAATAATCAAGAATTTTTACGCACGGCATAACCCGGAAGCTATTATTTTGTAAATGATTCTGACCGTGAAAGCCCACGTAGTTATTTTATGTGTTAGTATTGTGCTGTGCATTTCAATCCTGTTGACGAATTGTATTGAATTATATTTTAATTACATTAGCATGTTCTAGAATAACTGTTGCTTAAAATACTGAGTATAAACTTCGGAGTTGTTTCGAAATCAAATTGATTATCTAACATTCTCAATGTTGAGGGCGACTATAAGCGTTACGTGCAGCATGCAGAGGCTGGCATTCCGGCTAACCCCAAGCACTTCTGGTCGCTTCTGAGACGAAGAAGGGGCGCCAAAAGTATCCCGTCGGTGATGACCTTGGCCGATACTGTTGCCGTGGATGGCGATGGCGTTTGCTCATTGTTTGTTAGTTTCTTTGGTTCGGTTTTTGCTGCCCCTGTTGCGGGTGCACCTGTCGCTGGAGACGGGACCGAAGTTAACTTGCTGGGAGTGTTGAGTCTTGGACAGCTGGAGGTAGAGGTGGCGCTGGGTGAGGTGGGTGTTGGTGGGGGCCCTGGGGCGGACGGAATGCCTCCAATCTTAATTAATACTTACTGCAAAGCTTCTTCTTATCCTCTTTATTCAATAGAACTCTGACGGACGGTGTCTTCCCAAGTAAGTGAAAAAGAGCCTGTGTTCTCCCTATGTACAAGTCTGGCAACCGTAGCATCATCTCTAATTATCGTCCAGTATCGCTACTGCCCATATTTAGTAAAATATTTGAAAAATTGGTTTATAGGCGTCTACTCTTGCAGTCAAAGATAAAATTGACCCCAGACAGCATGGATTCCATGCCGGACGCTCGGGCGAGAGTAACTTGCTGGAGTATACGGACTACATTTACAAATCTCTTGATGATCAAGAGCAAGTTGATGCGATATAGACTGACTTCAGCTTTCGATCGGGTCGACCATGGTCTGATGCTGTCTAAATTACATAAATTTGGTATTTATGGAGATTTACTTCTATGACTTGAGTCCTACTTGCGTGGGAGAACACAGGTTGTGTCTATTAATGGCTTCCATCCAGATGTCACGCCGGTCCGATCGGGTGTTCCCCAGGGAAGTCACCTTGGCCCTTTATTTTTTAATATTTACATCAATGATATCTTTAAATCCATTAATCAGGCCCGGTGTCTTATGTATGCTGACGATCCTAAATTATTTCCCCGTATATCTTCTCCTCTGGAGTGTTCGAGGCTGTAGCGCGAGCTCGATAGTTTGCGGCAATCTTGCGTTAGTCATAGCATGTTAAAAAAAATTCTAAATGCAGCGCCATTACCTTCACGAGAAAGACTAGTGTCGCCTAATACACTTACACCTTTAACGACATACATATGAACGGGTTTCGTACATTAAGGCCCTTGGAGTTGTCTTTGACGATAAACTTACTTTTGGGAGACACATTGGCGGTGTGGCTGCTAAAGCGCTTCGTATGCTCGGCTTCGTTAAAAGGTCTACTCGTGATTTTGTTAGTGAAACTACATAATAGGTACACATCTCCAGACTTGAACGAGTTCAATTGCGACTTGTAAGATATCTCAGTTACAAAAGTCACTAACACTATATAGACTACGAATCTGCCTGTAATCGCTTTAAAATTTTAATTCTCCGTCAGCGTCGGTTTTGCAGTGATATTTGGTTTTACTATAAGATACTCACTCCATGGTAAGTGCGACTCTCCAGCATTGCTTGGTTTGGTTGAAATTCATGTTCCCCCTCGACTCCTACGATTTGATTTTCTATTTCACACACCATCTCCTCGCACAAACGCATTCCTAAATTCGCCGATGTCATGCACTGTGTCCAAGTTGTGTAAATAAATAAAAATTAATAAATAAATAAATAAACGAATTTATCAATTTTATTTATAGGCATTTTTGCCAATTTTCAGTTCTTTTTTCTCAAACATCACTTTCTAGATTTTTGCCAATTTTCAGTTCTTTTTTCTCAAACATAACTTTCTAGATAATACTTGGACTAACTTTAATTTAGCTTCTTACGATAATACCTAGATCTCCCCTTGTGCATATAACTTTAAACCCGGCAACTAATCTCTCCGAAACATGACCTCCTTTAGTTTTATTCTCCTCCTCCGTGCACCTCTTGTCGGTGGCGTGCAATATCGCCGCAAAATTAGGCAGGTGGCATTAACGATGTACTTTTACCTCTACAGGCAAAGTACATACTCTCCCCGCATAATTGCGTCCGCTAGATGCGATGTTTGCATAACCGGTAAAGCTTGGCTCACCTATGCGAACGGTGGTGGGGGTAAACTTATTAAAACTAACTACCCGCTCGTATCGGGGATGTTTACACCCTCCCAACCCTCAAAACAGTCTACAAGGGGTAGCTGTAAATCGGTCTGTGCCGCATTACCGTTATGTAACACGGCGGATTCTAATTAATTTTAAAGTTGATTTTATAAACAAACAGAGAGAGGGAGCTGGAGTCGAAATTCGGAGAGATAAGCGTATAGGTGCTGCCCCCTGTTGGCGTATGTATTTATAAGCCGGTGCGTACGCGCGGGCATAACTCTGGTGGCGCTATTTGCGCCCCAAAAACTAATTTGCGGCGAAATTACGTTAGGGTTACGCTATGGCGTTAATTTATAGGCGTATACGGCGGTATATTTCAACTGAATTATTGTTTGTTCAATCTGTAATAAAACAAGTGTGCAAATATCTATCCGCCGTAATTCTAAGTTTGTCTTTGAAATCGTAAAGTAAAATTTGCTAATGTTCGAGATAATGTCAACGGCACCTCCACCATTCTTGAAAGTTGCTTGTTTTATCAGTTGGTATAATATATATTTAACATGGTAATTAATAAAAATACAGGTATATATGGAAATGATATTAAAAATTTATAGATTGTTTTATATATATTTTATAGAATTGTTCCATTAGAAGTTTCCCATGTTCTACTATTTCTGGAAATTTGAAATTTTGGAACTAGAGTTTACTCGATCTGAGCTCTTCACCAAATATATTCTCAAGTTAACTGTCACGTCCGGTCACCGGAAGTCGGTATCTACTTTGTTAATTTAAATGGAATGATATACTTTTTATTTTATTTTTGGACTCTACGTATAAAAATACATCATTTTTAGTAAAGTTACCTTATACCTAAAATCACCATTTGATTTTACTAATGTTTTGGTGATTTTCGGGGTTATGTTTAAAATTGAATATCTCGGTTATTATTGAAACTAGAAGTTTTATAATAGGTGGTCCAAAACTAGAAACATAACCAAATAAGGCGTTGTTTACGTCATGATATCTTATACAGGGTGTTCAAAATTTACAACACTGTAATTGAATTTTCAAACGTAAAAACTCAATTTTTTCAAATGGAACAACCTGTATACCGATTCGCCGTTCAATAGGTAATCTTATTCCCTATCAATTAATAGTAGGGTTCCCTCTATATCTATCTTTAATAGTTTTGGAGATATTGTCAGAATAAAAGAATGCAAACCAAATACAAAACGATTCATTCATCATTTATAGGAATGTAACAACTTTGGAACAACAGGAACACAGATAAATAGTGAAAAGCTTTGTTAAACCTAAAATAATACAGGGTGTTTCAGAAATAACGGCTAACCTTGAAGGAGCATATGCCCAAGGACGTAATAAGCATGTTTTGTCAAATAACGTATGGTCTAACTTCACGCATTATTGAGAAAATTAATGAAGAAAGACGGAGTCCGTCCCTGACCAGCGGAAGACAATCGACCACAATCCACTACAGTTGTGTTGCAACTGGTGACAAATCAACGCAGCGGGGAACATTCGGTCGCCCCCCCGCCCACTGCGGCTTTTCTCGCTGAACGTGACAATGACCTACATTCGCCAGGTTGATATGAACGTATACAAGCGTGGTCATGGTCCAACAGCTGTTTGTTGGTTTATCAACAATAAAAATCATTTGGATTTTGGAATCTTAATGTTGGTGTCTTTGTGTAGTGATTTGTGTAGTATTGAATTGCAATTCTATGGCTAGAATGCGACATAACTTTATTCGGCCGAGACGTCTAGTTGCTGTGTTGAGTCGCTTTGTTTTGTTCGGCGATAACGCTTAATAATCACAACGTTTGTAAATCCGCATCACATTTCTGGATTAGGTAGCTACTAATCTCTCTATTTTTAATTGTTTGTACGGTCTTTTGCAACCGAAATCAAGTCATGCGCGTTCGGCTATTTACCAGGGCCGGCCTTAGACGCATTTTTCAATACAATTTTGTTAGTACATAAAACTTTGAAATAGACTATAGGTTATTTGACCAAAATTGCTTCTCTGTCCTTGGTGAATATGCTCCTTCAAGGTTAGCCGTTATTTCTGAAACACTCTGTATATTTGGGATACCGAACTTAAATTAAAACTTAATTATGTTGTTCGAAATTCTGCCCGTTCTGCCCCAAACATTTTAAAACTCTTCGCTGTACTTCTGTCATCGTCGTTCTTCAGATTTCTTGCCGCTGAAGTCCATTAATGACGGCTACTACTGTTAGTCAATTCTTGTCGAGTAAGGTGTGGAATAGACCTGACTTTTCACATGACTTCAGAAATAAAAATCTAAAGGTGTTAAATCTGGTGAGCTTGGTGACCACCGCCAAGGTCCCCTATTTCCGACCCCCTATCGTCAAACATCTGATTATGGATCTGGTTATATTTCTAGTTTTGGACCACCAATCATGAAGCTTCTAGTTTCAATTATAATCGAGATATTCAATTTTAAACGTAACCCCAAAAACGTCCAAAAAATACCTAAATCAAAAAAACTCAAAAATTGTGATATTTATGTATAGAGAAACCTTATTAAAAATGATGATAGATACCAAAAATAAACTTATAATTATATCATTCCATTTAAAATAACAAAGTTGATACAGACTTCCGGTGACCGGACGTGATAGTTAACTTGAAAATATTTTAGCTGAAGACCTCAGAACGAGTAAATTCTAATTCCAAAAATTCAAGTTTCCAGAAATAGGAGACCATGAGAAACTTCTAATGCACTAGTTCCGTGAGACATCCTGTATAAGGTGTGAATTAATAACTATTACAAATGTCTCGGGTCATGAGAACCATTTAGAATCTTCAGCAGGTTAAACAAATTTGGAAGATGGTTCCAAATATAGGAATCGAATAGGGGAACTATGTCATCGCAGGTATCATATGATACCTCATTATCTCTAAATAATTTTTGTTGTTTCCATCCATCTGTTGGCCACGGAATCTTACACTATAAGTATAAAATATGCCTATATATTTGCACCCTTTGGACGCTTACAGAACTCTTGAAAAAGGGTTGGGATGATAGGGAACCCCAACAAAAGAATTATACCGGGTGCCCTACTTCTACCCCTCAATTTAAAAAAAAGTAAATGTCACCAACATTTGTGGTGCTATTTTCTTCTTTTGGTTCATGTTACTACGCAACACTTTGCGCATTAAACTTTTACAATTGTATTTCAGATAAGAGGAAGTTTTCTGAATTACAACTGACGTTTCCGGAAAGATAATTGACATTTTCTGAGTAACAATTAACAAATCTGAAAATTGCAATGTGCCAATGTATTTAAAATTTGGTTAAGAAAATATATTACAAAGTTACTCAGTAGAATAAAGACCGAAAATCAATTATATAGACGTACATTATCCCTCACCTAAGACAGAATTAAAACAGATTCGGGACACTCTAATTTTGTAATTTATGCAAAATATATAAATCTTAATTATGTAGGTACTTAAGATTTTTAGAAGTTTATGTCCTTCACACGTGTTCTGATTTGTTTAAATGATTTATTAATTATTGAAACATACAAAATCAACTCACCCAGACTAAACTAAACTTTATTATAGATGAAAAGTATTTTCAAACTTAAAATCGACATCAGGTTCTAAACCGTATTTGCATGCACGAGAATCGGTGAGATTGTAAAAATAGCATTTGCAGAACAACTTGTTCCATGCAGATATTTTTCATTTATTCAAAGGTCAACATTTGTAAATACCGAGTAGACTACAGTCTGCACAGTCTGCATTGGGATGGACGCCACAGCCACTGCTTCTGTGAACAATTTTAATGCATAGTTAAGTGAGCACGAGGTCCTGGGAGCATCCTCCAAAGACCAATATACACGCGGCATCCAACCCGAAAACACTACGTTCACATTTTCACATTTCCCCACTCTCATATTTCCTGCTGCTCGAATGCTCAAGTTCTCTCTAGGTTTTGTCTGGAATTGTCTCTTCTTGAAGATTTGGGATTCGTTCATAAGAATACGGAACGTTCCACTCTTTCAATATGCTGCATTTCGTATACACAAAACAGTTTAATGTGGGAATTTACAATATATTTTTTATTAATTCTGCAGTTGTACAAACGGCCAGCGCTTCGAGTTAGTTAAATTGGCAACGTCTGCAGTTATTTAGCGTGTTTATTGACAGATATTCAAGGAGATCTGTGAAGTATATACCATAACTGGTAACATTAGTTATTGGTAGACCGGTGACAAATAAGTCACTTTTCTTCGCGCTGTTAATCAGCCAAGTGGGGAGTTCGTATGTATTCCGCGACAGCAGGTACAAAACGCCAGTGCGTGACTGTAGCTGCTGAAGTGACTGACGTACGTGTGTTGACGCGCTTACCAATTTATTTCGCTAACCTTTATTATCAATTTTAGTATAATAATACGTGTTAATTATCCTATATTTTTCTAAATTATCTATTGTATGTTTTGCTATATAAGATTATGTAAATCTAGATACGGAACTTTTACTGTTTCTACACACGAAAAACAAAAGTTTTGTATTTAATTACTATATTTTAAATACCTACCTACTCGCTTTAATTTTGATGATTGAAATATAGAAAATTAATATTTGCAATTTGATTAAAAAGCATATAAAGTAGATACCGTTGTATTACAGTATCAATTGTATAAGTACCAAATGTTTTTTAAGGTATTCAACAATGAATCTAACAAGAGACCCTGCAAACTTTAACTTTCTATCATCCAAAAATGTAATGATTTTTTGCGCGATAACGAAAAGCGTGCGAAGAAATTTTTATTTTTTTGAGCAAATCTTCATTTTCTTCATTTCGTTATCCAGCGTGTTACAATATTTTAGACTTTGTGTGTTGAGATGATTTTCTCGAAGTTTGGTATTATTTGATTTATTATTATATCAAACTGATGTGGTATCCAGGGACGTTAAATTACGGCGTCAATTTAGTCTATGTTAATCTTATGGGGTAATATATTGCCAAATTCTGCTCTTATATTACCCATAAGAGTACATGGGTTCTGTAAATTACCACGGTAATTTAACATCGTTGGATAATCAGTTTCTTCCAACACAAACCAACAAACTACCGTTCAGGTGTGGTTTTTACTTTATCGTACGCGTATGGCGAAGTATTGTAATCGTGCCGAAAAAAAGTGAGATTTTAGCGGAAATAGGTCTTTATGGGTTCCCTGAACATTTTTGATTTTTGTGTGTGTGTGTGTGTGTGTGTGTGTGTGTGTGTGTGTGTGTGTGTGTGTGTGTGTGTGTGTGTGTGTGTGTGTGTGTGTGTGTGTGTGTGTGTGTGTGTGTGTGTGTGTGTGTGTGTGTGTGTGTGTGTGTGTGTGTGTGTGTGTGTGTGTGTGTGTGTGTGTGTGTGTGTGTGTGTGTGTGTGTGTGTGTGTGTGTGTGTGTGTGTGTGTGTGTGTGTGTGTGTGTGTGTGTGTGTGTGTGTGTGTGTGTGTGTGTGTGTGTGTGTGTGTGTGTGTGTGTGTGTGTGTGTGTGTGTGTGTGTGTGTGTGTGTGTGTGTGTGTGTGTGTGTGTGTGTGTGTGTGTGTGTGTGTGTGTGTGTGTGTGTGTGTGTGTGTGTGTGTGTGTGTGTGTGTGTGTGTGTGTGTGTGTGTGTGTGTGTGTGTGTGTGTGTGTGTGTGTGTGTGTGTGTGTGTGTGTGTGTGTGTGTGTGTGTGTGTGTGTGTGTGTGTGTGTGTGTGTG
>OZ030390.1:70470904-70678404 GCA_964023965.1 Melinopterus prodromus
TGCTAATGAACCAAATTGTGGAAACAAACCAATGTCGCATGTTTAACAAACATTTAAAAACTCCCGCTATACAGGATGCGCCACCGCAAATGAATCATGAATGACTGACATACTTCACACCGAAACCTAAAACAACGCTGTTAAAACGCAATTGTCTGTACGAAGTGTGTAAATGCGATTTATTATTATATTTTGTATAGATGTGGTGGTATCAATATTGTACTATCTGCATTTTGTATGGTTTTACACGCGAACTACTACAACTTTACCGAATCTGCTCAACATAACCTGCATGACACGTGATACATTCTCATTGTATCTTTTGACGGTAAATACCAATAATTCTTTTAATTTGATATTAATATTTTGTTCAGGATGTGTGATGTTGTGATGTTTTTTCAGTATGGGCTGACGAAGAGACGTTTGTGTCAAAACATGTAACCACAAATAATCAAGAATAACAAGGAATTTTATTTGCTTAGCTTACCACAATGACCATTGAAACATTCATCCCATTAATTTGAATAGTTAACTAAATATTGTAAGCACTGGCAATGTTTACCTTTTAAATTAATGATGATGGGAAATTTGGAAGCTGCAGTTATTAGACCAGTTTAATGAACATTATTTTAGGCAGCGAGACTTGATATTATGGCCCGCGGTCGCATGATTCAAATTACATCCGATTTTTTTCAAAGACTTATTTTAGTATAATAATTGAAAAAATATCGTTAAGTCGTATGTTAACATGCTTTATGTGGACAAATTCTTCATTTAATGTTATACTAACTTAAGTAAATTATATAAATAATTTTATCTACGACTCACATATAAGTTTATTGCATACGTATCTATGACTATATAATCCCTATCATCATACACGCCAATGATTATAATGACACTATCGTTGTATAATAATGACAGTTCGTTCAAATAATTACTTCATTATTGGAACAAACTGTCATCATTATACAACGCAAGTGTCAAAGTGTGTTAAAACCTACGTCGATGACAGTTATGTGACAGTTCGCCGCGCCATCATAGACAAATACATTTCAAATATTTGATATAAAATGGAATACATGCTTACATGTACGCCTACGGCTCGCGTATAAACTTTATGCTCGCGATTTATATCCTTAGTTATGTGCTCGTCAAATAATATACTAATATAAAATGCTGTACGGAACGATTGTAAATTTAGAGTTCCTTTGATATGGTGTGTTAAAAGTCAATTCGCACTATACGGAACATCACGTCAAGTCATAGATAGGCAACGTCACGTCAATTTTGCTATAAGTTCACACTAGAGCCTCGTTTACATCCACTTAACGTACGAAAAGTTAAAAATTGAACTCCGTTGAATTATATTATGGGTTCGTTTACTTCACACGTAGAAAATCATAACGTAACGTACGGATTTGTTTACTCAACTTCAACTTAACAGAATCCGTCCGCCTAGGGCACCAATCACAGGCTTTCGATTTTTACAATTCGGATGACGGTAACAGTAACATAACCTAAAATTTACTCGTGCGAGTTGAACTTTGTTGTATTTGTGTTATTTTTAGCTCGATTTATAGATTATTACTCCATAGTAATCCATATGATGGAACCTTGATCCAATTTGCGTGTACATAAACATATGGGGATGATAAAAGCAATAGGTTTTATGTGGAATTCATATTGTGTCACTGTTCTAAATTTCGTACGTTAAGTAAGTATCGTTTACATCCACCTAACTTAACGTACAAAAAATTATACTTAACGTACGAAATATAGAATGATTCCATTTATATTCACTTACGTTTGGGGTGATTGTTATGACATTTCACATGACGTTTGACATGACACAAAACGAAATCTATGTACATTTATGTCAACATGTATGTATCTATGTATATTTATGTACACAGAAGTTTTATAAAAGTTGCATCATCAACGATAAACATCGCTCGTAAATTTATCTAAAAATATTGCAAAACAACACAAAGACAACTATGTTTGAGTCGCAGGAGATATTTTGTAGGTTATGTTATTGTCACCATCACCCAAAATCCGTCAAAATCGACGGCCCACTTAGCGCACGGATTCTGTTAAGTTGAAGTTGAGTAAACAAATCCGTACGTTACGTTAAGCTTTTGTAAGTTTAATGGAAATATGCAATGCGAAATTTAATGCAACTAACCATATTGCGCGTAAATTTTTATTTAGAAATAAAAACTTGATTAAGTTCTTGTAGTATTAAGTATTCTTTGTAGCCAGAAAGAAAGTACAAAAAAACATTAAAAATAATCACACAATATTTCTATATATAATTATTTTCCAGAATGCTAAGTAAAGACAATATTGTCAGACAATTGTCATTAGAACTTTTTATTATTGTCATTATTTTATAATTAATACACGTCCATTAAAATTAAAATCCGTTTTTTATTACCGACAAGTCAAATAAATTCTTGGATTGCTGGAATGTTTGAACTTATTCAATTGAGACGATTTCTGTTTCTTTGTCTATGTAATATGCGAGTATATTCAAAAGTTTTTACTTTTTATGTTTCGCTCAACATGTGTTGAAACTAGTTGAAGGATCTTTTGAATAATGGCCTCTGTATATTCTATATACGCTATATCAGCGGTTCTCAAAGTGGGGTCCGCGGTCCTCTGGGGGACCGCCAAGCGGTTTCGGTAGGACCGCGAAAAACAAACGCATATTTATTTATACCGGGTGATTCAATTTCGATCGTCACCATGGGATCTCGCTTATTACTGGAGATATAGCCTATGTTTAAATTTGGCAAAGTTTCGTATTTTTGTGCTAATCAATTATCTGAAAAGAAATGTAAGCTATCATTTTTCATTTCGATGATATCCACAAAAAACTGAAATTTTAACAGATTGTTTCTAATTTTTTATCCAAAAGGAAATGTAGTTAGATATTTGAAACAAAACCATTCAGGTACTTTTTAACAAGGAATGCAGTGTCTAATTTAATTTGAAATAACCGTAACCATGGCCAACTTTTGTTTTTCTTATGGGCGCCATATTGAATTTTTTCCGATGCTCGTTTTTTTTCTCATTTCCGCAATGTATAACATGTTACCATTCTTTTTTTAAATAATGGGTAATAATCAAAAACCTTCAGGTACCCAACTGGAGCTTGGTTACAGACCTCTGCAGTCGTTGCCAAGCAACGCCAGCAAAATGCACTTGGATCAAGCGGCGCCCTCAGCGTTAGGTTTGCCATTTAACCAAATAAACATTATTTGTGGTTGATTGTGGATGTAAAATGCCGTTTACCAATCACGAAAAGCGTGATATAATAAGGGTTTATTATTGTTCTCTTAGAAATGTCGCATCGTACAATATTCCTAACATTGGACGGAAATTTAGCGGATCATGGATCGTTTAGTAAACCCTGCAACTCTTATAATCCTCATGGAAATGTTGAAACTAATCAAAGAGGTATTTTAGAAATGGTAAACGTTAAATTACATTGATTTGCAATGCTTCAACTACTGCTTTTTACATAAACGGCGATTCTTGTATTTCTAAGCGGGAATTAGCCCTTAATTTGTAATTGCCGCAAACACGTGTTTGCAGACCACGAACAAAGATATTGAAACCGTACAAACCCCACACAAGTCAAACTTTGCAATTGTACGAAATTATTTAAATCAACAATTTCCAAATCGCTGGATTGGTAATGGTGGAGTGGTGGATTTCCTGGTTTAAGTCCTCTGGACTATTTTCTTTGAGGAACCTGTGAACGACAAAATTTATCACGATACTCGCAGAAATATCGACGATCTGCGGGATCGAATAACAAATGTGGTCAATGCTATTCCGGGAAGAACAATTAGAAGCGCATAACAACATGTGGAAAAGCGGGCACGCTTTTATGCCTTATATAGCAAACTGTCATTATTTTTTCATACACGCTGTTTAACCCTAATATATTTATACAGTGTCATAGCAAATGCTTGGCTATGATATAAAATGTAAAGATTTCTAGTTGCCGCTCCATAAATATTGAATATTACTGTTCTATACGCAAGAGTTAAATTATTTGCATAACATAATCTAAGTTTGATAGTTGTTCGTGTATAGCGGCAAAAATTTATTAACATGGTCATCGCCTATTTTGATTTATAATGACCCCGTGTTCTTTTAGGTAAATTCGCGAGGGCTACGTTCTAGAAAACTCCCGCGAATGTCAAATATGCGAATGTTAAGTCTATCTGTCAATGCTGTATGGGGGGTTACGTACCAATCAAAAATAAATATACAATAATGTTCAAGTAATAAATATTTTAAGTTTTAACTGAATGTGGATGCATTAAAGATACCTATTATTAATGAGAATTATTATTTTTATTTTATTCAATAATAATATTTTTAAAGAAAACATTGCTTAGTTAGAGATTCCACAGAATTTGATTTCATGTAATAAAATTAACCGTAAACTTAACTTACACTTTTATATTTTTATATGGCCAAATATATATTTCATAAGTAGACTAATAAACTGGATTTATAGTATTTCATGGCACTTTTTCGGTAATTTATTTAGTAGAATTTAAAAAATGCGTTGTATTTCTTACTAATTATTTTTTGTTTTGATTAAAAATTAATTGATTTTGACAAAAAAAAATACGAGTTGCACTGGCCAAGACAAAGCCAAACATTGAAGAATTACTTCAGGCACAGCAAATGCATCCATCCCCTTAACATTGTTATTTATGGCGATTACATAACCTGTAATATTTTCTAAATACATAATGTTTCTAAAGAAATGTTTTATTTACTACAATTTTCGTTTTTTTTATTATCGGGGTCCGCAAGCTATCGCAAAATTTTTAAAGGGACCCTGACGCAGGAAATTTAAAAAAGTTTGAGAACCGCTGCGCTATATCAAAAGAAGAGAAACAAGCCATAACGTTGTTGTTGAACATCGGATTGATGTTATCGAATATGTAAATATAATGGCTTATTTTATATATAAATGACTTGTGGAAGTAGAATTCCCACAGCCATCATATTATTTGACAGGAGAATGTTAGCTTGTGTTTAGCAAATGGTGCGGTATATTTTTCTTCTCCCAAGTAGATTTATTTCTTGAATCAACGAAGTTTAAGTTGTGTGGTTTTACATAAGAATATTTTCGAGAAAAATGCGATTCAATATCGTGAGGTCGTGGAGCTTGTGAATGAAAAGTGCAGTCGGCATTTTTGATAGATTTTATGCACGGAATTTGCATCTCGACTCAAAAGTTCCCTATTACGTAAGATTTTGGGACAAAGTGAAATCTTAATGTAAGATATTGTGATTTTGGGAAGCTTTGGGAGTTTATAGATCCTCAACTTGTTGCTCTAAAAACTACAACAGCATCTGTAAACTTCATACTTTTAAATGATATGATGATAGTTTGTTTAGAAGTTTGAGTTTAGCCTCTATAAATAACAAAAAAAAACATTTTTTACATTTCGACCTCAACTTTTCGAAAACTTTACGGATAAGAAAACATGTATCGAAAACTCCTCTGCACTTTCAATTTATCAAATCTAGGATTTCCAGAAGTCAATAATAATCAATATTTTATAATTTTCAATTATGTATGTCAGTTAAGGTGTAAATTCCACTCGGCTATTTTACAAAATTAACCGTTAAGTGTACTTTTTTGTTTAATCAGATGATTGTTGTACGATTGTTTGTTTTGATACAGCCCCTATAACCAAGAACAAGAACATTCTCTCCCAACAATTTTGTTTCTGAAAAAGTACCTCAATTGAATTATAGGTGAAGGTTAACAAAACTTTGTCGATTTCTCGAAAATTCGAACAATTCTAATGGGCACATTATTGTACAAATGATGATTATGGTTCAAGGTCAGCCCTAATACGTTTCGCGAGACACGCAAGAAGATTGGTTATTTCTGATACTTAATAATTTTTGTATTTTATATTAAAACATCCAGAAGCGTGAACAGTTAATAAATATTACAATAATTTACGTTTCCAGTTTAGAAGCTCTACAATACTAAAATGAGTAAGCATTTCTTTAAAGTTTCCGAATTTGTAACGTCTAAGTATGAAGTAAATAAAATAATCATCGCGACAGACAAGAGGCATTTTACAAAGACAATCGCCATATTAACACTATCAACATAAATGTTCGTTTTAACAAATCCAATCAAGAACGGGTATTTCGATGACACTGGGAGAGCAGTTTCACAGGTATATCCTCTTGGTCAATTTGAGTCCCTATCAAATCTCCGGCAGTAAATTGGCTGCCGAGTCAACAGTGCTCAGCGACGCGGCCACGTCTTGTGGTCAGCCTAGCCGCTATGGGGGAATTACCGGCGACACCCAACTAATCCCTTTGTCAGCTCATTGAGGACGACCGGCGGTCTCCGGACTCTCGGAGTCACGCACACCGCACTCCACCTACCGTCGGTCCTCGGCGACAAACCGAAATTAACAGCGATCTAATTCCTGAGTCATTTCATCGGCGGTAACCCCCTTGGGATGCCCCGCGCGCGCCAAATTGGTAATGCAATCCATTCGAAGCCGTTTTATAGGTATTGGGCGGAAGCCCTAGGGTAATTTCGTTCCAAGTATAAGACGCGTTATACGTGGAAAAATATTAGTTGGCGTTACGGCCTGGTGTGGGAATATTAGGGGTTGCCTCAGATAAATAAAGATAATATTTGTAGACTATGAGAAGGGATATATTTTAAGGGGACAACATTAAGATGAGTTTTTTCAAATATAATATTCCGGCGCATCCACCGTTACTAGCATCATTTTATAATTTCTATAGATGCATTTTTACCATATTATAACGCATGGGCGTGGAAACAATCTGTTGGCTTGTTGATAAAAAAATATGGTGACACAACGGCATAAACATGCTATAAATTAGGGGTGGAACTGATTAAGCTTCGGTCGGATAGCTTCCGGCCAGAGAACGGATATACGGCCTTAATGTAAAGCCAGATCGACCGCACATTTACTAAACAAATTTAAAAAAACTCTGATGTGGCCAGGCACATGACTTTATCGAACTATTTATAAAATTAATAGTAAATGAGATTCTATTTGATCGAGATCGGTCGTATCTGCATTAAAATAAACCTAGTTAGCCAGGATTTGACAGATATATTAATACAATAAAAAGTGGTCGGATTCCTTATTTTTGTTTTATTTTAGCAATCGCTACATGCTTTGTGCCCTACTGGGCACTTCTTCAAGCACTATAGGAAATGAGAAACAAATTACACAATTGGCAATCAAATCAAACTCCAAAAAACCCAAATGTAAAAACTGACATTAGCATGAAATTAGTTGTCAAATCTTGGCTAACATAGATGCAGACACGACCGATCTCAACTTGCCCACTACCTTAGAGTAAATGAAACCTTGACAGATTGTCAATATGGATTCCAAGCAGGAAAAAGCACAATCTCAGCAGTCCTAGACCTGCTGCACTACATAGCTGATGGACTGGAGGACGGGATCACTGTGTCATAGCATTGCTTGATCTATCGAAGGCCTTTGATAGAGTGAGCCATAACATACTACTGCAGATCAGTGTGGGGCAAATTCTACTCATGAGTAGAGTATTGAGTAGATTACTCAATACTCATTTTTATTTAATTTTGAGTACTGAGTAGATACTCAATACTCAATTTTTTTTCGGTGAGTACTGAGTATCTACTCAATACTCAAAATTTAAAAAAATGAGTTTTGAGTAGATACTCAGTACTCACCGAAAAAAAAATGAGTAGTGAGTATCGACTCAGTACTCAAAATTTAAAAAAATGAGTATTGAGTATCTACTCACTACTCAAAATTTAAAAAAATGAGTATTGAGTCAATACTCTATAATCATCGACAAAATGAGTATTGAGTAGATACTCAATACTCATATTAAAACTGAGTATTGTACTCACCATGAAATGAGTAGAGTACTATTGAATTGAAGAAACGGGATTCCAGCGCGGAGTGCCGGATGGACTTATTGGATGGGTTCTGCATATTTTTAGATTTAGTAGGTTCGACAATTTTGTAAACTAAGAGTCAAACTAAAACATATCCAATATATTCCTTAATATTTCTTAAATATTAACTTTTAATTTTTCTGAAACTTACAAAAATGAAGTAGGTAAATATCATTGAAAATAAATGTCGGTTTGCGGTTTTCTCGAAATTCATTTGGAAGATACACTAAATGTATTTGGAGAGTTATCCTGGGAAACGGGTTTCCTATGAAACTTATCGATCTATATTTGTCACAAAATTTAATATCAGTTTTGATACGTAAGAGCAGACACATGCAACACTTGTGACAAATATAAAGCTAAGAAGCTGGTATTATTACTCATAGATACACCTCATAAATATTAAAAAAAAAAACAGCTCATAAATATTTTTAAAAAATTCATGTGGAACTTTTTACTTTTTAATTTGTTTTTGCCCCCTGATAAATATTTGTTTCCGCGCCTATGGCCGTCAAATTCTTATAATAATTGTACATACAAAAGTAAAAATACAGAATAATATTAGAATAAAAAAATCAACTCTATATACAAATATAACTTTACAACTTTAAAGTCTTCAAAGTTTAAAAATAGTTTTTCTTGTAAACTGCGCTTTGTGACATTCATCTTTTTTTCCTTGTAGCCTTCAATTGAAGAACTGTGGAAATTTTTACCAGATATGTATGTTTAAGGCGAACCATAAATTCCATAGATTTAAGACAAAATGTACAAATATATATACGAAATGTTTAATAGGCGGAAGAATACACCCGTCAATCAATATGATTTATAGCAAGTATACAGCCGCAAAAAAGTGGCCTTGTATAAAAAAAAATCACCGTATTGCCCTGTTTTTGTGGACAGTAAAAATAGACCTAATGGTATGCTGACCGTTAGGACTGCACCAATTAAGGTATAATCGGGACTTGAATCTACCTACGAAGGAGACCGGAGATTTTGATTTTGAAACCATTCAAACACGCATTTATACGATAAACATATTTACTATGTGCTGCAACGCACGAATAAAAAGAACAAGTAAATCGGCTAGTTTTGTATTGATGATAAATATACGAAAAATGCATTTAAACGGTTTCTAACTAAGCACAGGCCAAAGTATGTGCTATGTATGCATTCACGAAGTATGCCAAAGCACAGTACCTACTCAGAACACGCAGTACTCAAAACCGTTTGAGTAGATGTAGTACTCAGAGTAAAATACTCAAATTGTTTTGAGTAGATGCGTACTCTGAGTAAATCTACTCAAAACGTTTTGAGTAGATGTAGTACTCTAAGTAAAATACTCAAATCAATTTGAGTAGATGCAGTACTCTGAGTAAAATACTCAAAACTGTTTGAGTAGATGTAGTACTCTGAGTAAAATACTCAAATCGATTTGAGTAGATGCGTACTCTGAGTAAATCTACTCAAATCGTTTTGAGTAGAGTACTCAAGAGTATTACTTTTACTCAGTACTCACGTACTCATTACTCAAATTTATGAAATCTACTCAAGTAGTGCCCCACACTGCTGCAGATGCTCGAATATTACGGTTTACGAGGACACGTGTTGAAATTCATGCAGTCATATCTAGGTGACAGACACCATTATGTGGAAAGCATGGGTAGTAGGGGTGATATGATCACGTCTAATGTTGGTGTTGCCCAGGGATCCTTAATTGCTCCACTGCTGTTCATCATCTTCATGAATGATCTTCCATCATCCATTCAGACTGGTAAAGTAATCCTCTACGCCGACGATACAACTGTGGCAGTGAGAGACAACAACAAAGATGAGGCAATCAGTCTGATAGGAGGCACCATTAAAAAAATCAGGGAATGGATAGAATGTAATGACCTATCCCTAAACGAGGACAAAACAAGTACAGTGCATTTCTTCACATCTCGCAGAGAAACACTGGAAAAACAGAATGAAAAACTATTGGGGATCAGACTGGACTCCAGGTTAACATGGCTACCGCACATTGAAGAAATAGCGACAAAATTAAGCAGAGCACTATTTGCCATACGAGAGATGACAAGCACCATCAACAAAGAAGCTGGCAGAATAGCATAGTTTGTCCTGTTTCATAGTATAATGTCATACGGCCTGGAGCTTTGGGAAACCTCGGCGCACACCAACAAAATATTTATAATCCAAAAGCGAGCGGTACGAGCATTGGAGGGGGTCTCATCTACCTCACATGCCAAACCATTGTTTATCAAACACCACATTATGACAATATATGGCATATACATCTACCAGAGCGTCATGCGAGTCAGGTCGGGAGTCCACAGTAGTCATGAAAACGTTCACTCATACAACACCAGAGAGAAGGAGCTGCTTGTGAGGCCTTATAACCGACTCAAAACAACCGATGGAATACACGGAAGAATCAGTCTGTTTAACAAACTTCCCTCCGCTATCAAGGGAAAAGAGGGATCAGCCTTTCAAAGGGATCTCAGAAATTATCTGATTGAACGGTCCTTTTACAGCCTAGAAGAATATATGAACTCCTGATTTGGTATACAATACATACAATACATACATTTCCCACATTATGTTTTACGACGTGCACTGTATTTTTTGAGTCCGAATAAATTATTATTATTATTATTATTATACTGTTTTGTTCTATATTTTTGATTTTTGTTGGCTAGGTAATTTAATTTTATTAAAGTTACATGGACGGCAAACATATCAAATTTGACGAGAGAATGCTAATTTGTTTGAAATTGTTACGTTTTAGTTCTGGTGGTGTTTCGTAACAGGTTGAGTTGAAGAGCAGGGTAATTTTGAAACAAGTGTGCTAATCTTAATACAAATATGTGTCGCATGTGATATTAAGTTATTTTTAAGAAAGACATTTTTATTATTAGTTATAATGGATTGATATCAGCCTAAATAATCTACTTAAACCATATCTATCGCTTGCATATCCCAACTAGACAAAAATTAGTACATGCGTAAATATATTGTTGTCAAAATGCGTTTTCATATATTCTTCTCTATAGAAAAAGATTTTCGTTTATTGTTAGCAGTTCAATGATCCAACCAATCCTACCTGATCGTCCGGATTGTTAAATCGAAATCCGCTCGGACCGAATGCCTGGAAATCTGACCGAATCTGTCGGGATATCCATTTCTACTACAGATTGAAACTATGAGATTCAAAGAATCATGTTATGACGAATACCTCCTGCGTTAGCGTTAGTGTAGACTATGGCAGAAAAACAAATTTCAATGAAAATAACTCTGTTTTATTCTCAAGATGAATAACTCATTACATAGCTTAACAATGATTCTGTTACAAACGTTAAAACAACCAATCAATATTTCACATGTCTCAAAACAACTGAAAAATCAATGATATTTTGCTATATTTTAATATAATTTTGCCAACTGCATTTGCTTTGAAAGGCAAAATAGTGCAGTTGAGCACAGTTGTAGAGTATTGTGCGCTCTATATCTTATAATTACTTTTTGTATAGGATATACTAGAAAGAAAATATTTAGAGACAACTGAATTAGGGGACCATCTTACCACTTTGTCGGTGCGCGTTCGTGTGTTACGAGGTCGAAAACTTAGTGTATTCGTCAGGAAGACAAAATGTACTAAAACTACAATTCTCGACTGGATTTTTTCCACCTGATACTGCCTATTGCCTGGACTAGTGCATCCAATCCCGGGATCCCGGGATTCCCGGTCTTTTCTGGTACATTAACCCCGGTGCTGAGTTTCGTCTGAATACCGGGGTTACGGTGCTTCTTTAATAGAAAATAATAGTATTATTTGCACAAATAAATTAAGAGAAAAGAATACTGAATTAATGGCAAATGCCATTAAATAGGGCATACATAAGGTGACCTTTTCGTCCCAAATGTTGCGGGAAAGTTCGCTAAAATGAGGGGCGTGGTATCTTACGTTACCATCTGGTCACTTTAGGCATACACTATCCAGTGTTAAGATGTGTGCTCTACGGTAACAGTTGTAGGCTATAGAATTGATAAAGTCGCTGGCTCGTCGCATAAATGAACGTGCCTCTCGCGTTTCTTTACTGTTCGAATTTTTGTATAACGAAAGTCAAGACAGATTGAATATAATCAATCATATCCATTATTGCTGGCATGTTGAAACCGCTAGAAAACAATTCTTCTCAATAATAAATAGAAACTGGAACAGAACTACAACAGTCCCTTCAAGAAAAACTTGATAAGGCTATCTACAACGAAATGAAACTATAGATATAGTAGGTATAGTAAAAGAATAGCTAGCAAAGTAAGCGTGGAGCAAACCACGAAAGATGTTATGATCATCTACATTCCACACCACCTTCCAGTGTGGAATCTGCGCGCATGTTTTCAGGATGTGTTAAGATAATGACCAATATTCGATCATCGCTCAACGACAAAACTTCGAAGATTTTAAGCTTTCTATAAACTGATTTTAAAGCAGAAAATGATAATTGAATTTATCATATTTTAAGGCATAATTTTTTACTATTTATTTTGTAATACTTTTAGTGAACATTGTTTCGTATAATCACTTATATGTATTATAAAAACCCGTGTTTAACAATTTCATTTTTATTTTGTTTTAAGATTTACGTTACGGTACTGGCACCGGGATCCCGGTATTGAAAATCTCTAGCGCCGTAGTCCCAGGTAGGTTCTAAAAAACATTCCCGGATTGGAAGCACACCGTTATAAATATGGCAACGTGAAATTTAAAAAAATTCCAAGTTTTAAAAAATTAATATATGTAGTGTTATTCTTGTATTGGCTGCGGCACGGGACAACTACTATTTCAATCTATAAAATCGGTATATCGCAGTTAATTAGCTACCCACAAAACAGGCAAAACAAATACCCCGATATTGTCGATTTTGCAAAACGTTGAATTAAAATTTCTCGATTTCGCTGAGTCTGCGTACCCCCCACGGTACCCGAACCCAACCTGGTTATTATGCGGATGTTCTGAGCACACTCATTATATAAATTTTTCCGCGGAGACCCTCCGAAAGCCTTTGTTTCCCGTTATTCCCCGGTAAGCTGAGGACGGAACGCTTTGTCAGCGGTATGCCTCCACCCACCACAATGCCAGGTATTTATTTATTCGAATAAGTCGATTTTTCACAAACAATGCAGATGTAGACGTTAACGAGACTCTGCGTGTCCCTTGATCAATGCTATGTTACTTCACTTTTATTTATTTATTTTATTCTATTAGCGATAGCACGTGATATTCCCATGTATCACAACTATTGTTAAGGATTTCTAGCTGTAGTTAGACTTGCTTATATATGTTTCTAATTAGAAGTCGAGGCTAATTAGGAAGGTGAATTGTTAAAGCATTACTGAATACGAATAATTCCTGTTTGTTCATGCGTTTTTTTAGTAACCTCTAAACATGAAGACGGAAATTTTGTAATACCCCATGTTTTGAGAAAATATTGTGTTACATATTTGTATTTCTTGAACTGTCATCAATAGAGTGAGTCTCTAAGTTCTTCAAGTTTACTAGAAGATAGTCTGTTTATCTATAATATGGTTTCGTCGAATTAAAGTGTGGCATCTCAAATGTAATGATCTCTTTTTACTTTATCATACGCAGTATGCTAAAGTATTGTAATCATGCCGAAAAAAAAAATTGAGATTTTAGCGGAAATAGGTCTTTTTGGGTCCCCTGAACATTTTTGACCAAGGTACAAAAAAATGTCTGTGTGTGTGTGTGTGTGTCTGTGCGTATGTGTGTAAACGATTTTTGTGGCGACGATTCCGGAGAAACTACTGAAGGTATCGGGACGAAAGTTCATATTTAGAAGTTTCATGACCTAACTTAGAGCTGAAAAGGTTTTGGTTCAAAAGGGTCCAAAGGAACTGGTAGTTTATTCTAAGCCTTTTTCAAGGATTTTGCTAAAGAGCCGCCATTTCTGTAATTTCGACAAAATAGTTAAATAATAATTTAAAGTAGAGGAAATTTTGGATAAATTATGCCTATGAAATTTTTTGGTAAAATTAATAGTTTAGCTTTTTAGTTTATTCTAAGCCTTTTTGAAGGATTTTGGAAATGAGCGGCCATTTCTGTAATTTCGACAAATTAGTTAATTAACAAATTAAAGTAGAGGAAATTTTGAATAATTTATGCCTATGAAATTTTTTGGTAAAATTAATAGTTTAGCTTCAAGAGCAAATTCTATTTGATCGAGATCGGTCGCATCTGCATTGATATGAAATTACATAGTAGCCAGGATTTTGACAAATATTTTTTTGTGTTGTCACATTCGAAAACAGCTGATCTCATCAGAGGTTGGAAAACCACTATGGAACGTTGCCGCTGTAGTGCGGCAAATTATAAAATACAAATTTCAAATAAAGTAAGATCACCAATTTGATTGTTTGTTGATAAGACATATTATCAACCCGTCTTTATATCTAATTCTAGAAACGATACATTGAGAAAGTTATAAATAAAGTATAGCGATGAGTGTAGGTTTATTTTAGTATGTTGGTAGGGATGTGTCATGAACAAATATAAATCTGTCAGAATTTGAATTACCTTTTTAAGGTGCGTTTTCATTAGTGACAATGGCAGTGGTAGCAGACGGCGTTATAGTATTTCCAATAGAAAGTTGATAGTGACTCATGTTTATGTACATGCAAACTAGTATGTGTCATTATCACGATATGTAAGAAATACTATAATTTCGTATTCTACCACCGCCATTAGCCACCATTACCTACCAATCGGAACGCACCTTTAAACTTGACGTTTCGTCAAAGTGGTACCAACCTAGCATTTACTATTCAGACATCATTTATTTTTTTTTTAAATACGTATTTCTTAAAAAGCAACACAATAAACGTTGATGTCGCTCTTGCCAAAAACTAGATAGCCGACTCGCTCATATGCGACGGCGACACTCCGCCTTCGGTGACGCGCCGCATCACCGCTCGTCGCGCTATTCCGTACTTTCGGCATTTGTAACATAAATAACTATTATTCTAATGACGTGGTGTAGGTAGTGTCAAATGCTGATGCTTTGACAATACCTATGATTTATCTCAATAGAATAGATTCTCATGCAGCTAAACTATTAATTTTATATATTGTATGATAAAGTCATGTGCCTGGCCACATCAGATTTTTTTCTTAAATAAACTGTTCTTCTTCTTCTAAATTCTCCTTTATTTGTGTAGGTTATTTTCATGAAAATTATTTTCACTGAAAGATATGTTTAATTTTTTATAACTATTATCTATACTTACTTATTCATTTCCTACATTATTGATTGCGTCTAGTAATTTAAATGTACCAGCCACAGGATATATCACGGGTTGAATACTTTTACGTCTGCCAGATTCGTAGTGATTACTTATCAATATAGTTGATAAATATGTTAACCACTAAGTTGCTCTAAAGGTCGCACACAACTGCAATTGTCCGAAAAAGTTCTTATTTGAGATCGGATTTGTCAAGTAACAATGCTCATGGTTGTTAGGTATCCACTTTGTTATAAATATGTGCTGACTACCTGTATTTATATTTGTGATTATTGTACTAATAATTGTTATTTCTTATTGTTGCAGGGATTACTACTATGATAGGTAAGTACTTAAGATAAACTAAAATTTGTTAAATATCCAGACATTTTTAAATTTTACGCGATTGTAAAGAATTGAGAATTATAAAAATCTACTAAAAATGTTAAGTGTGATACAATCCCAGAATAAATATGCACAGAATAACTATTCGTGTACCGCTTCCTATTGGTTCTGCCATCTATGTTTCCACTGAAATAACAGTTTATTCCAAGTATGAAGCTATTGCAAGTATAGGTTTTCCATGTATAGCTACAATTGTAACGGCCCTTATAGAACTAAAAACATTATATTAAGACCTCTTGATATAGAATGTGTACCTGTTTACTTTGCAGGCGACAGTACTTATGCAAAACAATATAGAAATTAATTCAAACATAAAACGACCTCTGACAGTAACACAGTTGAAACAGTATGTAGCTTCGCACCGGGCTGGTTATAGCACGTTACCGTGCGTGTATAGAAAAACGTGCCAGCGCGCTAGTGAACAGCAGCACTGCAAATAGACCTGTTGAACGGATAGAACCGGAATGTATTTGTGTGTAGATATAAGCAATGTAGCATTGATAGTGGAACAACTACACGAACCAAACAAGATAAAAATATATATAGATATAGATAAGAAGGATAAATAAGCAAGAAAACTCATCTTGGACTGTAAGAATATAACACTTATATAGTGATAGTTATTATAGATAGTTATATCGATTTGCGATCCTAATATGATGATTTATGCGAAATAGATGAAAGTTTGCTAAATGTCAAATAACTTAAGTATTTTCAATGGAACATCCTGTATATTTTAATATGATAATAATAATAATAATAAATTTTATTTCCCAAAAAACAGTTACAGTTTACAGAAAGTCAACGAAAGAAAAATAATACAAAAAAAAATCATAGCCCACTTAAACTAAGGTATCAATTAAGGAACGAACTTAGTTATAAATCGATCAAGTCTGTCGAGTTCATGAACTCTTCGACAGTATAGAAGGCATTTTTTAATAAATATGTCTTGAACCTGAGCGCAAATTTACGAGTTGTCAAAGACTTTATGTTGTGCCCCAAAATGTTATAAAACTTTATCCCCCGATAAACAACAGATCGCTGGGTCGTGGTTAATCTGTGATAAGGTATTCTTAAGATATTATCCCTTCTTGTCTGATAAGTAAATATTTAGGGTACCCGTTATTAAGAAAAATGTTGAATATTTTAGTTTTATTCCTAGCATGAAAAGAGTGATGTGACAGCTTTAAAATTCGATCACATCACTCTTTTCATGCTAGGAATAAAACTAAAATATTCAACATTTTTCTTAATAACGGGTACCCTAAATATTTACTTAGGAAGCTAATTTTTGGTGTCACTCATAGGAGAGTGATTACAGATATGACGGCTCCTGCGCGGTGTGATGCCATCATTTACAGAAAGCTTCCCTTCATTCCAGGCTTGTCACAGGTACTCTCCCGTATTTTATCTTTGAATAATTTAAAAATAGCCTACTATAATCTTGCGACAGTGGGAAGCTTCTTTACCAGATTAAAACAGAGAACTCCTTTAGATTATATGTCTAATGTTGTGTACCGAGTGCCGTGTGCTGGATGTGAAGCAAGTTATGTGGGCCAGACTGGTAATTGGTTGAAGACTAGGATGAACCAGCATAGACTAGATATAAGAAACAACAAGCTTACTAGCGCACTGGCTCAACATGCTATTGGTGAAAGTCATAATGTTGACTTTGACAACGTTAGTATAGTTTTCAAGAAACGTAATCTCCGTGAAAGACTCTTTTTTGAGATGATAGCTATAAACGAGACTGGTAATGCCATGAATTTGCGGTCGGACACCGAAAACTTGAGTAACATCTACAGCTTTTTATTGAATTTAGATTATAATCATTCAAGGGTTTTTAATGATACAGCTGTCGGTGTGAGCGACTTAAGCGAGTTGTTCTTTTAGAGTTTTGTGTTTTTCCTTTTAGACTAATTTATTGCTTTTTGTTACCAATTTGTGTTTACACTAGTTGGGTGTTGTGTAGTGTACTGTTATGGTTTTTATTTTTATTTTGAGGGTTGTGTAAAAGTATTTTGTTATCGTAGTGTAGTACCTTTGCAATATTTTATTGGGGCAGGTTGGGGGTTCTCCGTTTTTTGAGTGAAAAAGTCGTTCCGATGTCCACAGCCGTCAGTTTAGTTTGAATGTCCGTAACCGCTGTGTGTGCGTTCTATTATGTTAGTTGACATGTTATTAACGTTCGTGCTTGTCGCTGTGTTTTAAGACCATTTATTAGGTATGTACAATCCGCTTTTAAATTGTTCTGTTGTTTGTAAATTGTGTTTTTAGTTCCTGAGGAAGCCAACAAGATTTGGCGAAATATTGAACAATAAAAAAAGGTCTAACAAAGAACACCTTTTTCTGAGCCCTATCATCCCAAAAAATACAAGTTTATTCCAGAAAATGTTCCATATTCTTTTGATTGGTGTTTCTTCTGCATTTGATCGAGGTTTTTCGTGTTTGCGGAATAGTATATCTGATACTTATGGCATAGTGGTCAGATAACATAGGGTCGAAGACATCCACCTCTACATCGTCTTCAGAGACAGAAGTAAATACGTTGTCCAAGCAGCTGGACGTTTCTGCAGTAACTCTTGTGGCAGTCTGTACGTGATGCGAGAGGTTGAAGGATCGACCAAGATCAACCAGACCACAGCGCTCTGTTGATTGTTTCAAAAAATTGACATTAAAGTCTCCTACTAACACAATGTTAAAGTTAAATCTGCTTAGATGTACTAAAAGGTGTTCCAATTTCAACATAAAAGTCTCGTAACTACCTGATGGTGAACGGTAACAAGTAACAATTATAAGATTCAATGACGTTATTTTAATAGCGGCAGTTTCTATATTTTTCTCCTCATTTAAATGTGAACAATCCAAGTTCTCAAACCGTAAGTTATTATTGATAAAGATACATACGCCACCGTGTGAATAATTACTTCTGCAAAACTGAGAGGCAAGCACGTAGTTTGGCAGATTTACATTCACAATTTCATCGTTTGCTAACCAATGTTCGGCAACACACATGACATCGGCCTTGAGGTCGGATAAAAATATTTCAAAATTATCTAGCTTATTTCTTAAACATTGTATATTAATAAAGCCTATACAAAATTTATTCTTCATATGTTCCTCTGACTTAGGTGTACCTTCTGAACATTTACATTGTTTTGCTTTAAAAAGAACCGATTAACAAACACTCCCGTTGGCCAAAATGAACACTCCATCGCCTTTTCCTTAACTTGATCCGGAATTCCAATTTTGAAAGATGTGTAGTTGGCATCCTTAATCCTATGCGTCGCAAGATCAGCAAACCAGCTTTCCTAAAATGCCTAAGTCGGTAGGGTTATCGTCAAGAGTTAAAAAAAAAAATGAAGCATCTAATTTAACATTTTTATAACTTATGCATTATAATTCATAAACTAATATTAACTATCTACTCGCAACGAAACTCATCACCTCTCGCAAATGGAATAATTCTTCTCTCCATGCATCAGCTCTTAGTAATGGCATTCTGCAATTTTAAACTCAAACGTATATTTTGTGTTATATATTTTCTTCAAAGTTAACAAATTTGTAATTTATGTACTACTACAAAACTGTTTCAATAATATTATCAAAAACGTCAAATTGTTCATGGTGATTCGACGCTGTGATTTATTTCTGTGTATACATACATATTAAGGAAGAAATGTATGTGGAAATTGGAACTACCATTTGAACCAAACATAAAGCACATAATTAAGGGGCGTTTTTCAAATATTTTTCTGGGAACCACGAAAAATGTAATATTTCCTCTGAGAATTTTAGAAGTTTTAAGATTTAAGGGAACCAGTACATTGAAATGAAAAAAAAAACCTTTATTTGTCTTTTTTGCATTCATGAAGTTTTAGACCTTTACCTAACCTCTCACCAAATACCAAGTCGATACAATGAAAAATAACGACGGTACAAAAACGTTTGCACCACAGCTTCGAACAGTTGATGGCGCGGTTAACAAGGATACCTTGAAAGTGTTAAGTTTTTCGATATAACCGTGCATACCGAAAGTTAGATCAAGTTCCGTTATGACCCGCCGCAACCCCACCAAACCGATGGAAGGGAAAATCGTGCGAAAAACGATAGATTACGTCTGAGAAAGACGATGGTTTGGAATGTAAAACAATCCTAATACTTTAATCGCCTTTTTCTCGCAAGTATAGTTTTCAAATCGGTGGACATGATATTCAGAAAACTTATTAGCCGATTGTTAAGAAAATTTGCACAAAATTAAAAAAATTAATTTATCTTGAAATTAAGCAACACTTGTCTTTAAAACAGGTCAATATACAGCAGTTTTTATTTATACGGTCGCCATTTTATTAAGTTCTTGAAGTTTAAAAATTTATTGTAAGCTTTAAAATGGCGTTTATTTTTTTTATTCAGACCCATCGTTTAGCCGGAGACGTCCGCCTTAAAAAGGGCATTTTTTAAGCAGTTGCCATGGGTCTATGCAGACGCCGCCAGAAGAATAGAACCGACGAAAAATGTTTGTTACTCTCTCAAATATTACACGGCGATTAATGATCTTGACAATTAACGCACTCGTTTATCGCTCGTGCGGTAAACAGTCTCGATCATTAATCGCTGTTTTTAATATACTTGTTGGTTAAATAAGTAGTAAATTATTTCGAATATAACGTAGTTAAATAATTAGAAAATTAGGGTAAGGTTGCTCAAGTCGTACCCCCTAAGAAACAAGCCGTATAAATGCTAGGATTTATCAAATAAACAAGAAGTATATATGTTATTAAAAATTTGTGTGAACATTGAAATATTGATTATATGGAGAATCGAAACTCAAAACGCTTTCACATAAAAAAAAATTAAAAACGTGATAGTGGTACGATTAACTAACCAGTCTCCTAGGTCGTACCGCCTAATGCTTAAGTTGTACCTAAGGATACAATTAACAAACAATAATAGTTAAAGCCTATATATTTATTAGACTGTTTACATATGTCATATAATTAGTTAGTACAACCATGACACCAGTACAATCTGTCATTAGAATCAACATATCTGTCAAATCCTGGCTATCTAATTTTATTGCCGTGCGAGCGATCTCAATCAAATACAATTTGCTCATGCAGCTAAACTATTAATTTTTCAAAAAAATGTCAGACATAAATTATACAAAATTTCTTCTACTTTAATTTATTATTTAACTATTTTGACAAAACTGCAGAAATGGCTGCTCATTAGCAAAATCCTTGAAAAATGCTTTGAGTAAACATCCAGTTGCATTTAAACAAAAAGCTTTAGTTTAGGTGAAATCGTTGCCACAAAAAAGCTGGTTGCATAGACACACATACTCACATCCACGGACATTTTATTTGTACCTTTGTCAAATCTATTCAGGGGACCACAAAGGACATATTTCCGCTAAAATCTAATTTTCTTTTTTGGGTACTATTACAATACTTTATCATACATATGTATAATGAAGTAAAAAATAGACGTGAGATTAAAATAGGTAAAAACGAGAAATAATTTCTTAAGTCGTACCAATAAGATTTAGGAATTTTATTTAGGTACGACTTACTTGCGGTACAAGTAACATTTTAAAAAAACCATAACGTAACTCTGAATAACTTCAATACGATTTTGTTTCGAGCAAACGATGATGTAAATACCAAAGAATTAATATTTAATAAAGAACAAGATTTTATCAATAATTTAATTGCAAAACATATGCAGAAAATTACAAGAAAATATCAATAAACTTACTTGTGAGAGAATTCATGATCAGGCTGGTTGACAGCAGACGATAGTGCATAAATAAATTCAAAGGACTGAAATGTATATTTGGTTGCCGTTACATGCGCTGTTGTCGCTGTATTACATTCAAAATTTAGAAGGTACGACTTAGGCACTGGTAGGACTTGAGCAACCTTATTCTACCTAATTTATGACTAGTACTTAAAAAATTAATTCCTAGATGTTCATAAATTATTCGTTTAATATTATATACCAAGTGTTCCAACAAGTTTGCGTTAGTACGTAAAAAAAAGTAAAGTAAAGTAATCTTTATTCAAAGAAAATAAATATACATATTTGTTAACCAACATAAGATATATACTGATAATAAATACTAGTAATTACACAATAATGATGGCAATGATAATAATCAGGAACAAAGAAATGAGTAATAAGCCACTTAATTGAAAACTCAATTGAACGTGGCATTCGAATAAAAATACAAATTATCGAGCGCAATTGCAATAGCGGAAACATCACGGATAATGAAAATTAAATATATACTTATATAACTAATACAACTCGCACTGGCAAAATGAGAGCAAAATAACATTGGTCATTGAGTGTAAAGCTGAGCGTCGTTGTGGAACTCTGTATGTATCAAAATAATTTATACCTTAGAGTTGTAGATTGATTATCTACAACTGTCCTGTATGGAAGAAACATATATTTCGATCTCTTAAGGCCAATAATGTACTCTTCCTTTACCGTGGAAGACCAGCCTGTGTACCACCCTGTATGTTACCTGAGTTACTGCCACCATTTCTTAGCATAACCGTCAAGATTTTTTTTATATGTTCCTCAACGATATTAAACACGGAAGTTATTCGAAACAATCTTTGCACCTATCTGGAACGGGGAGCGACTTTAGTGTAATTGGGGACGTAGAAATGAGCGTCCTGACTAGAAAACCGCGGAGGTGCGCCCTATCCTTATAGAGATCCTTGTGGTTTTACGATCCTTACCAGCGCCCGTCCCGGCTAAGAACCGGCAATAAAAGCCCGTGTATCCGACGCGGACATCAGGAACCCGCGTAATTCAACTGTTCTTTAGAGCCTTTCCCCCGGCTGGCAGTTCCGCCGTTTTATTTTCTTTTGATGAGTATCGGCGGTACGTGCTATTACGAAATAGGACGCCATCTATATACCTCGTGACGGTAAATAATTCCGATATTGTAATAAGAAAATACCATTAAGAGAATTTAATGATTCACGATCGTGCGTATACTCCGTGGTGAATTGAGTGATATAAAATAATGCATAGCATAGTATTTCGTATAAAAAACAAGGTTTACGTTTGGCTTAATTTTGTGTGAAAGTGAAACTAAAGGTAGGAATTTTTCCTTGGGAAGTATTGCCGATTTTACACTAGTTATGTCCTGATCGGGAGTAAAACTCATTTGTGTTTCCATACAGATTTTTCGGGAAAAGGGTGTAAGAAGTTTCTAGTTCAATAGATATTGCTGGAATTGTTTCTTCTGTTCTCATTCCTGGCAATATTTATGGCCACTGCAGAATATATGTGTGCCTAGATATTAAAAAGGACATCTAGCATAAAGCTTCGGACAGATTTTATTTACACGTGACGTGTAATATGCATCTAATTCTGTTTTGTGTGCGGCATCTGACAAACCAACAATAACAATACTCGTAAAAGAGTGTTAACAGCGTGCTAACTCGCCACGAATGGAAAATGTGTCCATAACTATGCCCAGCTACGAGCCGAATAGCGTGAGCTATTTATGTGGCTAGGCACATGACTTTATCATTCTATATATAAAATTAATAGTTTAGCTGCATGAGATTCTATTTGATCGATATCTGTCGTGTCTGCATTAAAATAAAACTAGTTAGACAGGATTTGTCAGATAATTGGATTTTATTGACGGTAAGTATTTTTAAAACATCAGCGTTTGACACTACTGTCATTAGAATGAATATATCTGTCAACTCCTGACTAACTAATTTTATATTAATGCAGACATGTGCGATCTCGATCAAATAGAATTTGCTCATGCAACTAAACATTAATAATACTAAAAAATAACAGACATAAATTGTAGAAAATGTCCTCTACTTTTATTTAGGATTAATAATTTTGTCGAAATTATAGAATGGCGGCTCCTTTAAAAATGGTTAGAACTGGATATTCCAGTTCCTCTAGACGCTTTTGAACAAAATCTTTTTCAGCTCTAAATTTAATAAAATTATAAACCCCTAACCACAACAAGTATTTTAGAACCTAAATACGTATTTCAGCAACTATGTTGCCATCTTTAGTAGAACCTAAAAAGAGGAAAAGAGAGATTAGCACTTCATAGTATCTTTACTGGATATTGTCCAAGCAAATCACTAGTGGAAGTGACGTCCATGTTAAAAATTACCCTATATATACCCATTTGTTGTTCACACCTCAGTTAATTTTGATCATTGAAGCGTAAAAAACAAGTTTTAATTAAAGCAGGTCAAACAATGGCGAACTAGGTATAGGACCCCTGTCTGAATTTATTAATTTATCTCTATTCAAGTGAATAAAGATACTTTCCAAGCTGTTTAGTTCCCTATTATTTGACACAGCTTTTACAAGTTTTAAGTCATCTACAACTACTTTATGACCTGTGTCTAAAATATGTTGAGCCACACTAGATTTTTCAAAACGATTATATTTAAAATGACCTACATGTTCTCTGAACCTAGTTAAAATTGTTCTTCTAGTCTGGCCTACGTATTCTTTTTCACAGTACATCTACCTTATCCTTTGGGTTTCCAAAAAGGTTTTTTATGCTATTATGAGTCGAATATGCTATACAGAGATTTTATGATGTAAAAATACTTCTCAAACCCCTTGTATATGCACAATCGAACGGTATTTTAACATATTTCTTCTTTTCTACAGACCTTTTCAACAAAAATTGTCTTTTATTAGTTGTTTAGTAAATAGGTTATTGAAATTTCCATTGTCCGCAGATAGATATCAGCAAGAATTATTGTTTATTAAGAATGTTGTCATACATAATGGATACCCTGAGAAAATAGTTGATAGAATGATTAAGAAGCAGAATCAAAAAATGTATGTAAATCAAATATCTACTTTAAATACGTTGTCTGTAGAAAAGCAGAAATATGTTAAAATACCGTTCGATTGTGCATATACAAGGTAGATGTACTTGATAAATCTGGTATATATTGTATCAAATGTCATGACTGTGAAAAAGAATACGTAGGCCAGACTAGAAGAACAATTTTAACTAGGTTCAAAGACCATGTAGCTCATTTTAAATATAATCGTTTTGAAAAATCTAGTGTGGCTCAACATATTTTAGACACAGGTCATAAAGTAGTTGTAGATGACTTAAAACTTGTAAAAGCTGTGTCAAATAATAGGGAACTAAACAGCTTGGAAAGTATCTTTATTCACTTGAATAAAGATAAATTAATAAATTCAGACAGGGGTCCTATACCTAGTTCGCCATTGTTTGACCTGCTTTAATTAAAACTTGTTTTTACGCTTCAAAATTCACTGAGGTGTGAACAACAAATGGGTATATATAGGGTAATTTTTAACATGGACGTGACTTCCACTAGTGATTTGCTTGGACAATATCCAGTAAAGATACTATGAAGTGCTAATCTCTCTTTTCATCTTTTTAGGTTCTACTGAAGATGGCAACATAGTTGCTGAAATACGTATTTAGGTTCTAAAATACTTGTTGTGGTTAGGGGTTTATAATTTTATTATTAAGTTCGCCACAGTCTCCAAAATATTGTCAGCTCTAAGTTTGGTCATAAAACTTCTAAATATGAAGTTTCCTCCCGATACCTGTAGTAGTTTCTCCGGAATCGTCGCCACAAAGAACGGGTACACACATACACATACACAGACATTATTTTGTACCTTGGTCCTATTTCGGCTTAAATCTCAAAAAATCTTTCCTTTTGTACTATTACAAAACTTTGCCACACTAAGGGTGGATTTTTGAATTGCGGTTTAGCAGAGTTCAACTTAAAGTATCGTTAGGCTCCATAAATGCGCGCTATGTGGAGCCTAACGATACTTTACTTAACCTTCACTAAACCGCAATTAAAAAACTCGCCCTGTGTGTGGTAAAGTAAAAATAAACACACTGCGATAGAATAATGTAGGCTTACATAATTCCAGTTCTAATTTCATATTAAAATTGGATTTTATCAGTGGTTAGTAGGATTTCCAATCCCAAAATGTCGGGATCTTAAAAGTTCGAGAGTTCTTTTTCTAACCGTGATAATCCCGAAAATCCTAAGTATCCGGAAATGTCCCGATCAGTCCCGAAACCGATTCAAAAATAGCGAAGAATGAACATTACAGAACGCGAGAAGAATGCCTAACTGCTAAGTAGGAAACGTCGGGTTAGCTGTAAGATGTGCCGCAGCGATGAAATATGGAATATGCAGGGCCGTTCCTGAGATATCTGACGCCCGTGTGAGACGATAATTTTGGCGCCCCCCTCATATCTCCCGATTTAAATTCTCTAGAATATATTCCTTGAAATCTTGAATAAAATAACCTGCTACAGTAAATGTAGAAAATATATGGATTATTTATTTATTTCTTACATATATTATACAAATATTTGTCACTAACATAATAATTAATTTATTGATATAACAACACAATAAACACCTAACGTTAATATTATATACATATATTGCTGAATAAACTAGCCAAATTCTTGGAATTGTTTCTCCGTTAATTAATTTTTTTTTGTAATAAACAGAGGAGAAACCTCTGCTGTCTTTATTTAAAGGAAAGTTTATATCTGCTTCTGTCAATTGGGTAGGTCCTACCTCTATTAAAGTTAGTTTAATTTTGTCCGATAGTACGGAAGGCCAGTAGCCAGGATCCTTATAGACATCATCTTTATAGGGAACATAAGCAATATTCTCGGAACTCACTTCTCCCAGCAAATCCTGATCTTCTGAGTCTTCTTTGGTCACGGTTTCACGAGTTTCAGTACTTGTTTCTGCAACCGAAACATCTTCGGTAAGAATGGTGATTGACGAATATTGTTGTTCCTGTTGTGGTTTGCCATTGGGACTTGTGATTTCGGTCTGTGCCATCGTCACATTTGTTTCGCGAGAACTTGATGGCCCCTCATGTGATCTTGCCGAGATTAAAAATAGCTCAAGTGATCCACGTGCCCTTTTAATTTGTTCTTCTCTTTCCAATTTTCTTTTTGTGTTTTGTGCCCCAGAGAGCTTACGACTATCAGACATCTAAAAAAATTAGAGTATGATATAATGATGCATCGACATTCACTTTACGCTTCGTAAGAAAGCTACAAAGAAAGAAGTCAGTACTTTTTTCAGTGATAAATTTTGCAACGAAATGTTCCAATAAGAGATTTAGTTTTTTCGAATTTTTACAGTGTAAAACACTTGACAATATAAAACGCGTCTGAAACTTTGAGGATTTCAATTATAAAGTTATACATTTCAATTTAAAATTGGAAAAGATTGAAGATTATATATTATGCAGGTTGTCACGGATAAGAATGCATTCTACGGGCATCTCGTAAACCTTAGAAGTTATAGGAGATGATTGAATAGGAAAAACGTTGCTGCAACTTTATTTTTTCCAATTTGAAAAAAAAAAAATGAAAATATTTCAAAAAGAACGAAAAAAGAACGTCCAAAGTATATTTGGTTAAGAGATAGCTAGTTACACACTGTTTTGTATCAGTATTATGTCCAAGTGAACACAAATATTTTATATTCTTGTTACCACCTTTGGCTCCTCTAAAAAATGGTGTGATTGTATTGTTAAATTAAAGTTTCACTTTTTCGAAGGGTAAACTTTGATTTTTTCAAATAACAAAAATTCCTCATATTCATTAGACGTGGACTAAAAAACGCACGTTCATCAGGAATTGATTGATGGCTCCCGAAAAACGAAACATCGCATACAAAAGCTAATCATCTCATTCATTTTAGGAGAAAATGAGACAACGAGAATGTAAAATTTAAAACGAAATCAGAAAAATTCCGGTTTTTCCAAATATTTTCGGAAATGTCAGAAATGTAACAAACTGGAAAAAAGTAACTTTCACAAATTAGAAATTCGCTCCTTCTCATTTTTTTGAAAAAACTATTTGCTCTAACGAAAAAAGTAGCCTCATTCGAAAATTTTACACTTTTTCCGGTCGTCTATATGTTTTACAACATTTGCAAAATAAAAACATCGATTAATCTAATCACTATATATCAAAACATTTTTAACCGCGATAACCAAATATCAGCAAATCAAATGTTTCTACTTACCTTTGATGTATTTTCACTAGCTAGCACGCACAAAATAAATCGAACACAAAAATTATACCGAATACAATTGTTGAGGAACTTCTTCTTCAACGAAAAGGGGTGTTGTGTCGGAATGAAAATGAAAGAACTTGTCGACGTTCCACTTGTTTATTCGATCCACTTGTTATATATTGTTTTATTAGTTATTACAATACTGGTCAAAGGTTCTTATTAGACTAAACGTTTCTATATTTGATACACGTATCCATATACATATTCGGCATTAATTGTCATCGTAGGCAATGCCACGGTTTGATGACCGAATGGAGAGGCAAAGTCAGCAGATAACTGTGATAGCAATACAATTAAAATGTTACAATGGTGATAATCTACATAATTATAATGGGTACAATATTATTTCTCAACACCATGTTCTAGTTGTTGAACTTGACACACTCAAAACTAAAATAGTACTGAGCACATATTCCACGGTTACGCGTATTTATAGCTTTGGTCAGAATCAAGTAATTTCCTGCAAAATCGTATGTGCCTGTGGCTGCGAGCTGCCGCATACGATGCAATCTTGCATCGACTATCGAATCACGTCGCGACGTGATTCGATAGGTGATAGTTTAACCTTTAACTACACGCGCATGAGGAACACATAACAGCTGATCCAGTGAATTAGTTTACATATTTTTAGCAATCAAGGCGGCTTCTTTCGGCGCCCCCTTGACTTGGCGCCCCTGTGCCTCGCACCCGCTGCACCCCCGGGTCGTATCGGGCCTGGGAATATGGGATATGTGGCATATGGTTATTATAGTAGCAGCGCACCCAGACCACAGATGATCTCTTTTTCTTCCCCGAGATGGATGTTACCAGCGCGCAGTATGGTCATGGACGGATGAGTAGCACATCTACCACATCTCGTATACTAGCCTCTAACCAGAACAGGCTGGGTGAATAGAGATGGCTGGCTGGGAGCCAGTGCCCTCCAAAGCCAAGGTCTGTCTCTGTTTGTAAGGCACGTTATCACAAGACTCCATCCAATAGAATGTTATAGAAACCAGAGGTCGAGACTTGTTAGAGGACCACCGGCTTAACGTGCCTCCTGAAGCACGGCGAAATCCCGAAATCCATAAATCACGAAAATTGGAAACCTTACGTGGGCCAGAATGCGAAACGATCAACATCGTTTCCCAAATCACATAATATGAAATTGATTTTTGCAAAACATTATTTTTTCTTGGTATTTTTATGAAAAATGATACAATTATTTTAAGTAGGTGTAAATGTGTAAAAGAGTTATATATACATTTGGCGGTAGAAACCTGTGGATCTATAACTGTTAATTATATCTACTGATAAAACCTATTTATGGTATTCACGTTGATTTATCGTATTCGATTCATATTTCCTCTACTCAGTTTCCCACTTGAAAACAAGCAAGATTGCAACGCGGATGCATCTTTCTACATTCATCTAGTTCTGTTGGTGCAAATAATTCAGCATTCCCGGTATTGCTTTATTTTGCACACGTTCGCGCTTATATTACGGTGCGATGGGTGGTGGTTTAGTGAGCTCGGGTGGTAGGGGGGAGTACCTGAGAAACTGAACGCATCCGGCTTGAACCATTGTTCGCTTTTCATTTCCCGGTTCGACTTTCACCGTACCGTATTTCCGTCTCTCCGGCTTTTTCGCGTGGTGCAATTTACATTTCCTACCCGCCAGGATACCTACGTATGGGGGATGAAAGACCGTTTAAAACATTCGCTTCATTTGGCGCCGAGTCAATTTTCATATCTGCGCCTCGCACCCAAATGGAATTATCCCTCAGCTCCACTCTTGAGGGATGATACCACTCCAGGAGACGGGGTTCTTTGTCTACGTTTTTCTTTTTATTAAATAAGGTGTGTTACTGTAACTGGGATATTTGTAATATAAGTTAATATACTAGAAACTTAGCATTACGCGAGAAACAGATCTAACCGTTTTGTTTTTTTACATCATATATGAACTGCAAAAAACCTGCTAAATTGTTGTATAAGGTTTTACACGTTATTGAAAAAGTATCATTTTTGGTTTCTTGCATGTTAAGCTGTCCTGCATCTTTAGAACATAGGAAAACCTATATCTACAGGGTTGAGCCAACAAATGAAATATAACCTATGGAGTAAAGCGTATTAGAATATAAAGTTTTATGGTTAATCATCTTTGTAGTTTTGATATATTCGTGTTAATCTATTTAGAGGATGCTGCCTAACGGATTTCGTAGAATCTGAGTCTGAAGACAAACAGATTCTACAAAAAAAGCAAACCAGAATCAATCATAGTATGTGTATATACTATTATATAGTATGTTAAATTTGTTAAAATAAATAATAATAATTAATAGGACATCAACGATGTATGAATTGTTTGGTGCACTTTTCTTTATTATATAGGCTAACAGAAAAACTTTTTACTTATAGTATATGACATGTAAACAATTTCCCCTCATTCTAAATTGCCTAAATTCTATTCAATACACTCAATACTCATACCATTCGAATCTCCTGCCATAATAATCGAATTGGTGAGTTCGAAGATACTACAATCCCAAAAAATGGCTTCTGAGAAACTTAACAAGCCAACAACAGACAAAATAGAATGTAGTTCGCGGAAAATAAAACGGATCCATATAGTTTTTGCATTACATTCAGAGCTATGATTAAAACAATCATCTCGGACTGTCCTGTTTTTTAATTCAATGTAAAAAAATATTTAGAACAATATTTGTTTATTTATAGCATTCAAATAATACTTTTAGTATGATTATAACATTCTGGGTGTATGATTTGGATCAGTTATTAGATTTTCAAACTAGAAACTCAAAAATATGTGGGTTCTTGATCGTTATTTGCTATGACATTAGAAGATCATAGAGCCCAGATCTGATATTCGGTCAAATATTCTAAACTAAAAATGGCGGAGCTAATATGGCGACCAAACATGTAACAAATTTTGGACACTTGCCGAGATTCAAAATCGGACGACCATTTTTTGCAAAATTCAAATTGGTAGACCTATTATGCGCTCAAAGGGGTAAAATATGTGTAAATTTGCATGAAAGTTATTTTCCGTAATATCAGACGGTGCAGATTTTAAATATCAGTCAGCTTCTGAAAATAAATTCAAATAGCGGATTAATTATTGCGACAAGAAATTACAAACATTGTAATTTAAATTGCATGAAAAATATTTCATGCTATTATGCAAGGAACCTAATACCTATAAAAACAAATTAAATATAGTTATCTATCATCTGTCCGGCCCAAAAAATAAACTTTAATCTGCGAGCAAAAAGTTGTTCACCAAGTTTACGGTGTATAGTTTTGAAACGGTTAGCTTTACGAGCAAAATGACAAATAACATATAATAGAAATATTGAGCCTTACTTTTGATATTACTTATACTTCCGAAAAATAAAAGTGTTCCGAGATAATAACAAAGCACTGATTCACCTCCAGACTTATGGGCAGGTTCTTCGGAGCACGTTCGCTTTATAGTTGTTTTTAGGATAAAAGAACACTTTTCGCTTTCTTGTAAATACAATATTACTGGCCACGTTGTATCCTGTAGAAATGACTAGCCAACAATTTCTCTTCTCTTCGTTCGCTATTAAATTTCAAATGATTGTATACGAGACGATGATAAGCAGTTTTGTGAATAAGTATTAAAGTATAAATAGTAACGCGACGACAGATGCTAATGGATGTCGTAAATGTCGAAAAGCGGCATAGCCTTTGCGATCGGGTCGGATCGCCATAAAAATTCAATAATACCTGTAATAATGTCATCGGAGGCGTTACTTTTTTACTGGTAGTAAAGCAAAGATGTGGTCTACAACGGTTCTACATTTATTTTATTACCATTCTAAGGACGCGTCCCTTTAGTTTGGATGTTTACCTTTTACGCGCCACAAAGTTTATCCGTACTTAATTTGTAGTATTCCTTAAAGGAGGGCGCATTATTAAATTGCCGAACTACTTTAGATCTACTTTAGATCAACTATAAACAAATGCAGACTTGAAGGAAACAATGAAACAGATAAAACACAATAGATTTGACTATCAGATGCAGTTCATTGATGATTTAACCATGGAAATGACTTACTGATTAAACCTACACGAAACAAATATGAATTTGCAACCCGTTCGTTTCAAACAAATGCGCCCGGCCCTTGCGCATAGTTTGCTTTCCGTGGAGTTATGTCTAGAGCAGAACATAGTGAATACGTTTTTAATATTTTAAGCGCATGCTGGGTTTTATTACTGGTGGGTCCTGAGTCTGGCATGTACAGTAGAGCGTCGATAATTTCCAAACCCCGATAGTCCGAACGTTTTCTAAGCCGAACGCCCAAAAATAAATACTAAAAGAATAAGTCACTGGGTAACCGAATAAAAAATCATTTTTGTCGATTCCTGCTTATACATATACAGGGTCCTGCAACTAACCTCCCGTCTTCTGTAGCTCACTTACTCATTAAGCTAAGAGTTTGACATTTTGCAGGCTTACCCTGTACTTCAAGGTATAATTCAAGAAATTATTTTTTATTATACAGGATGTTCCAAAAATGTGCAACGCCATGGTAATATATTTTTTTTAATTGCATGCTATACATTTTGCTACACATATGGAAGCCTTTTATGGTTGCCTACATATCACCAAAATTTTATTGAAATCGGTTGAGTGACCGCAGCGGAAAAAAATAAAAACCAAAGAAAATTGATTTTGCCATCGTAGGCTTTAAAAATCAATAAAAACCACAACATGCACCTCGTTAATAAAAGTTTGTGACGTGCTTATTAAGTTAGATGTAATAGTCTCGTTAACCAAGTGACATTGATCCAAATTATACAGGCTGACCAAAATCGAGTGTCAAACTTGTCAAACTTCAAAGCCTGCTATTGTTCTTATTTTAAATTGGAACCCATAAATTTTTTTATGAGAAATGATGCAGAATTAAAAAATAAACATTGTTTCTAAATACAACCCCATCACAATTCCCAGTATTTTAAAAGTTATTCGTCAAAAACTCATTTTTCAACGTTTCCAACAGCAATTTTAGATAATAAATATCGTACGTGACGTTGAAAAACAATTTATTTCATAAAAAATAATAGACCTATTTTAGATTTGAGTGTAGTTAATTAAGTAGTTATTCAAATGCCAAATTTACTGCATAATTTACCTATAGCGGTAAGGACGGAAATGTGGCTATAGGTAAATTTTGCAGTAAATTTAGCAATTGAATAACTACTTAATTAAGTACAGTAAAATCTAAAGCACCTTTCTGCGTTATATTTTATGTAATAAATTGTTATTCAACGCCACGTACGATATTTATTACCTAAAATTGCCGTTGGAAACGTTGAAAAATTAGTTTTTGGCGAATAACTTTTAAAATATTGGGAATTGTGATGGAGTTGTATTCAGAAACAATATTTATACTTTAATTCCGCATCGTTTCACCTAAAAAAATATGGGTTCCAATTTAAAATAAGAACAATAGCGCGCTTTGAAGTTTGACAAGTTTGACACTCGATTTTGGTTACCCTGTATGATTTGGATCAATGTCACTTGGTTAACGAGACTATTACATCTAACTTGATAAGCGCGTCGCACAATTTTATTAACGACGTGCATTTTGTGGTTTTTATTGATTTTTAAAGCCTACGATGCAAAATCAATTTCTTTTGGTTTTTATTTTTTTCCGCTGCGGTCACTCAACCGATTTCATTAAAATTTTGGTGACATGTAGGCAACCATAAAAGGCTTCCAAATGTGTAGAAAAATGTACAGCATGCAATTAAAAAAAAAATATATTACCATGGCGTTCCACATTTTTGGAACATCCTGTATAATAAAAAATAATTTCTTGAATTGTACCTTGAAGTACAGGGTAAGCCTGCAAAATGTCAAACTCTTAGCTTAATGAGTTAGTGAGCTACAGAAGACGGGAGCTTAGTTGCAGGACCCTGTATATTGCTTTTGCTTTATATCTTGTATCTAATACTCTATATATATACTTTTTTCTACTTAGCTACAATATTTGATATTTCGAACAATTTTAAAATCCAGTCCAAAGGAACTGGAGGTTTACTGTTAGCATTTTTCAACGATTTTGGAAATGAGCCACGATTTCTGTAATTTCGTCAAAATAGTTAACTAATAAATTAAAGTAGAGGAAATTTTTAATAATTTATGTATTTGAAATTTTTTGATGAAATTAATAGTTTACCTGAATGAGCAAATTCTATTTGATCGTGATCGGCCGTGTCTTCATTATAACTAGTTAGCCAGGATTTGACAGATATTTTCGTACCATTGACGTATAGTCACAACATAAACGTTTGAGTTGAGAAACTGCTAAATAGGATGATAAAGTCAAGTGTCTGGCAACATCAGATTTTTACTTTATCATACGCAGTATGCTAAAGTATTGTAATCATGCCGAAAAAAAAAATTGAGATTTTAGCGGAAATAGGTCTTTTTGAGTCCCCTGAACATTTTTGACCAAGGTACAAAAAAATGTCTGTGTGTGTGTGTGTGTGTGTGTGTGTATGTGTGTGTGTGTGTGTGTGCGTATGTGTGTACTCGATTTTTGTGACGACGATTCCGGAGAAACTACTAAAGGTATCGGGACGAAAGTTCATATTTAGAAGTTTTATGACTAAACTTAGAGCTGAAAAGCTTTTGGTTCAAAAGGGTCCAAAGGAACTGGTAGTTTATTCTAAGCCTTTTTCAAGGATTTTGCAGATGAGCCGCCTTTTCTGTAATTTCTTCAAAATAGTTAAATAATAAATTAAAGCAGAGGAAATTTTGAATAATTTATGCCTATGTCATTTTTTGGTAAAATTAATAGTTTAGCTGCAAGAGCAAATTCTATTTGATCGAGATCGGTCGCATCTGCATTGATATGAAACTGCATAGTAGCCAGGATTTTGACAAATATTTTTTTTGTGCTGTCACCACAGAAATGTCTATGGCTGTCACCACGCTGTCACACTCGGGGAACCGCATGGAACGTCATCTACAGTGTCATGAACGAATATAAATCTGTCAGAATTTGAATTAGCTTTTTAAACTTGACATTTCGTAGAAGTGGTATCAACCTAACATTTTCTATACCGAAATATAACCATTTTAGATTTTTTTTAAAAATACGTATTTCTCAAAAAGCAACACAAAAACGTTGATGTCACTCCTGCCGAAAACTACATAGCGCGACTCGCTCACATGCGACGACGACGCTCCGCCATCGGTGACGCGCCGCATCACCGTTCGTTGTGCTATTCCGTACTTTCGGCACTTGTAAGATAAACAACTATTATTCTGATGACAGTAGGTAGTGTCAAATGCTGATGCTTTGACAATACCTTCGATTGATACTATTGACTATCAAAATATCTGTCAAATCCTGGCTAACTAGTTTAATTTTAATGCAGACACGATTTATCTATTATATTATATATTCTATTATATTAATTTTATATATTGTATAAAGTCATGTGCCTGGCCACATCAGATTTTTTATAAATATAATTGTAACTTTAACTGTAACTGGGAGTTCGTCCTTATATTTTCTAAAACATTATCTTGGCTATTTGCTAGTCGTATCTATTTATTTGATTCCGCGTTGCAAAGCGTGAACGCATCGAAAGTTTTTCTTTTATCTATAGCAACATTTGATTATTGCCAACCGAGGTCAAACCTCGTTGTAAGCGATGATAATTGCAAATTGTTTCTAACTGGGAGTTACCATTAACTCACAGTTAGTTAACTACCAGTTGTAACCCTATATTGATAATACCGCCCTAATACCCTAAAACCGCCCTATAATGATTCGTATTTTCTCCATGCTGTAGAATGAGTTGCTGCAACTAATAACTTACTTCATAACAAATCTTTTAGTTTTGATGCATGGAGATTTCCTGGTTTGCGGTTAGGCAGTTGTACAGATCAATTGGGAGCCCTAGAAAGTTGGTAACTGCAACCAACACTTCCAGATTGCAGCGTCAACTTTTCTGCTGATCTTGTGTTGTACTCGTGGAGATCACCGCGCTTGGTGTGCCTCCTCTTGTATTTGTGGACAATCTTTATCGCCCTTGAGGTAAAGATGACAAACACTTTCAAGATTTTGAGCTCAGCAAAAATCGGTTTTCAGGATGTGCTGGATCTGGATCTGGTTGGGTCTCACTGCTCCTTCGGATATTATAAGAACTCTTGTAACATGGACGGAGTTCTCCCATGTCTCAATTCGACGAGATATTTTAGCTTGGAAGTCGGAGTGGTAGAAAATGGAGCATGTCCCGGTTACTGCCAGCTGTGCAGTTCTTCTGACGCTGTGTGCACCTTTTGCCGGTTTGTCCCCGGTTGGTTAATATGAGATTCCCACGTTAACCTTGCATCTACGAAGTCTATGAGTTCGAGGAAACGTACGCTCTCTCCAACCGCTTTTCGTTGATTTAGCTCGTATGCGATGGTTCTGGCTTTGCTACTGTTGAGATTGAGGTTGATGCTTTTAAACCATCATTTTGCTGTCATAGCTGACTTTTGACATAGACTAGAAGCAAGTTCTACTCCGGAGTTGGCTGTAGTTGTTAGCGTTGTGTTATCTAGGTATAGAATTGTGTGACATGGTGCTTTGGCAGCATCTTCATGAACATCACGAAGAACATTTCCTGGTATGAAGCTATGAGGGACTTCGATCTTCAGTTTGGCGTTCTGGCTCAGGTCGTGCTCACTTGTGAAGACAGTTTGCCTTCGGTCACTAAAATATGACTTGAGCAGGTTAAAAGCCGTTTCGGAAGCCAAAGCTTTCCATCTTTTATAGAAACATTGGTAACGTAGCAGCTTATGTTACATCTCAATGAAGTAGTTATGGGTGTGAACTATTCAGGTTTCATGTTGAAACAATAATGGTACGGTTGATTTGTTAATACCTGAAATAAACGTGGGCAGAATTTCATACATCGTGAAAACGTATTGTATAGTTTCAAATATAGTTTCTTTGGACGAAAATTTAAACTGCACTTGCCTAAAACGTAAGAGACATTTACAAACACACCAACTAATTTTATGAGAAAGGAGTTATCATTTATCAATCACAAAATAGTTTAGCTAGTAATTATATTAATAAATAGGAAGTTTTTCCCAGGACCAGCCTAAAAATTTGTCCGCGGTCTTTCGGAAGAGACGAAACACCGTGGAGAAGTTCAGCAAAAAATAACTCGTACTGACATTTAACTATATTTTATATTGGATTACAGCAGACAATAATCAGGCGCAAGTGCCATTGGCAAGAATTTCTTTATTTGTAGTCCACACTAAAATTTGCATAAATAATTTTCATAAATTTTGACATTCCTTTCCAATGGCGGTTGCAGAAGGATCTTCAGAATCGAATGGTAGCGAGTATTTCGCGATTGTATTACGTGGGTTATTTTCGCGCTTTCAAGGTCGGAGGCATTAATGGTATAACCTTACGGACGTTTCACACTAGCCGTGCTAACCACGGTCAAGTCACGGTCAATTTTGCATAGACCAATCACAATCGCAACTATCGAGCTATGATTGGTCTATTCAAAATTGACCGCGACCAGCACGGCTAGTGTGAAACGTCCTTTAAGGTACGCTTAAATTTCAAGATTATAAATTACCTCTCACAAAAAAAACGGAGTTTGAAATCAGCGTTAATTGCTGGTATATTTAAATATCCCGTAACGTTGGATGTGCCAGTTGCGAGCTATTTGAAATTGTTGAGTACGCCGCAGTGGTGTTGTTCGGCGGTTTTGGCCGGCGGCATAATAAATAAGCGTCCATAAACTCAACACAGCGGCGGCTCGTCGACCGCCACCAACCATTTCAAGCACCCGCCCCGCCTACCCCAAAGCATCGCCAGTGTTTGGTGTGTCGCCGAGGGAAATAATTACATTAAAAAGCAATCGATTCAACCGCCGTGTGCACAGTATGCCGTTCGTTCGTTCACATAAATAATTCCCCAATCTGTAAATGATTTCGTCCCCGCCGCGCGATGCTACGGTCCCCATTGTCCCCAATACGTAATGGCCAAGGAAATGGTTTATATCACCTTCGATTACCTCTACGTTTGTTCTACTTTACTTGATTGGATTTGCCAGAGCTGTAACTTTTCAGGACACTTCTACCCTCGATAATACTCGTCTTATGGCCAGTTGATGAAATGCCCATCAAGTCTTAATCGTTGATTAGGTCTAAACGACTCATTATTAAAACCAATCATAATGCAGATCCGACTTGTTTAGTCAGTTGTTAAGGTGATCTCTCAATAGGGATCTCTCAATAGAAGTTCGGCGTATGTGGGGAATGAAATAGAACATTCTTCCGGTGATTGTAGGTTCATTGGGAGCAGTTACTCTAAGTTATAGTAAACATGTGAAGGAGTTGCCGTGCAAAATTTCACCCTGAGAAATTCAAGAAATTGCGGTTATGGGAAGCGCGAATATTTTGAGGGGTTTTATCATAAAGAACCTTAAATCTGCTGCTTATTATTTTATCTTTATCTTCCTTTAATGTATATTGTCTATCAATAAATAAATAAAAAGTAATAAGTAAACAGCGTTGTTTTTCTAATTGGGTTGAGCTGCACTGATACCCACAAAGAGAATACCTAAGTCTTCAGCGAAGCTCGGTACTACCAATTTGCCCTGATGGTCTTCATTACTTTTCAAAATCTATTAGTGTAATTTTAGTATGTACTTACATGTTGTATTATCAAGGTTTAATATACACTGTGGGCCAAAAAAAACAAATTCAAATTTTCAATTGCTCATATTTCCAAAGATATTAAGTAAATTCAAGCATTTCTTTGATAAACTTATTGCTTATATTGTGAAGATTGAAAACATGCCATACTTGCAATAATTAAACGTTTTAATCCAATGTAATATTGCTTTATGTATGGCTATGCAACATTTCTGATAATATCCGGTAAATTTAATGTGAAATGAAAGTAGTAGGTAATGACGTTTCTTTTCTTCTGGTCAAAAGGAACAGTAGAGATTGTATAATATCGTATACAGGGTTATTTTTTTAGTATACAGGGTGAAATTTTGAAACATCGTTTTTTTCTGTTTTTACTCAAAAAAGCAGTCGAATTGGACGTTTGAATAGATAAAAAACACGATTCCATTGCATAGGCACGAAACCTCCAAATGCGAAGTTTAGTTATCTTTAAATATGGTGGAGAAACTATAGCCCACGTTTAGTTTTCTTATGGGCGCCATATTTGATTTTGAAATTTTTGATGGATTTTCCTGTTTTCCATATTGTACTACAATTATTGGGCTGTAGATTTTTTGCAAATTTTTATGTTTATACAAAGACATAAAATTTTGCTTTTGCAGTGATTTGGAACTAAAATCAACATCGTTTTTTATTTAACTAAAATTATGGCAGTTTGCTTTCACTTGCCTGACGGTCTGAGGTCTTTGCTGATCGTTTTTCACGTAATAATTACATCTTCAAATAAAAAATATCTAAAAAAAAAGGAACAACAATGTATTCAGGCTGGCTTCAGGCTGATGTTGGAAGTGCTTTTTATTTAAACATGACATAAAAAATAAAAAAGAAGACTTGGTTTGCAGTCATGTGGCATACTCAAAAAACGGTGATTCCAGCTCCGGTTCAATCTTAGCAAAAACAAAAAATTGAACAAGAACAAGTAACACACGTCTAAAATTTACAGTTAAACAACAAGTGTGATACATCATAATTTAATCTGACGAATAGACCACCTAAAATGATAAATTCAAACATGGCGCCCATAACAGCACCGAGGTTTCTCCACGAGCTTTAAAGATAACTCAAGTACACAGATAGATTTCTCTTGCCGTTGCAATGTTTTTGTTACAACCGTCATATTCCAGTGTTTTTTACTAAAAACAATAAAAAACATTGTTTAAATATATCACCCTGTAGAAGAAAAAAATCACCCTGTATTCGACGCTATAAGTTCTCTAGTGGCATTTCTTTTACCAAAACAGGGCAAATTTCATTAGCCATTGTTTTTAATGCACTTTTCATTGCACATTAAATTGGCCCGATATTATCAGAAATGTTGCATAGCCAAACATACAGCAACATAACTTTGGATTGAAACGTTCTGTTTTTCGAAAATGGCATGATTTCAATCTTCACACTACAAGCAATTCGGTTTTTAAAGAAATATTTGAATTGACTAAATATTATTGGAAATACGAGTAAAATTTGTACCGTTTTTTTTTTCGCTAATAATAATTACGTCCGGATCGTTATCTTGGCTTCGTCATAGGAACATTAAGGCTGAAACAGAATCCTCTATCATACCGGCGCAAGATCAGTCAGTACGTACCAGATACCATGAGCAGAAGATTATGATAGTTGCTCTTCATGGGAGTTGTAGACGGTGTCATCCGGTTCCGGAACATGTCTATGATTTATTGTCGACCAGTCTTAGCTGGGTCGCATTACATTGCTACGTGTGAACAATGTGTCCGTGGCGTAAGGTCTCCATAACGTCACAAAAAATATCGCTAATAGAATGAAATCGTGATAGTATTTTAAGCTGATATAAGAATTTGGACAACAGAACTTAGAATTATCACCAGTGTTTGTTAGCTGCTTAACTTTAGTTCCAGGTCATCATATCCTTTTCATCCTACATACTAAATTGCTTCAGGTCAAATTTTACGACAACAAACAAAAAACGTTTCCTGCATGTCCTCTACAAGATAACGGGTCCAAATTGTCCGCGTGTCTGCTCTTTTGTGAGTAGCTACCGTTTTATATTCCTTGTATCTTCATTTGGGGCTGTAGCAGAGACGATAGCTTTACTAAAGAAATCAGGACGCTCACAACTGATTATACAGTTTATTTGGTGCATTCGTTCAATATTTTCGTTCAACGGATCTACATGATAACTGATATTGTAGTGGACTCTCCAAAGTTGTAGGTTTATAGTCGACTTTCCTGGTGGCTGAGTTTATGTTTATTGTTGATCGTGGCAGATCGGTTAGTACATGGTTAAAAAAAAGATAACTTTCCGGATTGGTTATGTTTTGTGGTATGACTAACCCTATATGACAGTATGAATCCCACGCTGAATCTATCACAAAAAAATAGTTCCATGTGAATACGAAATTCTTTGTAAATTGTCCTTGCCATACTGGATCCATCATTTTAAAGTTCAATTTTTACTTTACTTTACTAAGTATTGTAATCATGCCGAAAAAAAAATTGAGATTTTAGCGGAAATAGGTCTTTATGGGTTCCCTGAACATTTTTGACCAAGGTACAAAAAAATGTCTGTGTGTGTGTGTCTGTGCGTGTGTGTAAACGATTTTTGTGGCGACGATTCCGGAAAAACTACCAAAGGTATCGGGACGAAACTTCATATTTAGAAGTTTTATGACCAAACTTAGAGCTGAAAAGCTTTTGGTTCCAAGGGGTCCAAAAGAACTGGCCGTTTCCTCTAAGCATTTTTCAAGGATTTTGCAAATGAGCAGCCATTTCTGTAATTTCGGCAAAATAGTTGAATAATAAATTAAAGTAGAGAACATTTTGAATAATTTATGCCTATGATATTTTTTGGTAAAATTAATATTTTAGCTTAAAGAGGAAATTCTGTTTCATCGAGATCGGTCGCATCTGCATTGATATGAAACTACATAGTAGCCTGGATTTGACAAATATTTTTTGTGATGTCACCACAGAAATGTCGATGGCTGTCACACTCGAAAACAGCTTATTTCATCAGAGGTTGGAGAACCGCTATGGAACGTTGCCGCTCTAGTGCGGCAAAGAACAAAATAATAAAATTCAAATAAAATAAGATCACCACTTTGATTGTTTGTTGATAAGAAATATCAAGCCGTTGTTATATCTAATTGTAAAAACGATTAACAATATTAATAAAAACGAAAAACGAATTGAGAAGATTGTAAATAAAGTGTAGCGATAAGTGTCGTTATATTTTAGTTGGTATACGGATGTGACATCTACAGTGTCATGAACGAATATAAAACACTCAGAATTTGAACTAGCTTTTTAAACTTGACGTTTCGTCGAACTGATATCAACCTAACATTTCCTATACAGAAATATAACCATTTTTGAATTTTTTTAAAATACGTATTTCTCAAAAAGCAACACAAAAAGTGCTGCTGTTACTCCTGCCGAAAAATACATAGCGCGACTCTGTCACATGCGACTGCGATGCTCCGCCATCGGTGACGCGCCGCATCACCGCTCGTCGCGCTATTCCGTACTTTCGGCACTTGTGAGATAAATAACTATTATTCTGATGACAGTAGGTAGTGTCAAATGCTGAGGCTTTGGCAATACCTGCTATTGATACTATTGACTGTCAAAGTATCTGTCAAATCCTGGCTAACTAGTTTAATTTTAATACAGACACGATTTATCTCAATCAAATAGATTCTCGTGCAGCTAAACTATTAATTTTATATTTTGTATGATAAAGTCATGTGCCTGGCCACATCAGATTTTTACATCAAATACGGAGTCAGAGACCCTAACCCCGCTTTATAAGTATGCTATTGCTTTTCTTTTTTGGAGTTTTAGACAATAGCTACTGGAGCTTGGACATAAAACATTTCTTTATTATGTTATGACGCATCATAGAGACCTATACGCTCTTATCTTATTTGGAGGAATTATGCCCATGATATGAAATATAACATAAAATAATATAAATCACAAAGCTTTTGTGGAAATATCCTCGGTACGTTCGTTGAACTGACGCTAACCGCACAATGTTATAGCTGTCTGATGTAACGTGTGTTGTTCTTGGTTAGTTAGTAAAAAATAGCAGAAATAATTAGTGACATTCCCGGAATATATCGTGATCGAAAGGAGCCGAAAGGAAGCAGCAGATTTTCAAATAGAACTAATATGAAAAGCATTGAATCGTTTGGAACTAGAGTGATAACGTATCCACAGTCCACCCCTGCAAAAAACTAATGTCGGTTGGACATTATTACAACATTGAAGTGGATGACGTTTAATTATCATCTTTTGCATTTTGTTGCAGTGTTTTCTGCTATTTCACAAGTTGTAGTGGTGAAGAAAATAGATCTGGGCGACACTGCTCAGTACATTCTGACCGATAAAATACCGCAGCACGAGAACCCTCCACCTGGTGATTTTATTTTCACTTTAAAGTGGCAAAGTAAGTATGGATATTGCAGCAAGAATGTGTTGTAAATGATCCGGCCTTATGAAGATTATGGAGTTATTATGCATGAGAATCTGGCCAAACAGCAATAATTTCTGCGCGAAGGCTGCGCGCATCATGTTTTCAGAGCCATCGCTGATGGATGCTGCAAAACAGGCCTGTCATCAAAATCAAACAGAAAGAAACAAGAGGAGGAAAATATTCATTTTAAAAGATAATTATATGGTCTAGGCATCGCCGTCTATAGAAAAATATAACAATTCTATGGATCAAAGTGACACAAGTTTTTAAGCCGTGTTTTCTCAAACCGCATTTGGCCGGAAAGGTAACTTCAACTGATTTCCATCAATTCACATGAAATTTTATATGCAGCTTCAGAACAATATTATCTAGAGAAGTACGTACGGATTTTACGATATGTTCGAAACTTTTTTTGTTATAAACAATTTTTAACCTAATTTTGTACCTAAAAGTGATAATTTGTGTTAAAACGTGCGCCATTTTGTTTTAAAGAGGTATTTTCTAATTTCCGTACGTACTTCCCGAGACAATCTTATATAGAATCGACCTCCTTTGTTTTTGTGGCTAAGTGTAAAACTGCGTGCAAAATCTTTCCGGCCGTGCAACCCTGTCCGCCGGAAGAGGTTTCCTTTGATTTCCTCTAACGCTTAAATTTTTTTGTTATTTTTGCTTTTTTTCTATTGTGACAATTCCTCAAAATATGAACAATAAAGGGCTTTAAAGAGATTTTGTAATTCATTTACTATATTGTAAAAAATATATCTACAAAGGCGGCTATTTTTTCTCGCGCTAGAGTGGCATTACCCCTTAACTCAAAATCATCAAATTGCGCTTGGCAAAAATAGGCTCTAGCTGTGGCCGCCGGTGATCTGTAAATAACGCGTTGTAGTAAACGAAGTGCCGAATTCCGACAACACTGCATGCTAGGTGTCCTGTGTGACTTTTTCGTCCATGAGTGGTACTTCTTCCTTGAATATTTCTTACATTTCTGACCTCAGAAATGGTTTATTTTATATATAAAATATAAGGTAAAATTCAACGCGAGTATACCGATATATTGACGAAAAAGAAAACAGATTCAAATGTAGAAACCATAATTAGAAACCTGATTTGCTCGTAGCATGTATGTAACAACTATGCGCCATGAAAGCAGCCGCTATCAGGAAGAGACATGAATTTATGGTTTCATCGTTCTGCGACTAGTATGCTCCTAAATTTAGTTCATTTAATTTACGGCCAGCTTGTATATGGCGTTAAACATTTGACTATAAAACAGGACCTGTACGTGATTAACGAATTGACTTTTCGAAACAAAAATCTATTGCCATGTTAAAAAATTAACCATTGTCCCCACTTCGTCTCATAATATTCATTTTCTAGCGAACATCATCGCTCGTTCTGACTACATTACCCAAAACGGGAAATATCTCTTGAATTAATAGTGTCCCATTTCAAACACGTCACAATGACGATAGCGCTTAATTGAACCAGCAATGCCAGCGAACTGCTACATTCTTACGCGACTGACGACCGCCGTAAACCATGAATATTAAAAAGCATTAGTAATGCCGCGAACCGAACAATAGACGTATTCAAATTCACCAACTCCCCCCTCCATCCCCAAAAACCGTCGAGTTTTCGTCGTAAAACAACGGACGGCGATCTTCGACGTAGCTAAAGCCACTTAAGTCGAGCTTGCCAAGCCGCCGCGATTACCGCCGTGAATAATAAACAACGGCCGAACGGTTTGAATAAGCGCAACATTCGAAGGGAGAGACGAATTTTAAGTGTCCTGGATTTTGGCGGGTGTTGGGGGTATTCCGGGGGAAGCTTTTGACAAAGGTTTGACAAGTTTTGGGGATTTCGAAGTTCGCTTGGTCGGTATTTTTGCCTTCTCCTGCGGGGGGAAACGAATACGATAAATCTCGTTTATATTTAATAATGTCGGGGATATTATTGGGGACGCCGTTGACGTGTTCTACGGGGACCGTAAATAATAATGCCCCCCGCGTCGCGCAATTTGTCACCGGCGAAATCCTGTTAACGCCGGATTATCGCCATATAACAACGGTAAGATTCGGTTTTGTTGGAAAATACTATTTGTTCCAAAAGGAAAATTCCTAATATCGCTGTACAGAGAATGTGTCTAATACCACGAAGACAGTATCACGCTCAGTAATATTCCGGCGACTCAAGTACGATGAAGAAAATTGATTGGACGAACTAGATTTGACATAATTTATGTCCCATTAATAAGCTGAAATAACTAATTTAAATTAAAAAACATCTGTACGTTATGTCAGTGATACCAGATATCACTATTTATACGGTTTTGATATTTAAACGTATGGCAGCGGATTTTAAAATAATTACATACATAATAAAATTGAATTTCAACAACGTGACAAAAATATTGGTACAATTATTATAAGTAGTGATAATGCTTTAATCAAATGAATTAATCAAGAATGATTAAGATTGATATAAAATTTGGAAGTTAATTATTCATGAACATGGCATCTATCGCAAGAATAAAACAGCAATATCTCAAATCCAAGTGATTTTTAATGTATTATTTTCTCTGATTTATTTATGTTTATTCATTTTATTAATATTAAAGTAATAGTATGATCTGTGACATGCTAATCATTTTTCCTATTTAATTCGATACGCTCAAGGGAAGCTCAAGTATTTTTGGAAAGGCGGGTCGGTGTGTGAGAAACTTTTTAATTCTGTATTCTCTCATGTATTTGGGGACTTTATTACCAACATTTTGTCATAAATTGTATAATTTGTTACCGTGCGCGATATGCATGCTTCAAACGTGAGTTGCTTATCATCTGAATATTGTTTTTACCATCACGTCAGGTACCTGTTTCTTCTAATATAAATTCGAGAGGGACAGTTTCAATAAATAGGGCCAGTAACAGAGAGAAGACATTTAGAGTAGTTTGAGATGTTATACAAAACAGTCGCAAGCATTAAGCTTGCATAATCTTAAAATGTAGGTTGTTTAGTGCATGTTTTTTTTGTAAATGTTAAGATGATCAGTATTTCCTTACCTTGTGTTTAATTTTAATTTGAATGTGTTTTGTATAATCTGACAACTCCTGTGATAAATATTTGCTAAATTTATTTATTTTAATTCAGTTTGTTCAATTGTAAATAAACATTTGTTATTCTTTTGTTGAGATTTGCGTTTTTACATTTGAGTAAGTATCTTTTAATATTTAAAGTATACAGACTAGGTACAATTTAATGGTAGAGATTTTAATTAAATTTGTATTGAGTTTAATTAGTGATTGCCATGGTAAGTGGATGAGGTTTGTTTTACAAAACTACTGCAAAACTGTGCTGTAAAAGTACTATTTAAAACTGTACTGTAGTGTATCCCAGTTATCTGGAAATATGTTCACTTTTGAAATATTTCTATTATATTTTTTTTTTTATATATATATTTCACGTCTAAATTAACGAAACATTCCTAACTTGTAGTTTATCCGGAGATAAGAGGGCATTATAGTTATTTATGTACCAAGGGCATTACACGGATGTTTATGCCCTGAGGGTGACCGTTCTCGGGCCTATCGGAAAGCTCTCGGGCCTATCGGCCTTCGTGCTTTTTAAGTCGCCCGACAGTATAAACATCAATGCCCGAGGTGCATACAAAATTGTATGTCCTACAATGGCGTTGTTCCTCCATTTGAATAATAAAGGGTGTTTTTTTAGAGGCGGAGAACTTTAAAATGAATTTAAACACACATTTTTATATTTATATTATTGAATTGTTCTTTATTTGAAAGATAATTGTTTGGCATCAACATTTAAGTATGATTTTGGGCATGTGGCTCCCACGACTGGCGCGTACATGGCGTAATCTAGAGGTCCAATTTTCACACACCCTTTGCAGCACTTCACGCTGTATTTCGGCAATCACGCGTCGAATATTAGCTTCCAACTGCTCAAGTGTTTCGGGTTTATCGGCGTAGACATGTGACTTCACATATCCCCACAGAAAATAATCTAATGGCGTTAAGTCGCCATTAATAAATTTTAGAGGCGAAAACTTTAATTTGGCAAACCATTTGGTGCGCATTATGGGCTGGTGGAATCATTGGTCCTTATGTCTTCATAAATGCTGATGGTCAGAACGTTACAGTGAACGGTGAGCGATACAGAGACATGATTACCAACTTTTTCGTACCTCAATTGGAAGGCATTAAAGTTGCAGAGACGTGGTTTCAGCAGGACGGCGCAACATGCCACACAGCGCGCGAAACAATGAATTTACTGCAAGCAACATTTGACCAACGAATAATTTCACGAAATGGACCTGTTAACTGACCACCTCGTTTGTGCGACATGACGCCATTAGATTATTTTTGTTTGGAGATATGTAAAGCCACATGTCTACGCCGATAAACCCGAAACACTTGAGCACTTGGAAGCCAACATTCGACGCGCGATTGCCAAAAGTACTGCAAAGGGTGTGTGAAAAATTGGACCTCTAGATTACGCCATGTACGCGCCAGTCGTGGGAGCCACATGCCCGAAATCATACTCAAATGTTAATGCCAAACAATTATCTTTTAAATAAAACACAAGTCATTAATATAACTATAAAAATGTGTGTTTAATTTCAATTTAAAGTTCTCCACCTCTAAAAAACACGCTATTATTAATAAATATTTTGACGTTATCAAGTGACATGTGTATCTACGGAGTTGAATAACAATACAAACAATTCGGAGTTGAGTGACAATACAGACAATTAGTTGTCAAATTTATAACATTAATCGCCAATAATTGACATTGACGAGTGACAATACAGTCAATTAAAGGTCAAACTTATAACCTTAATCGTTAATAATGAACATTGACGATGTAAATTGACATTTTGAATGACAAATATTTGATATATTTGACATATAACCATGGTAACGGTATCTAAGATGTAAAATGTCACTTCATGAACACGTAGGACAACTATTAAGGAGAGATCATTATTTCACTGAATTTCATACGCTTGTAAATTTAGCTTCACGTTTGATGAATAGAAGTAATAATAATAATTACCACACTATATAACTGTCACACCCAGAATTATAAGCTATTATGATTAGAAACTACGAAATGGGCAGTTTCACTAGTAAAATTTTACCTAGTATTTATCTCAATTTTCCCCCTCTTTAGAGAGGGGGGGTTAGTCGCGAAACCTTAATTATATTTAAAACGGCAATTATGAAAATTTTCAAGATTATTTTGTGTATTGTTTACAGGCCTTGCCTTATGCAAGGAAATGTTGTTTAGCCTATGCTACTGGCTGAATGTCAAGGCAGTGCACCAGACAACTATCACTTATGACAACACGCAAAGATGCCTTGACCGAACTATATCACTATCACATCTATGATAAGACAGACACATAGCGATACTGTGGCGTAGTGATAACTCACACGGCTATAATTTTCTGGGAAGTCGGTTAAGCTACGTTTACATTAGGATAGTAAGAGGTAGAGTTAGTAGGTAGAGTAAGTACTATCCCGCTACTATCTTAAAGTAAGCAGCACGAGCTAGTATGAGTAGAGTACTAAAAATAGTAACTGGTAGAGTAGAATAGATAGTGCATGTGACTAGTACACTATCCACTTGCCTTCCCCCACCATAGTTCGCACTCTACTCTACTCCAACTCTACCGGTGTAAACAGCGGTGCGCGGTAGAGCAGAAATACTTGCGGGTTAATTAACATTTATTTTTTTAAAACGGTTTGCTCTATAAAAACTAGACCTGAAATCTTATTTAAAGAACTTCGATAAATAGTAGGCAAGTGTACTCTACTACTTACTATCTTAAGGGGAGATTCTCATGTAGAGACCTAAAGAGTAGCTTAAGTTTGAGACAGTTTTTTCAAACAAATTGTAAGAGATATCAATATTTTTTCTTGCCATATATTTATCCTACTTTAGTGTACAAAAGGACATAGCACCATAAAAACTATATGCAAGAAATGGATACTGTTGTAGGAAATATCAGGTCCTGTGCGGCGTCCTGTGTTCAAAAGCGCTGTGAAACTAGATGGAATTAGTTGGAGGGTAAACTAACATTTAGTTAAAAAAAGTTGCAAATAGACAAAATGGTTGCTGTTTGAATTTTAAGATCGATTTTTTACAGCATTTTTTTTCGGTTTCAAATCGTTATTAGTAACTTAATTATTTAAAAGTTTCACTTATTATGAGGATCAGCCTCCAATAAAAAGTATTTTTTCTAAGGGAAAAAAAGAATAAGTCGATCCGTTAAACGATTCAAAAGTAATTGTGCAAGCCAGTTTGAATGATCATTTCAACCGATTACATGAGAACCTCCCCTTTATGTAAACTTGCCTATAGACCCTGACAGCCTGCTTTCAGAACCAAGATTTCTCTGTGGTAATACGTACCACATGCACTGGCGATGGTTATAATAACTCATGGCCAGCCGGCGCTCTTGTGGTTACGTAACGCATGTTAGGGTGCTTATTAAAATTATTATTATTATTACTCTTGTCACCAAATAGTTTACATTGTACATACCTGTACCTAAACCTAAACCATGACATACCAAATTTATGACGGTGAGATATTTAGCTAACTGTCGATAAAATTCCATTCTCCCGTATAATTCCAGATGATGGATGATGCGGGTGATATGAAGAAATATCCCTTCTAGCATAGAATATCAGTAGGTATGCTTAAATTGATCTAAGGAAACACATCTTAGGAATCGTGCAGTAAAAAAACACTTAAATAACACCCAAGGTACCCATTTCCTACACCTTCCCAACAAGAAAAGAACGGCGTTCCATATTTTCACACCTAAGTTCTTTATGACCATTCTCCCCACTTTCCCCAAAACTCTCCATTAAATAATCATATCGTCCGCGGATCGCCCGCACCTTATTCAAATTTTATCGCCGGCCACTGCGTTACGATAATGAGATACACACTCGATTCAACCCCGATTATGCGCGGGATCCCCCACTAAACGGGTTTGGGGATTCCCCCCTTTCCGAATTCATATTTTTTTTGTCGGGTAAGACGCGGGTTCGGGGACGGCTAGAACGGCCGTGCCGGTCATTAAAGTTAATTGAATTTTGTCGCTGTCTGCATGGGCTGGATGTTGGAAACTGCCAAATTGAGTCGGGAATGGCCTTCGCGATGTAGCGGTAAAAGTGGAGCCGGAAGAGAAGTGGGCCATGAATTCGGCCGACACATTAGAATGAAAAGGCGGACGGTGGGAGATCCCAACCGGGCCGCCTAGTGTTGAATATTCCTAGTAACGGTAATCTGGAGCTTTGCTATCTTTTTGTCAAATGCAAACTTATGAGACGGATATCTATCAAAAGTGATATTGTTATTCAGAAATTGTTATTCTGGTTGTTCGACTTGAAACTGCTTAGAGAATATGTCTATGGACCAAACAAAACGGTTAGGGCTAAAAGAAGTCGATTTTGAGATTGAGTACTATCGAATGTGGACAACATCATACGGTACAGTTCTATTTACTGCGATAGTTATTGTTACAGCGACTGTAAACGTCTCTTTCAGCAAAATAATGTCCATCCCATATCGCAAGCTCTTGTTTAAACTTACCTTAGGATAATGTCAACCATTCCAGATATCAACCAATTTTCTGTTTATTCTGCAATCGAAAATGTATGAACCATAACGGGAAATACATAACATAAATAGTCGATTAAGCTGGCCAAAATCAAAATGTACATGGCGGCCGAGAGAGACAATTAAATTAATATCTCAATAGGCAAGTACATATATTAATGAACATCTCATTTTAATGATCTCTGTTTATTGTGGAGACATAATAGAGATATTAACATCCATGCTGTCCTAAACCGAATGGTATAACACTACATTAAAATCAATTGTAATTAACGCGTCTAGTGCATTAATCAATTAAACGATGGTGATTTTTAATTATCAAAATACATGTAGTGGAAATACGTTCAAAATGACATATACGTACAAAATGACATAGGCATCATAATTCGAATTTGGTGGTCTCAGCGCGCTACCTACTACCGGATCATCTGACCCAAGCGGCGTTTTGTAATCTGTCAAAACATGAACTCTATCTCTGATTGCTGCGTACGTTGTGAGGAAAGACACGTCACGTTATTTAGCGAGTTTTTTTCTTTGCAACAAGGTTTGTACAAGTTTTTCACTATTTTTCCAATTTGTGCTGCATTTATTTCAATCTTCACTAATTTGTTATTGCACTTATATAACTTATTTGTTACATAATTTTGATTTTTTAAAAGTAAATAAGGACAAAATGACATACACAGCAAGGGAAGGGACATAATGACATAGGTATGTCATTTTGTCCATAAGAACTCAATCAAGGAAATCTCTTTAATTATATAGTGAATCAATAGTTATTTTTTTGACAGATATACAAACGTGTCGCGTAATTATAAGCGTACGACTAAACGCCAATCCTGGAGTACCGAATCTATGCAAAAAGCTATAGAAGCAGTTAGAGATAATAAAATGGGCTGGTTATTGGCATCTAAAACATTGGGTGAAAGCACATCCTGGGTGTGTACTTACACAGTTTCAGATAGCCGGCCTGTTCAACACAGCATATGGTAAGGCCGCTACTGTGCAAAATGGTTATCATGGATTCAAAACTACTGTAATTTTGCCTGTAAAACCAGAAATATTTCCCGTTATGTATGAACCTGCGGAGACTACAAACATACCGCTGGAAAACATCGCCAACGAACAAAGTCATCAACAAACAAATTTTGATCCAGTTCTTATAGCTGGACCGTCTACACCGCAGCAGAACTATTCATTTTTGCTTCTTGTACCAAACGTCCTTCAGGTTGCCAACTCAGCTGAGGCTCCATCACCAAACATTGAACAAGAACATCCATCGTGCTCTACTCTCGCTGCCCCTATTGAGGTGATTTCGCCAGTGCTTAAAGGACGTTTTATAGGTGGACAAGGAAAACGTAAGACTCGACAAACGTCTTTAATTTTAACATCTATTCCTAATATGATGACAATTAAATCTAAACATGAGCCCAAACCTTCTCCAGAGAAAACGAGCCGTAAAGTCACAAAATCATTACCTGAAGAATACAGGGAAGAAGAAAATATGCCCAGTAACTTTCAAGACGATGAAGAGGACTGTCCGTGTATATATTGCAATGCTCTCTTTTCTCGATCTAAGCCTGGCGAAGACTGGTTACGGTACTTAAATTGTTTGCGTTGGGGTCATGCTTCTTGTGCTGATATTCCTGATGTGTGTCATTTTGTCCATTGCTTACGGACAAAATGGATTTTGGATGATCTCAATGTAACTAAGTATATTTTCTTTCCTATTGTTATTTTTATATAAATGTTTATTAGAGTTCACATAGGTATAAGTACCAAAAATGACTCTTGTAAAATATGTCAGTTCTATCTTTTACGAATAAAAAATTATGCCCTTAATACAAAACGATATGTCATTTTGTACGTATTTGATTGATAAAATACGATAGATTGAATACGAGAGACATTCTGTACATCATTGGGTAGGGAATTGGCTCTATCAATCCTCAGAACTATTTGCAAGTGTTCAAGATTCCATTCCACAATTACAAAGTAGCCGGAAGCGTCTCACTTATAGATGATATACTCCTTCAACAAGATATGCAGCCACTAAACTTGATAACTAATCCCAATCCAACACCTTACATTCCACAATATGTACCTAACCTAAACACAACACGATCCGAGTACGACGAACATTATACATCCTGAAGCGTCGTTTCTCCGGTTACTTGAACGCAGAGGGGTCGTTCCAACCATACAGCGCGTCTCAAATACAACTTTAACTTATTGTGATGTTGATCAATATTCAAGTTCAGTGAAAAGTTCCTATTTTCGTCATATATCCACAAACAGAAAAAGGTTGTGGATCACTCTTTGTGAATCGTACGTAGCGATTGTGCAGCACGGTCCGACGCCGTCACGTGTCTCCCTTAAATATAAATGTTCCAGGGGCTTTTATGCAGCGGAATTCGATTACCGGGACATCGGCAGCCAGTGCCATCTAGCCTCATTGTCCTGAATCGACCTATCGTAGCCGCGCAAATGCTAAGTGAACTATTTAATGCCCGTCTTTTAAATTACGCCTGAATCCCGGCGGTAAGTCTTATAGGATGTAAGAGGAAAGGATTGTGTGCGAGTTCATTGGAAGCTGCATAAAGAATTAGGAGGATTCCCAGGATTCAGGTTAAAGTTAAGATTAGTGCGAAAAGGTTGTAATAAATTCCTTACTAAGACTCAAGGCTCTTGGCTTTAGGCAATTACTTATTGTATCAATTGAAATTAAAAATATATGTAATAATATACTAACAATATTAATTCTAGTATTAACGAACTCAATCATTTATAGTGCTGCAATAAGATATCGAAATTTGGTCGGCACGACTTTATAACTTAGTATCAGATGATCAACAATGATTGAAGACGGTTCAAACTACAAATATTCCGCGCAAAAAAACGCAGTTTTTTATTATTTCTAACTACCAAAAACAAAATTTATTTTGGCAACCATAAAACTAACATATTGTTATTATATGTTATATATGAAATGGAACAATAATTGCAAATATGGAAACCGGAAATAATAAAAAAATAAAATTGGATCTGATTTGATCCGTTTTGTCTGACACTTGCTTTTAACCTTAGGAATAGAATTAAAGGGAACTTTCTTTCGCCTAAAATGCATTAATTATCACAATTAAAATTGTGATAACTAATGTATTTTATTTAAAATTAATTGAAGTATAGTAGCTTTCTATCAAATCTCCGCAAATGAGGCAAACGCCTACGTAAGCAACAAAAAAAGCGTGTTAATGAGATAACCGAAACATTTTCTGAAGGATTGTAATATTAATTTCATATTAATGTCACCAAGCGTCATGTACAATTTTGAGGTGAAATTTTTTAATCGAATAATCACATTCTCAAAACATACAAAACAGTAATAAAAGTTGTGATATATTGCGATCACTAAACAATAATTTTAGTAATATTTTTGAGACAAAAACAGTAGAAAATTAGAATGATGAATGTAGGAATGTAAGGAAATATTGATTTTGCGTACGGAATGTAAGCTTTGTAACTCATTATATATATGGAGTTATCTAAAAAAAATCTAATAGTATTTTTTTATTAGGTATGAATGATTTTTAATAAAGAAATGAAAGGTACTTAAAATAATTAAAGAAGCAGTAACTTCCGATGTTTGTATATATTCATTATGATTCGTGGGGCATTTTTAGTTTGATTATAATCAAATAATGGAATGTGCTTGTTCCTCAAGAATAATAACGCATGCACTACTGAGGAAACAACTGTTAGTTGAATAGAGTGGGACAACCTGACCTCAATTCTGTTGTGTAATTACTAATTATTAAAGGTTTAAAATTTAGTACCCAATAATACTTCAGGTAGTTTTGCATTTGAAATTGCTGGTTGATTGCTTTTTGGCAATAGTAGACCATTATGTGTTTCATCTTGGACAATAAAAGTAAATCGTTTGAATTTTTTTTCTATGCCATGTTGTTTTTGGAGGGGAGAAGATGGAATGAGACTAGAAACTATACAGAGTGTAGAGTCTGTTAGTACGTCATCAAAGATAATAGTTCTGTGAAATACACTTTTGTTTCCTTTTTTAACAGTCGATTGCGTGTCGTCCACATCGAGTTCTCAGATAGCTCGAACAATGGGATGTAATATGCTCTATATATGGGAATCTGGGGAACATGAATATGTGTTACAAAACTGTCTGTTTTGTGTTGTTAAAGCTAATAAGACGATATTCACAGTGTGCCTCATTTAAGACTGTAACACCTGAGATGTATTTATAACAGCTGTGTATACGCTGTGAACAGGTGTTTTGATAATGTTGAGTGAAATGAAAGATGTTTCTTCAACTGTTCAAAATTTTATTTTCATAGTTACTGGTTTCGCATTGTTATGGCATCATCATACTACTTGTCAACTCTCATCTGATTATGTTTTTGTATGTAAGTTATATCATTTTCATTACTAACTTAGAAGTTATTTCTACGATAAATTTGGATGTGTTATTTCCTTTGTAGTTTAATTGACAAGTAGTCTGATGATGCCATAACAAGGCGGCACCAGTAACTACGAAAAGTTTTGAAATAGTGAAGTTGTAACATTCATATTTCCCAGATTCCAACATATAAAGCATATTCCATTCCATTGTTCGAGTTAACTGAGAACTCGATGTGGACAGCACACAATCGACAGATAAACAAAAGTATATCTCACGGAACTATTATACTAGATGAAGTGGAACGGACTCTACACTCCCTATAGTCTCATTCCATCATATCCTCTCCACGAACAAAATCGTGTTATTTCTACGATAAATTTGGATGTGTTATTACCTTTGTAGTTTAATTGACAAGTAGTCTGATGATGCCATAACAAGGCGACACCGGTAACTACGAAAAAGTTTTTAAATAGTGAAGTTCATATTTCCCAGATTCCAATGTATAAAGCATATTCCATTCCATTATTCGAGATAACTGAGAACTCGATGTGGACAACACACAATCGACAGATAAACAAAAATATATCTCACGGAACTATTATACTAGATGAAATGCTAACGGACTCTACACTCCCTATAGTCTCATTCCATCATATCCTTTCCACAAATAAAATCGCATACAAATCCAAATCTCAAACGCAAAAACAATCGGTACCATTGCGATCACTTCCTGTATTTCACTAACAGCAACAGCGAAATAAACGCCGCTATACCAATCACTTCGAGAGCCGTTCAATCGTCCAATTAATTCAAGACCCCAATACGACAGGCAAATTGCGCACCAGTACGCCGGAAATAGCAAAGAAAAGAAAATCAAGAAACAATTCCCATTCACGGCGTTCCTCCTTCCACTACTTTTTACTCCCTTTTCGGTCACAGATCCGCAAATAATGAAATTTCAGGCGTATAGAAGACACTGACGTAATTACTCTACGACTAGATACGACTTTCAAGTCCTGGGTGGCCGTTCCAGCATTACTCTCCATCCACACACGCGTACAAATGAATGAGTCGAATGAAAATTGATGAAATTCGCTAGCAAATATCGGGGAGAGCATATCGAATCCAATTCCTGGGGGAGCTGCGTGATACATATTTGACGTGAGCGTGGATGCAATTCCTGTCTGTATGCCTGTTGATGTTGTTGTTATTTTTAATTTAGTGGTACGCTCTGGTATACGCTAATGGCTTCCACCCTGATGCGTAGATGAGATTGTGAAGAGTTGATGAACAGGTGGGATTTTTTTTCTATCTGGTCCCGGGGCTTTATTGAAGCGCGAGCGATGATCTGTTTTCTGTCGTGCGGGCTTAGCTAGGCTTGGTAACAAAGCTCTACAAGGGTCCAAAGCTGGACACAAAACCCCTTAATTGTTAATTGACAAAGCTAACTTTTAGTTAATAATTTTTGTATACTGTATACTCCTAAAAAAATTATCAAAATCTTGGGGCATTTTTAGTTTGATTATAATCAAACAATGGAATGTGCTGTTTCCACAAGAATCACAACGTATGCACTTCTGCCGAAACAACTTCTTGTTGAATGCAGTAGCTCGAATAATGGGATGTAATATGCTCTATATATGGGAATCTGGGGAACATGAATATGTGTTACAACACTGTCTCTTTTGTGTTGTTAAAGCTAATAAGACGATATTAACAGTGTGCCTCACTTAAGACTGTAACAACCGAGATGCTATATTTATAGCAGTTATGTATACGCTGTGAACAGATGCGTTGATAATGTTGAGTGAAATGAAAGATCTTTCTTCAACTGTTCAAAATTTTATTTTCATAGTTACCGGTTTCGCATTGTTATGGCATCATCATACTCCTTGTCAACTCTCACCTGATTATGTTTTAGTATGGAAGTTACATTATTTTAATTACTAACTTAGAAGTTATTTCTACCATAAATTTGGATGTGTTATGTCCTTTGTAGCTTAATTTACAAGTAGTCTGATAATGCCATTACAAGGCGATACCAGTAACTACGAAAAAGTTTTTAAATAGTGACGTCTTAACGTTCATATTTCCCAGATTCCAATGTATAAAGCATATTCCATTCCATTATTCGAGATTACTGAGAACTCGATGTGGACAACACACAATCGACAGATAAAGCGTAAAGCTGCAAAGGGAGCTATAGTTTTCGAATGCCAGTCTGCCGAGAGCACTGCCAAGCTGAGTGAAGAGTTGAAATCAAAGCTGGGCGATGACTACGAAATAAAAACTCCAGTCAAAAACTACCAAAGATTAAAATAGTCGGAATGGAAGACCTGCTAAGCAAGGATGAAATTGTGAGCTACTTAAAGTCGCAAAATAGTTTTTTGGACGCTGAAGCGACCGTAAACGTGTTACGCGTACAAAAGATGGCTAGAAAGTCGATGTTTACAGCCATTGCAGAGGTGGATGGCGAGACATTTGCCAAATTAATGGCGGAAGATACGGTGCGTATTTATTGGAGTGACTGCCGGGTGTACGAGGTGATAAACGTTCTGAGGTGCTATAAATCCTGCGCATATACTCATATAGCCGATGATTGTAAGAAAGATGTCGTCTGCCCGCTATGTGCTGACAACCATGAGGTTGCACAATGTAAATCCAAATTAAGATCCTGTGCTAACTGCAAATACGCTAGGGATGTACTGGGACTGAATGTTTCATCAGTTAATCATGCAGTGTGGTCCGATGAATGCCCTGCTTACCAGAGGAAAGCTAACATCGAGCGCCAAAAAATTAACTATCAGGCTTCTTTTTTAAAGTAACGCAAGCGGGGGTCAATATCTCGGATTGCAAACGCATTGGAGACGACCTTGCTGTTTCAGCACTAAATCGACGTGGTAACAATCGCAGGTCATTATTCATGCATGTAAACATTAGATCGCTAGTCAGCAAGTTTGCACTGTTTAAGGAATTTGTCCTACATTCGGATTGTGATGTGTTTGCAGTAAGTGAAACGTGGCTCACTGATGCTATTTCTATCGACGAAATCGCTATACCTGGTTTTAATATTGCTCGAAAAGATCGAGGTAGTAGGGGCGGCGGTGTCGCCCTATACATTAGAAACACAATATCTTTCACTGCTATAGACATCGATGATCATCTGGATACAAATCTCGAGTACTTGTGGATCAAAGCCATTGTCAGAAAGACAACTGTCGCTATAGGAGTGGTGTACCGCCCGCCTAGCAGTGGAATTGCATCGTTATCGCACTTTGAGAGCGTTTTAAACACTGTTCACTTGAATACGCAGACAGTCATCATACTGGGAGATTTTAACATAAACATGTTGATAGATTCTCAAATAAGAAAATCCCTCCAGCAAATGCTCAACGATTATTCTCTAGTTCAAGTTATTGCGGAACCTACGCGGGTCACTATGTAGTCTGAATCGCTGATCGACTTAATTATTGTTGATAAACGCCTACAAAACATAAAGACAGAAGTTATTGATAGCGACCTATCTGACCACCACACTGTCGCGTGTTGGGTTCCGCTTGCTCTCCCACCTGCTCAGACTACGCGAAGATTGGTGCGAAGCTTCAAACACTTCTCTCACCCTGACTTCCTTCGGGACGCTGCGTTGATCCCATGGAACGAGATGTATGCCATGTTGGAGCTCGATAATAAGCTGGCATTTTTTAATGATAACATAAACAGAATTTTTGACTTACATGCACCCTTTGTTTATAGCAGCGACCATTATAAGCCACATAACCCTTGGTTTACGGATACTCTACGAATGATTAGGAATGAGAAGAATAAGGCGTGGCGCAGATACAAGGTTACTCGTTTAGCAACACATCGACAATATTTTTGTGAATTACGGAATTACTACAACAATGCGGTCATTCAGGAGAAAAAGGCATACTATGCCTCCCAGCTTAGAGGAGTAACCGATCAGCGGCGACTTTGGGGTCGTTTGAGAAGTTGGGGCGTCGCTGGGACTAGTTTTGGCGACGGGATCCCTTCACAGTTGCGTGACGCGGATGCTTTCAGTGACTTCTTTGCCGGATCCGTTCCTAGAGTGCCTGCGGACCATCGATACGTCGGCGGATTTGCTTCGGGAACTTTCCATATTGAAGAACAATTTAGTTACAGACCAGTCGATGTGGAGTGCGTTAGAAAGATGATATTTGCCCAGAAGTCTGCAAGTTGCGGTGTTGATGGGATATCTGCTAGAATGCTTCAACTTTCTTCTTGCTTTTGTTCTGAACCATTGACGCACCTTATTAATTATTCCTTTGAAATCGGTAAATTCGCTACCTTGTGGAAATCAGCCTTTGTCAAACCAATTCCTAAGCGAGCCTCTCCCTCTTCCTTTAACGACTTTCGCCCGATCAGTATCCTGTCAGTTCCCTCAAAAATTGCTGAATCACTACTACAAATTCAGCTGTACGAGTACTTGGAGAGTAAGGGAGTCATGCCTGCCATGCAATCTGGTTTCCGGAAGTCGCACAGTACTGGATCGGCCCTGCTGGCTGTTCTGGATGAAATCGTGTCTTTCCAACAGATGGACAGAGTTACCGCACTGGTTCTTCTCGACATGTCAAAGGCCTTCGACAGCGTAAGCTTCGACTGTATTTTCGCTAAACTTAAATATTATGGAGTTGATGGTCTGGTTTTGAACTGGTTTCGAGAGTACCTAGTTGGACGCACAAACTACACTAAAATCGACGAAGACAATATTTCTCGGCCATCAGTGTCACTGTCGGGCGTTCCCCAGGGATCAGTGCTGGGACCACTGCTTTTCAACATCCTGACTGCCGATATGCCGACTACCCTCGGGCACTGCAGTTACCACATGTATGCCGATGATATCCAGCTGTATGCCCCCATTCACTCCGAGGCCGTCAACGACAGCCTGGACTCCATTAACGAAGACTTGGCGCGTGTCTACGGCTGGGCAGCTAGCAACTCCCTGGTGCTGAATCCCGGAAAGTGCCAGGTTCTATTTATTGGCAACGAGGAGGACATCGAGGCTGTGCGATTAGCTGGAGTTGAGCTGGAGTTGGATGGTGCTCGTCTTCCCGTGGTGACAGAAGCAAGAAACCTTGGGATAGTCTTCGACCGTGGTCTTACCTTTGATGGACACGTAGATAGGCTTTGTCGGGCTGCGTATGCCAAATTGAAGCTATTGCATCAATTTAAATCGGTTTTACCGACTGATACTAAGCTTATGGTTTCAGATTCGTTGGTGCTTTCAGCTGTAGGTTATGGTGACACCGTTTATGGTCCGTTCCTCTCCCAGGCAAACAAGAGACGTCTTCAAGGAATACAATATAGTTGCATTTCCTATGCAACTGGATGTCCCCGTCGACAACACATGGGTCATGTTTTTCGGGAGCACCGACAGCTTCGGTTGACTGAGAGGCGATTCACCCACTACGCTGAGATGGTTCGTTCAGCGGTGTATGAAGGTCAACCCTCCTATCTAGCGGCCAAGATCGAGCTAAGAGGGGAAGCTCATATGAGAAGACTTCGCTATGTCGCCTCCATGGCAACAGTACCAGTGCACAGGACAGCATCCTTCAGAAAGACTTTTTCCTACCTTGCGTCAAGAATCTTAAATACGACTCTCATTGAATTCGGTCCTTATAGCAAAACTACAACCAAAGCTATTTTGAAGAAAAAGATTCTTGAGGGAGGCTTAGCGGTTGAAGATGATATGTATTAGTTTCAGTTTTTAATCTGTATCAATTTTTGAATGGTGCCATTTTAAATCACCTTGGTGTTATTGGTACCTTTTGTAGTTCTTTACATACAATAAAGCATTTTATTATTATTATTATTATTATAAACAAAAATATATCTCACGGAACTATTATACTAGGTGAAATGCTAACGGACTCTACACTCCCTATAGTCTCATTCCATCATATCGTTTCCACATATAAAATCGCATACAAATCCACATTTCAAACGCAAAAGCAATCGGTACCATTGCGATCACTTCCTGTATTTCACTAACAGCAACAGCGAAACAAATGCCGCTACACCAATCACTTCGAGGGCCGTTCAGTCGTCCAATTAATTCTAGACCCCAATAGGACAGGCAAATTGCGCACCAGTACGCCGGAAATAGCAAAGAAAAGAAAATCAAGAAACAATTCCCATTCACGGCGTTCCTCCTTTCACTACTTTTTACTCCCATTTCGGTCACAGATCCGCGAATAACGAAATTTCAGGCGTATAGAAGACTCTGACGTAATTACTCTTCGACTAGATACGACTTTCAAGTCCTGGGTGGCCGTCCCAGCGTTACTCTCCATCCACACACGCGTACAAATGACTGATTCGAATGAAAATTGATGAAATTCGCTTGCAAATATCGGGGAGAGCATATCGAATCCGATTCCTGGGGGCGATGTGTGATACATATTTGACGTGAGCGTGGATGCAATTCCTGTCTGTATGCCTGTTGATGTTGTTGTTATTTTTTAATTTAGTGATACGCTCTGGTATACGCTAATGGCTTCCACCATGATGCGTAGATGAGATTGTGGAGAGTTGATGAACAGGTGGGATTTTTTTTCTATCTGGTCCCGGGGCCTTTAATGAAGCGCGAGCGATGATCTGTTTTCTGTCATGCGGGCTTAACTAGGCTTGGTAACAAAGCTCTACAAGGGTTCAAAGCTGGACACAAACCCCTTAATTTGTTAATTGACAAAGTTAACTTTTTTGTTAATAATTTGATCAGTAACTGACCGATTAACTACATTTATCTTATCTAACTTATTTTTTAACAACTCCCAATCTGTTATCGTTATAATAAATACGGTCAGAAGGGTTGCAATGTATTGAAGCAGAAATTCTATTTGAAGAAGGACGATCATGTCATTGCACTTACACTCCAAGTGGGGCCCACGTCTACAGCCTCTTGAATAAGTGACGTAATAATTAGCATTATTTTTGTAATAATTATTTTATTTAACGGTGGAGGAATGTAATAATTGCTATTACTCTGTTTATGGGATCATCGTTATCGCGCGTTGGTCTGCGAAAGACATTCTTATCGCATATTGTCATTGTCATAAACTGTATTATATACTGCTGAGCGAGCTATTTATGCTTTTAGGGCAACTGGCTTGCTATCTACACGTTTCATTTGAGTTGTCGTGTGATCCATTTTCTCCTAATATGGAGTCAAGGAGGGGGAAGTTTTAATAAAATGGTGAGGCGTAGATTAGTTGGCATTGAGAAGAGATAGAGATTGGTTGGAGATGTAAGACAAACAAGTTGCAAGCATTCCGCTTGCTTAATATTAAAATGTAGTTTTTTAATGTGTGCTTTTGTAAATGTTAAGCCGATCATTACTTCCTTACTTAATTGTTTAATTTTTAAATTTAAGGTGTTTTTTATAATCTGACAACTCCTCAAAAAGATTTGGTAGATTTAGAGTTTCAGTTTATTGTTTTAATTCTTTTGTTTTAATTGTAAATAGATATTTGTTATTTTTTTATTGAGATTTGGGTTTTAGTTATGAGTAAGTTTCTTTTAGTATTTAAACTAAGCAAACCAGCTACAATTTAATGGTAGAGATTTTGATTACATAGTGATTATCATGGTAAGAGTGATGAGCTTTGTCTGATAAAATACTGAATTGGTCCAAGAACTTACGTGCTGAGCGTGTTTAGAGAGATAAATTTCGTAATCGTTGAGGTTGTGGTACTTAGATAAAGTTCTTAAAACTAAATATATAGTTAGTTAATAACCAGATTTTACCCACCCGACCAACTATTGTAGTGATACTAATAGGTGAATCGCGGTTTTGCACAGTCCTGAAAGAGAAAAGAAAGGAACACAGAATTATTTGTAATTGTAATACTATTAATAATAGTAATTATAATTTAGTTCTTACATGCCTGCTATCAGCCCAGATCAGATTCGTCAAACAATAGTTCCAAGCTTATTGTAATGTAGTTTCTTCATAATATTGGTTTCCTTGTATAAAAACTCCAAACACCGTCATATATTGTACAACAGCATTCGAAACGATCAATATTTTACAGTAAACTCTGACCCAACCGAACAACCATCTCCTAGAATTTCCGTGCATTCTCATACCAGACATAACTCAAGTATACGAACGGTCATCCTCCTATTCCTCACCTATGGCCTCTCGCTCAACCTATGTACGGTCGAGGAAGATGCTAGATAAGAAAAGGTGCGAACTGAGGTCAGTTCAGTCGCCAAATTAACAAAGGGAGCTTCGGTTTTACCCTTCCATTCGTCTCCCTCAGCGGAGAGAGGCGGAATTCCGACGCGATGGCCCGGGGAATTTTTTCACCATCAATCATCTCAGGGTGCCCCCTTTATTGAAAATTGCTCCGCTGGAATATTGGATCTTTCGGTGAACACCCCTGGAGGTAGCCAGTGCATTGACAGCAATATACATGGGGTGCGGTTTTGCAATTTATAGGCTTATATGAAAAATATTTATAATACGTTTGTATGGGATGGGGGGCATCTGGTCTCTTTTCATGTGGGAGTGGACCTTTTACTCGCTTTTCTATTACTAGCGGTCATAAATTTGATTCAGGGAATACATTCAGGGCAAATACTTATTGTTGTTAATCCAAGTAGTATGTACCAAAATGTTCACAAGCAGAAAAAGTCAACATTCCGGCGCATACGCCAATTTGTAACAATGTCACAATGGTTACCGTTAAACAACACAATCGACAGTATTTGTTTAATAACTTATTATCAGTATAGTTCATGTCACAAAACGTAGATAAACAACAAATTAATTCAATAAAATATTATTAATTGATATTATTATACATCAAAAATGCCAATTACTACGGAAACATGTCTGAAGCCAAATCATCCGCACATGAAGCAAATTTTACCGACTTCGTTGTAACGTCGAAAAGGTACGGCCTGTAAACGAAGCTATCAAAGGTTACGGCGACTATTTTTCATACAGACTTTGTTTGTGCGTTAATAGTGGATGTAGTCAGCTTTACATAGGCAGAACGGAACAATTTAATGTCTTAACAAGTAAAAACATATGGTAATCGTATAGTGAGTTAGACCTCAGTGAGCTTAAAATTCGCCTGGAAAAGGATGTGCTATTTTAATTTTTAGGTTGTTCCCTATTTTGGACATCTAGAAGAGCACGTGCCGACTTATGACCGATTTTTCCAAGTTCAATTAGACTGAGGTTTACTAAAATAAAATAAATCATTTCAAGTAAAGGAATCTAAGATTATGTAATCTGCATAATGACAGTATACTTTTCAGGTTCCATAAATATAACGTATTGATTATAACCAAAAACTCTAAAAATCTATACGAAAATTAAGGGGTATTTGATGTTGGGGAAACGTGTAGCGTGATTGAAAAATAAATGTTATTTATCCAGCTACAACATGGTGATATTTGCCTGTATCAAATATTTGTCTACGAAATGTCTACACAGCAACCATTAGTTGTGATCTTTAAAAAGATATCGTTTTTTCCAAAATAAACAAAAACGAACAAAGTTACTACTTATTGCCAAATAATCCCATTTTTACCGTCTTTTGTGTAATTATAATACGTTAGTTTTCCAATAAATCTAAAAACACAAACTTATTAAAATTTAAAAATAATATGTTTAAACTTTTAAATTAATAAACTTGTCACCATTTTCACGTACAACAAATTTTCGGGAAAACTTTTTAAGAGCTAATTTAATTAAAGTATTTAAGGGTTTTAAGGAACTACAAGTATAACCAATAATACTATTTCTTGGTTTGCCATGTATTTTAAATTCGCAGACGAATTTAAAGGCATTGTAACAAAAAAGCATACAAACTAAAGAAAAAAGGAAGGGTTACACTGTTGACGTGTTACACTGCAACGTAAATTACTTGAATGTGACTTCGGTCTACTTGAAACTGTATCCAAATTTAAAAACTGTTTCTGAATTAAATAATATTTCAAGTAGCCCTATTTTTACGGTACCGAGATACCTCGGATACATATTAACAGGTGTAGGTGTATAAAAGGTACAATTTTCATGTACATAAAGTTTCGTTTAGAAAATCTGGCAAATCATTTTTTTACACATCTTTACTTAGCCCTACCCAAATTTGAGCCCTAAGGTTCGTGCATCTGGAGCTCTTTGCTCCAATTGCTCTACACGTTAGCTACGTCACCGTGGCATATAGAGGCGTTGTTTACTGTTCAAAGTTGATTAAATTTTTATTGTAACTTCTAAGGTGCATTAGCAGTTGGGCAAATTAAAAAAATACTTCTGTCATTGCAAAAATAGTTGTTTATCTAAGTACAATTTTCACCTAATCTTTATAACATGTCCACTGTCCGAAAAATAATTGCCAGAAATGTCAAATGATGATGTAAAATTATAATACGAAGTTAGGCCTATATTGTCATTCGGTTTTACTACACATACAGTTTGTCCAGGAAATTATGCGTCATATGGAAAATTCTTTTATTATCTATTTCTCAGAAAATTTTATTTTTTATAAAAGTTGGCGGCTTTTATGCAACCAAATGGCAATAGTCAAATATGTAAATTTCGGTATAATATACCAAGCAATTCAGAATATATGATTTTGTGATAAGAGTAAAGTACCTTTGTTTTCATTATTATCGATAAACTTTATTGGGAAATGTTGTTTAGAAGTAAAAATTATATTCAAATATGAAGTCACAGCCACCTATCTTCAAATTTTTAATTTTTTGTTTTTTTCTTCATTCTTACTTTTATGACTAATATTAGTCAATGCCAGTGATACTAAAATGTTCGTTTTAATCTATTTTTTAGAAGTTTGAATACATTTTTAACATTTTTGATTATTTTGGTATGATAACTAATGTTATTTAGAACTAGCGCAAAATTACTCATTTTCTTGATGCAAAGTCGGATATTTCACCCTGTAGGTAATAATTGATCATACGATAACTAATACATGAGTGTCACTTACTTTTCATTCAATGAATATTAATGACTTTGGATATGTTTATAATAGTAGTTATCCATCTACAGAAAAGCGATTATCTCGATGTTGGTGATATTTTCAATGAAAATACCCGGAGAACCAAATTGCCCATTGAACCATTTCGAGGATTATCAAAAAGTTCAAGCAGACTGGGTCTGTTGAAAATCTCCTTAAGGAATTCCACAGAAAATTGCCGAGAATAAAAAAGCAAGTTTACCAGGGTTGCAAGCGGTAGTCGTGCATAGAACGACTTCGGTTCGACAAATTGCTTCTCACACCCAATCCAGTAAATCAACAGCACACAACATGGCAAAACTGAACAACTATCACCTTTAAAAAACATACGAAATTTATAACCACACTAAAGGAAACACACTATGGCATCAATACCATACCTATGACATCAGACCTGATGCCATAGGTATGACTTCGCCATCTGGTTTGAGGGAGAAACAGGAAGAGGACAGATTGTTTTTGAAATTATTACATTTTACTTCTGAACCACATCTTCAAGTAAAGTTTATCGGTAATAATGAAGTCATACCAGATGCCATAGTCTCTTGCCTTTAGTAAGTATTTTGGTTTATAAAGGTGATATTTGTTCAATTTTTGTATGTTATGTGATGTTGATTTACTGCATTCGGTGTGACAAGCACTTTGTCAAGTCGAAGTCGTTTTATACTCGATTACCGCTTGCAACACTGGTAAACTTGCTTCCTTATATTCGGCAACATGTTTTTAGTGGTGTTTCTGAGAGATTTTCAACAGACCCAGTCTGCTTGACTTTTCTGATTATCCTAGAAATGGTTGAATGTGTAATTTGGTTATCCGGGTGGCTGTCATTGAAAATAACAGCAACATCGACTAATCGCTTGCTGTAGATGGATAACTACTAAATTAAACACATCCAAAGTCATTAATATTAATTGAATTAAAGGTAAGTCACGCTCGTGTATTAATTATTGTATGAACTATGATTATCTACAGGGTAAAATACCCACTTTGCATCAAGAAAGCGAGTAATTTTATGCTAGTTCTAAATAAGCATTAGTTAATATACCAAAATAAAAAAAGGTAAAAAATTTAAGGGCAATTTATAAAAAATAGATTAAAGCGAACCTTTTAGTAACACTGGCATATTTGTCATAAAAGTAAGAATTAAAAAGAAAAACAACAAACAAAAATTTCAGGATAGGTGGCTGTGACTTTAAATTTGAATATAATTTTTACTTACAACATTTCCCAATAATGTTTATAGCTAATAATGAAAAAGATGTACTTTACTCTTATCACAAGTTCATATATTCTGAATCGCTTGGTAAATGGTATCGAAATTTACATATTTGACTGTTGCTGTATTGGTTTCATACAAGCCGCCAAGTTTTATAAAGAATAACATTATCTGAGAAATGTATAATAAACAAATTTTCCATATGATGCGGACTTTCCTGGACACAGTGTATAATAATAATAACACAAAATATCCGTTGCACTATTTCGTTTTTGTTTTAATTTAAATATAACGAATAAAAGTAATATTACTCGCCGCGAAGAAGCCGTCCGTTGACCTCGTTTCTCATGCGTCTAGCTTCGACAAGCAACAGGTACGACCACGCCATTTTACTTCGTCTTATCAGTAGAGTTTCGGGCAAAATCTTAGCTTTGTGAAATACAGGACGCTGCGGATGTCCTCGCTCTTGCGTCCTCGCCCAGACTCGTTCCATTGTTGTCTTGTCCTGAGCGGATGACCTCTCGAACCCTTGTTCAATGTGCAGATGCAAATGCCGGCGAGACGGCCGAGCGGTGATCCTTCCTCGTCCTGAATCGTCCTGAATACGGATGAATAAACGAAACCTACACACGGTTAAGTCGCCGGATTGGTTTACGTATATTTTTGTCCGGCATGCTGAGATTGACATCCGCGTCGGGACTTTGATCTTTGCTTGAGTATAGTGGAAGGTTTGCTTTTCTGTAGTGTATGTATGGAAATACGGCAAATTGGTTTATTCGAATTGTAATGTTGAATGGAGGATGTATTCGAATATCACGTTTTACGTTATCCATGTATCATAAATTTCATTTTTTCTACTCCTATTAAGGAATGCATTCATTATCATGGCAATTTATGATAAGTAATACTAACCATTCTCCACACACATGGCAAATATTTCATTCCTGGCTCCTCATACCCCGCGAGTAGTGAGAAATATTTCCATTCCTCACGGCTTGAGAACCAATCACAGCTCTGGATTTTTCATTTCCATATTGTTTTGATACACTGCTTAGCGACATTGTCAAGGCATTGACAACGTCGTTAAGTGACAAGCGCACCAAACAATTTTAATCTGTCAGTCCTGTAAACCGTCATAGTGACATACAGCCGTCCCCATATGCTAAAAAATTAATTTATAAAATTTCGTTGCATGGTCATAGAAAAAGTATAGTATTCCATTCGCAAGTAATGGCAATTTCTACATTACTTGCTCATAGAATAATATACTATTGTCTACGAATGAGCATGTGGAATTGCTAATAAATACTTTTATCGGTTAATATCGATAAATCATGCAATGAATTGAGAACATTACAATATCTATGATCAAAAGCGCATTCCTTGGGCTCAAAACCTCGCCTCCACAAGGCGGGCGTGGCTGGTTACTTTAGTTGAATTCTCATTTACAAAAATATGACTACATAAATCAATTTTATGTCCTACATGATCATAAAGTGGCATTTTACATCTTAGCTACCGGGGCAAAAACTACTTCTTAACCCCCGCGAGGGCGTTAAGAAGGATTCTTAATGCCCGCGCGGGCATTAAGGGTTGCCATGGTTATATGTCAAATATATCAAATATTTGTCATTCAAATTGTAAAGTTTAAATCGTTAATGTCAATTATTGGCGATTAAGGTTATTCTGTTTGACATCTAATGTCTGTAATGTCACTCAACTCCGAATTGTTTGTATTGTTATTCAACTCCGCATGTCACTTGATTACGTCAAAATATTTATGTATGCCCTACATAATCATAAAGTGTCATTTGACATCTTAGATACCAGGCCAAAAACTGCTTATGTCAATTATTGGCGCTTAAGGTTATTCCGTTTGACAATTAATTGTCTGTATTGTCACTCCACTCCTAATTGTTTGTAGATACGCATGTCACTTGATAACGTCAAAATATTTATTAATATTATTCAAACCGAGGAACAAAACCACTGTAGGACATAAAATTGTGTATGTACCACGGACTTTACTTGATGTTTATACCCTCGGACGACTTAGAAAGGTCGAGGGCCGACAGGCCCGAGAACGGTCACCCTCGGGGCATAAACATCCGTGTAATGCCCTTGGTACATAATAGTATATTATAATACAAGTTTTATACGACAAAATTTGGCGCACGAGTTGTTTTGGGCACGACGAGCGTAGCGAGGAGGTGATATATACTATTTTTTCTACTTTGCGACATTAATTTTACATAAATATCGAAAATTGCGGTTGTCATCTTACAATCTAGTGTAATTTTTTTCTTCAACAGTTGGTAGTTGTAGTAGAATTCACAAATACGATTATGGCGAGCCAATAGCGATTGAGATGTCAGCTTTATTTGACACTTGACGTCAATTTCATCACTCTTGGAAAACTAAAAGTTACTGAAAGTTTGTGATCTAGTGTTTTCATAACGACACCGAAAGCAGTTTCGTTCTGACTTTATAACGAACGCAAAGTAGAAAAATTACTATTTTCTACTTTGCTCTCAATACATTTGTCATTTTTTATACAATATACTCAAATTATCCATCGCGTCGTATGTAAAATTAATACTCGAGTTGTAACGCATGTTACGTGCTTGTGAAAAATAACAAAACTAGGTGGGTAGCGTCGCGGCCCGTATGTTATATTCCACTCGTACGTAATATGGTAGTTACAGCTCTTGTTTTGTAATATACTATAACATGCATGTTCAAGGTGGGACAATTATAGCGAAGTGACATTTAGGGCTACATTTGGCTACATTGAGACATAACCACACCACATTTGTGTGCTATAGCGTCGTTATAGCAATTGGCTGCAGGAATGCTTAGCTTTCATGTGGTGAGCGGTCACAGCAACCTGGAGCAAACAAAGATTAGCAATCTTGTGCACAATCTCCAATTTAGATCACCGGGTGTCAACGTTTTAATACCTACCATCCATTTTGATATGCATGAATATTGTTCGTACCATTTGCATTTCCAAAGTTCAAAAATTACAGGTGGTGTAACAAAGTTACACCAAATCAGTGGGTTTTCAATTTCTTTTCGGAAACAATATCGATAATCTTTTTTCAATATCGGTTCAAAACAAGTCCGTTCCAACACGTACAAAATTCCAATGAGATATCATAAAATGTGTTGGACCAGATGTGGCGAACACGCTCTGGGCAGTTCTTACCTAGATTTACCAGAGTCTGGCAAGTTAGTTTTAACTATTGGTTCCGTGCCGTTTCCTTTCTATACGATATTATTCTATGTTTCAGCTTTTATAATATCTTATTTATATGCCTAATTATGTAATATAATGTGAAGTATAATATAATAATGTAAGTTTTCTATAATATTGCATTTATTAGAAAATTTAATTCTTCCACTGGAGCCGGCCATGATCAAAAAAGCGATACCTGAACGGTGATTTGGTCATGTTGTAATAAACCTATTATCACGAAAGATACGATATATAGTAGAGTAAGGTGTCAATACTTTAAATATAATTTTCCACATAGTTGCCAAATTTTTTTATTGCCAAAAATACTGACAAAAAATATACATACGGTATATACATTATATATATATATACAACATCGTCTACTTTTCCTTCCATTTTTATTTGTCCCAAAAAAAAAATTATAAATCATTTGCGACCCCTTTTGCTCTATCCTTCTTTTGCATCTATCTGATTTCATTATATGCTTCGTATCATTCAAGCTAATTATGTCAACATCAACAACATCATCAAGTTTGTTTTTCGATATCCAGTCGATATCTTTCCTTTCTTTCAATCATTAGGATTCGCTAACTTCTATATTGGTAGCGGCCGCACTATGGACTGGGGATGCCCACTTAGCCATAAATAAATTTATACCTAGTATTGTTTTTAAAATTATTCTTTAAACCCCTTTAAACGCCATTCTTTAAACAACTCTAAAATTAAGACCTATGAAATTCTGAATGAATATTAAATGATTTATATAATATTATATCTATCTTCTACTCTTGACATAAACCCAAGGGTTGGTTTAATACCCTAACAAACACAATATATTCCTATAGTAAATTAAAATAAAAACATGCAAATATGCATTTACATCAAATATAAGCTATCTTTTCCAATTCATATAACAGAGTGGCACGACATTTTTGTATTTTGTAAATTGCAATTTTGTTTTAGTAAATTGAGCTAGTTAATTTAATTAGCTGGCTCTAAAACGGGTACTACGGAACACACACGCATTGTTATAGGGCTTTGCAGGCCCTACAGATATGTCAACTTAACGCCAACATTGCTGTATCTTGAATCGTCCGTGTTGCCCATTGCTCGTTTCGGAAACTTATGAAATTCGCGTTTTTTAAGAGCGCGGCAATGAAAATGAAGTTTTCAATAAATTATTGGCTCTATAAACTGAAAATATTACCTTTGGTATGTACTATTGTGGCCATATATTATGTCCCTTCCTTTGACGTCGATTTTCTCGCAGAACTAGGGGCGAAAAAAATGAAAAAATTCTGATGCTGTCCTTGATTAATATGCTACAACTCATAAAAATTAGAACGCTGTATATGTTGGCGTTTTCCCGATTTTTCCAAATTAAGAAGAATCGGCGCTGCTTTGGCCCCGTAAATTTTATTCGTTTAACTTTAGCAATTAATTACTTCAGAAATAATCTATAGATGTCAACGAATTCAAAAGTAAAATCACCTGCAGAATGCTAGTTTTGAATGTGCATTTTTGTAAAATCATTGGATGAGTGGTTGACCCACAAAAAACTAAATTATGCAATGCCAGCAATTCCGTTATTAGAAGAGCTAGAATAATGAAATATAGGCTATAGCCTACCCACTAATTCATAGGTTTAATGCTTATTACATAATCATTATTTATCTTGCATTTTCCCTACAAAAGATCGAGTTGAAGCATGATTGCTGCAATTGACGCGGCGCTCTTCGGTCTTGCAGGCGAGCGGGGGAAGGGATCGACAGCGACGCTGCAACTAGTGGCGGATCGCACGTGCATTAGTTACTAGGAGAACAGTGTTTACGGACACAATACATATAACGACACGGCGATTGTGCCTCGCCAAAGAAATTTGGATATCCAGCGACAGATTACCGAATTAAAACATAATGGCAAAATGAGTCAATAAGATAACAGAACCACGAATAGGCATTTGGAAGTCGTTCTTTTTGGGTATTGATAATAAGGTGCCCCGGTTCTCTCAGCTGTGTCGGTTCTCTCCGACATGTCAGCACCGCTAACGCCTCCCTTCCCCGCAGCAACCCAAAGACCGTAGAGCGTCGGAATTAACGCGGAGTTTCAGCACAATCTTTTGTATGAAAAATGCAAGATAAACAATGATTAATAAACTTTAAACTTATAAATTATTGGGTAGCCTATAGTCTATATTTCATTATTCTAGCTCTTCTAATAACGCAATTGCTAGCATTGCATAATATAGCTTTTTGTGGGTCAACCACTAACCCAATGATTTTACAAAATGGCACATTGAAAGCTCGCATTCCGCAGGTGATTTTAGTTTTTAATTCGTTGAAATATATAGATTATTTCCGGAGTAATTAATTGCTAAAGTTAAACGAATGAAATTTACGGGGCAAAAACAGCACCAATTCTTCTTAATTTCGAAAAATGGGGAAAACGCCAACATAAACAGCTTTCTAATTTTTATGAGTTGTAGCATATTAATCAAGGACAGCATCAGAATTTTTTCAAATTTTTTCGCCCCTAGTTCTTCGAGAAAATCGACGTGAAAAGAAGGGACATAATATATGGCCACGATAGTACGACTAGAGGATGTCTGATTAATATCCTTTCCACTCTATCAACTTATTGAACTGGCACCATCCGTTATAAATACTATGCCATTGTTCGAACTAACTATACGGGTATATTATCAACCATTCTCTTAAATTATTAAGAATATATAGACCAATTGTATTGTTTGCATTAAAATAACTCCAATAAAGGAAATGTTTCGTGTTTGCCACATTTGTGCTAATAAATAATCAACAGCAATTCTTATATTTAATTATCAACATTAAACATCATACTACACCGACAGCGAATAAAAACAAGAAAAAATAATAACAGCGTTTGCGTGGCACACTTTTCGGTACTTGAGTTGTAATTTCGCAACGTGGCATTTTGTCCGCTCGAGAGTACAACCAGCAATTAGGAGCGGATTTTGGGGGATGAAGAGTGCCGTTAATTGGAGTGAAACGGTGTCAATAATATTCCCGGCGGGAGGGCAGGAGGGCAATGTTGGCATGGGGCTAGCGGTCGCGAAATTTTAATTAATGTCAAAAGGCACCCTCCCCCGCAACCGGTAGACCTACCCTCACCTCACCAACTCACCCCGTAAATCGCTAAGCAAAACACGACATTATTGCTTGCATGGTTGACTTTTGAGCTAAAATATAAGGTAAAACTTTTAAGGCGATAATTACCGTATGTTGACGGTGTTTTGATATTAGTATTGTACTTGAACTTAAAGTTGTAGTCGAACAGTCTGGGTACCATTAATTAGTGTTAATTAGTAATACAAAATTACCTACTGAAATTCGGTACTTCGGGGAATAATTGGAAATATTAAAATTGAAAATATAATGTAGAATTAATTACAGATTAATATATATTAGTACGATCGTGATCTTCTACTGATGATAAATTTAATGAGAAGCTAATAAACTGTTTTATTTTAACAGTCAAGTCAAATGTTCATCTTGGAAAATGGCAAACATATAAACGGTAGATGCAAATTTAACGACTTCGGACAACAGATGCTATCATATATTATATAAAGTAATGCTATATGTTTTAAAATTATTCATTAACATTATACACATTGCGGAGTATTATTATTATCAAGTGTACACTTATCATAATAATCTTGATTATCACAAAAATCTTTTTTATTATAATAATCTTTATTTAAAGACGCAACATAGTACAATAAAATTTACTAGTTGCTTTAAATGGTCATAAATATATAACAGATCAGTAGTTACTGAGATAGAAAGTGTGGTACAGAATTGGATTGAATGTATCCATCACCACAAATGTTGCCGTTCGTTATGTTTTAAAACGCCTTTTTTGTTGATAATTTATTCGATATCTTGTTTAAAAAATAGATTCGGCACGATATATAGATTCTTTGTAAAAATCATAATTGTAGTTATTGTACATTTTTTACATGCATGAAAAGATTATTGACGACAAACTTTGCTATTGAGGAAAAAGAAATTTGCTCAGCAATATTTTTATACGTGGCACAGGCTGTCCATAAGGTTTGGTATGATGGACTCGTCCAGAAGCTGGAACAGCAACTTCTGACTAATTATACCGACCTGTTTAAATCATATCTGAAACATCGTCACTTCAGCGTGAAACAATGTGACGAATACTTCTCGCTATGCAATATCAATGCCGGAGTACCACAAGGAAGTGTACTGGGACCATTTTTGTACCTACAGAATACTTTTAATATTCCTATTCCGGCAAAAAGCACAGTGGCAACGTTTGAAGACGACGCTGCTATGTTGGCCATTCGTGACAGCGTCGAAGAAACTACTAAAAAATTACAGATAGCGATAATCAAAATAGACAAAAAAACAAAAAAAGACGCATGTAAACTACGTTAGTGGGAACGATATCCCATACGCGGATACAACGAAACACCTTGGCATTACACTGGATGCCAGCTTAGATGGAAAATACATGTCAAGAAAAGCCGGAACGAACTAGACCTAAAATTTCGCAAAATATATTGGCTAGTGGGACGGAGGGCAGCCCTGTCAGTGCAAAATAAGCCCCTACTATACAAACTATTATTAGAGCCTTTATGGGTGCCTCCAATACTGTCATGGGGATGCAGTAAGCAGTCCAACATCGACCTCAATCAGAGGTTCCAAAATAAAGTGCTAAGGACCATTATTAGTGCGCCATGGTACAATCAAAAACACCAATCTTCATCTGGACCTTCGCATGGAGATAGTAACTAGCTATATCTCAAAATTTGTAAGAAGCACGACGATTGTCTACTCCATCACGATAACTTTGAAGCCATCCGGCAGCTAGGCAACTAACAGCTAGTGCGTCGGCTGAAAAGATAATTCTAAGCCGAAGAAAATACGTTTACATGTAAGCCTTTTTATCCTTTTGTGCCGGACTTGTGTATGTTAAACAATGATTTGTATTTTTAGATATATAAATACATAGTGAGAACTAAGAAAGATATACATAACCTAGAATTAAAATAATATGATGCACATTGACCAACCGAATTATAGGGTAAATATTTTAATTTTATATTTTTGTATTTGTTGTCTGGATGACTTTGTAAGTGATGTTAAAGATGTTCTCTTGTAATATTTTTGTAGCCTGGCCTGATGACGATTGAATATCGAAACATGTAGCCAAAAGAACACCAATAAGCACGTTAGAAATTTATCATCTCCATTTCTATCGTATTTTATAAAATCCCAAACTTCAGTTTAAAATATTTTTTAAGTGCAGAGAGCGGACAGTCAAACGGACACAAAAACACCAACATAAACAAATTTTAAATAAAATTGCTTTTCAGTTTCTATTGAATGTGAATTTGCCATGCTAATCCTTTTTTAAATATTTTTAAGTAATCTATTTGACGGATAGGTGACAAATAAGTTTGTTAATACACAAACTTTTAATCAGCTATATCAAACCAAAACAAAATAAAGTTGTGTTTGAAGATGTACATAACATAAATATATGTGACCAGGTCTACGGAAAGGGGGTTTATGTGCAAAAACCGGTTACCGAGATAAACGCTGGTGAAGTTTTGAACAACGGCGCGCTCGTTTTGTTCCACAAATCTACACACCTGTTGATCAGCTGTGTTGTTGTCACTTTGGGAAGATGAATGTTGACCCACCCACACCGCCCGTGTGTCTAATATGTTAAAGATTTTGAATAGGCACGTAAATATTTTGTATGTGCTACATGATCATAAAGTGACATTTTTTGAAGTCATCAATGTCAATTATTGACGATTAAGCTTATAAGTTTAACAATTAATTGTCTGTACTGTCACTCGGCGATGTCAATTATTGGCGATTAATGTTATAAGTTTGACAATTATTTGTCTGTATTGTCACTTAACTCCGAATTGTTTGTATTGTTATTCAACTCCGTAGATACGCATGTCACTTGATAACAACAAAATATTTATGAATATTATGCAAACGGGGGAACAAAACCATTGTAGGACATAAAATTTTGTATGCACCTCGGGTATTACTTGATGCTTATACCCTCGGCCGACCTAAAAAGTTATCGGGCCTATCGGCTCTCGAGCTTTTTAAACAGTCACGCTCGGGGCATAAACATCCGTGTAATGCCCTTGGTATATAAATAACTATTTTTTTCATAGTTATACGTACAGTACAAGTGTAATCATGTGTTTAGAAGAAGCGTTAGAATTTGTTAACGATAACTATTTCAGGAAAAGTAATGAATAACGACATCAAAACAGACGAACCAGAACAATCTACAGGAGATACAGAAGTGGGTTTCGGCTTCTTATACGGATGATAATGATTTGACAATTGTGTCCCAATTCTTTGATGAAAAGCAGGAAACTCTAAAGTTGAGTTAGAACAGGCGTATTCTGAATTATCTGGGCGAAATAAATATAGAAGTCGGAAGGATTGAGGCGTTTTGGAAAATAAAATATTGTACATGTATCACAAGGTACTTATCTGCCGCGGGCATAACAAACCCGTTCCGGCCAAGCGGCCCAGCGGCCCTTGAAAGGTAACGCAATACCACCATTTTATAATTTGTGAAAATTGAATGGAGAAAAAGAAAAGAAAATGCGAATAGTGAAGAATTTGAGCATGTTACTGTTATTTTTAAGACATTGAGTGAATAAATGCCAGAAATTATCCAACCAGTTGGATTGTCACTCGAAAGGACTGGTACACATTCAACATCGTTCATAATTTAGCAACTGATGACAGAAAAAAAAACTAAGTAGCGCCAGAACCGCAGAAAAAGTAGGAGAAAAAGAAAAGTAAAGGTAACTTCGATACAAGTGCTCATCTAGGTAGATCACAGGCTAAAACTAACCAAAAAAATCATGAAAGGAAGCGGAGTGAAAAACTAGATGCTAAAGACAACAAGAAGACGAAAAATTAGAGGGGTTGAATTTAATATAAATATTATTACTTAGAAGAATAGATTATTTATTATTTTGTAAATTATAATTTGGATTGTATTTTATAAAAAAAATTATTTTTTTTTTATATTAAATTTTGTATTTTTATTGTGTGTAACTTCAAATACGAATAACTCAGCCGTTAAGGAAGCTACCAAACTTGGCTTGGGTTCGTTAGAAAGAGGGGACTTTTCTCTATTAGAATCACCGAAAACCTCAAAATCGACCTCTTGACACATAAACTCCCTTTTCGTAAATCTTATAAGCACGTTTGTAATGTTTGCTATTGATTTGGTACATAAATCTTGTTGAATTGTTAGCTTGAAAGGGGGAAGTCGAATCGTCAAATATAAAATAAATTTCTAAAAAGAGTTTGTGTGTAGCTGATATTCAATAATTGAGCGTTTTTAGTGCACTGATTTTAATTTCAACGACGAATATTAAAAATCTATATATAAAGGCAGAATATGTCATCGAATATGTTTTATTCTCTTCAGGTACACGTAACGGTACATATGCCTACGCAAGATTGTTGGCAGACTGTATAAACTTTACATAAAGCTCGCCCGTTTAGTTCTAACATTGTTAAAACCATTTCAGTCATCGTTGATTGTACTCCCCGGAAACAGCAGTTTCTGATTTGTTACATTTCTGTCCTTTGCGGAAATACCGGCTTAACAATACATATTTCTGTTGAAATGGAATCAATAATGTCCAAAGCATTCAACAAAACCCTATTCATTTCCAAAAAAGCTCCACACCCGTATATAAATTATTCGACGACTCAATCTAACCCATCACGCGTGGGTTATAATAATAATTCTATAGCCACTTGTAGTAATCGAAACGCTTGGCAACGCCAAACAAATTTAGCCCGTTTAAAGTGTCATTATGGGGCATGCGGCGCAATCAATTCCATTCGGAAGTATGAAACAGAACAACGAATCGAGTAGGCCTGGCCCAGTACGGCCATTGTAATATGTTAATGCGTTCGCCAGGTTAGGTGACGGTCGAATATTGCCACGTACACACTTTTCCAATTATCGAAATGGGACCGGGGAACTCCGCGACCAATTGAGCTGAACGCACCACGGAATAATGCATGAAAGCGCTTGGCGTTGTCCTGAAATTGGAGGCGGCCTATGCGGGCGTTCATATTTCATGCATGAGGTATTTGAATTGTTGGACCTAGCGGCACCTACCGGCGTCGTTTTTTTCTGTATGATGTAATACCGTAGTTTATTTAAAATTTTATACGAAACGTTTTCATTATACACGTTTGTGACGATAAGTCTATTTTGTGTGGTATTTTTATGAGAATAATGAAATCATATGGAGAATTAACTAAACGTTTAACCATAATGTGCAGTCAACTTGAAAGTGAGTACCAACCTTAATACTTTTTTCTTTTTGTTATAGGTAATATTTCGTTATCCTCTTTGCAGCTCCCTTGGATGATTTAGAGGCATTCTTTGTAAGTCATGTTGAATGCACTAAATTGTGTGTAGTGTAATTACTGGACGCATCGACGATTTAAACATAATATGTGTTTAGGGAGAGTTTATTGTTGTAATCCTGCAGAAATTAAGTGTGATTAGGCATAAGTTTTTTCTGTTCATTGATTTATTATATCAAGCCACTTCACTCTACATGCGTTGTTTCGTCTGAACGTATATATGTTCTGCATACATGACGTATCTGAAATAACTGCTAACCTCAAATGAGCATATTATGTCGCAGGGTTAACAGCCCAGCAAATTAGTTAAATAAATTTGTTCAATTCGGACAAAACTCAAACCCAGTGGCAGTTTTGCACACACTTTTGGTTAGGCATTAAAAATAACAGGGCAGAAAGTTCCCATCGTTATCGTATCTGCGTCGCGAGTTCACGGTCTAAGATCATTCTTTTGATCGTCATTTTAAAATTTCAACATCTTTTAATTCTCTGCAAACCAATGTCTACACATAGTTTATCCATTATTTAAATCCATACTTAATTTTTGAAGCATTTGGAATGGATCAAAACATATTAACCCGTGCCCAAATGGGACCAAAATCAAACAAAAAGAGTTTTTGTTTTCCTTTCCCACAATATATTTACACACCAGTTTTATTAGTTTAATCTAAAAAATGAATTGATTAACTTTTGAGTGAAGTGAGTACTGATTTTCCTGGCAAACAACAAACAAAATCAGACAAGTGAAAACTGTTTCTGTTATGCTTTTTTCCGTACAATATGAATCTGAAATTACAAATTCAAGAGAAATAAATTTTTGAGAAAGTAATTTTCTCAAAACAAGTTTTTTATTATTTTATATTATTTAATTACACTTATTGTCGATTTTGTGCCCCTTGGGACACGTGTTAATATATATTCACCGATCTCAAATTTCACATGAATTGAGTATAGATATAAAGGAACAAATTGAGAGGATCCTGCAAAAAGAAACAAATGTTAAAAAGTGGTTATACCCACGAGCGATCTAACATCACTACTAACTAATAATAATTGTTAAACTATAGTTTGCAAAAACATTCTTTATAGTCCCGGGGGATTAGATATTCACTTCAAAAAATGCTCCTCGAAAGTATAATTTTCGGAAAAATTAGTCGGAATGTATTTTGCAATTAGCTTGTCTTATTCATATATATATATATATTTGCAAAACCATTAATTTATAATTGCTAACAATTCTCCAAACTAAACCAGCCGACTAAAAGTTAGCTGAAACCACGTTAATGAAAATTGCGATTGTCAATTTAATTGTTAGTATAGAAATACTGTGTAGACATCATCCCTCAATTTGGCACGGTGTATAGGTACACTATACACTATTAACTATACACTACAGGCTGTCTAACAGTTGGATCTCGGAAGACTGTACCTCTGTTAACGAAGATATTTTACAACTGATTTCACAAAACTCCGAGGCGCATATTCTAAAATTATTAGCGTGTATACAGGCTGTTCCATAAGGAAGAATCGACCCAAACTTATGTTTTTGTAAATGGAACAACCTATATTTTGGTTTTGAATTCCTCGCAAAATTTTACGACAATGAAAAATAACTTCTACCTACCCTAATGTTTATACTTTTTGTTTTATTTGCATTTATATGGAAAAACAGCAGTCTAAGAAAAGCAGTATATCTCAGTACCACTTTTTAATTTTATTGCGCACGTTTTGATTATGATTAAGTAAGAAGCGTTCTATTAGCGTGATTACCTACCATATCTAAATTGTGCACAGGGTGGTCATAATCTGCAACAAAATATAGCAAACAGTTTTTCCTAAGGAAGTTATTCTTTTTAAGTGGAACATCCTATCTCAAATTATTTTTTTGGATTCTACGCCTCGTTCTGCGCAAAAAAGTACTAGTACACACTAGTGCTAAAATAATCCATGGCCGAGATAGCTTGTGTTCTTCATAAAAAATCGATTTTTCTATCAAGAAGTGCTCCTACATTAACTATTAAACCAGCTAAGTATTTACCTAAAGCACTGTATTCTCGAATGATTTCATATTTTCTTTTAATCAAATAAAACATTTTAGCACATCTGCAATTTAATATTATAATTTGAAATAAAATTTTACTTATACCCTGTAGGCTATGAAAAACTGTGCTAAACAAAACTGTGCGAACTTTTCCCAGGAGGAACTAATTGACATGGTGTGGGTTTTTGGCGAATGCAACAAAAATGTTTTATTTTATTTAAAAAAAAAGATGAAATTATGCGAGAAAACAGTACTTTAACTGGTTGAATTGTCAATGTAAGTGTATAACCACGTATTGATAGAAAAATCGATTTTTTTATTAAGTAGACTACTTATCTCAGCAATGGTTTATTTTAACACTAGTGTGTACTAGTACTTTTTTGTGCAGAACGACGCGTCGACTTAAAAAAAAGTATTAGATACATCGTGTTTGTCCCATTTAAAAAAACTCACTTTCTTAGGAAAAATTGTTTCTTTATTTTGCTGCAGATTATGACCACCCTGTACACAATTTGGATATGGTAGGTAATCATGATAATAGAACGCTTCGTACTTGATCATAATCTAAGTGTGCGAAATAAAATTAAAAACAGTTATTGAGATATACAGTTTTTCTTAGACTACCGTTTTTCCAAAAGTATTTGAAAATATCTCCATTAACAGAGGCACAATCTGCCGAGATCGCACTGATGAGACCCCCTGTATAGTACATCATGTGGTAGAAACTAGATAACCATTTATTATGATACAATAATGTATCTACACAATCGCACCAAGCTACCAAACAGAGAAGTATTACAAAATACTTACCGTACCGTTTTTATTACGAAATCGGATTATCCAGGCACCAACGCAACCCTCAATTTCACCACAAACAACCGCCGCAACAACACAACGTCGCCACCAAATAGCCGGCAAGGGTGCTCTGGAAATAATTCGGGCGGTCCATGACGCCGAAATAAACGGCGGATAAACGTCACCAAAACAAATAATAAAAAAGAATAATATCTCCATAACTGTTGCAGAGGGTAGGGGTCGAATTAACGTTGTAACTTTGCTCGCCTACCCGCCCATTAAATAAATCAAGCGGGCGCTGTTTGACTGAGGCTGAAACGTCAGCTACCGGCACCTCTCCCATATGCGGGAACGTGCGTTCGTGTTGGCTGAAAAAAAGGTACGCGAATAAAATCATTTTACAGCGCCGCGATGCCTAAACTCGTTGCATATTTCTGCGTTAAACTGGAAACTGAAATTTCATGGAAATTTATTGACGAACTGATGTGGACTGTGCTAGCCCGCGAACGAAATGAAGTTATGAATATTGGAGGGGAATAGAAAGGCAATTTTCACTGCCATATTTCATATTTGGTATGGTTTAAATATATGCTCAAAAATGATCTAAGAGAATTAATAATTTTATTAATTTTTATTATGTATTTATTATTCATTTTTTATAACTAATAATAAAACAATGTTGACTACAGGTAGTTCCAGGAATTATAAACGTGTGCTTGAACCTATCACATGATATTTGTCAACAGTTTTGTAAAATAATTCTTTTTTATTATATCTTTTTGACTAATATTAGTCAATGCCAGTGATACTAAAATGTTCGTCTAATCTACTTTTAGAAATTTGAATACATTATTTACATTTTTGATTATTTTGGTATGATAACTAATGTTTATTAAGAACTACCGCAAAGTTACTCATTGACACAAAGCCGATATTTCACCCTGTAGACAATAATAGATCATGCAATAACTAATACATGAGCGTGACTTACTTTTAATTCAATTAATATTAATGACTTTGGATATGTTTATAATAGTAGTTCTCCATCTACAGAAAAGCGATTATCTCGATGTTGGTGATACTTTTAATGATAATCAGATAATCAGAAAATTCAAGCAGAGGGTCTGTTCAAGTTCTCTTTAAGAAACACCACAAGAAATTGCCGAAAATAAAAAAGCAAGTTTACCAGTGTTGCAAGCGGTAGTCGTGCATAGAACGACTTCGGTTCGACAAATTGCTTCTCACACCCAATCCAGTAAATCAACAGCACATAATATGGTATCAACCTTTAAAAAATCTGATGTGGCCAGGCACATGACTTTATCATACAATATATAAAATTAATAGTTTAGCTGCATGAGAATCTATTTGACTAAGATAAATCGTGTCTGCATTAAAATTAAACTAGTTAGCCAGGATTTGACAGATATTTTGATAGTCAATAGTATCAATCGAAGGTATTGTCAAAGCATCAGCATTTGACACTACCTACTGTCATCAGAATAATAGTTGTTTATCTCACAAATGCCGAAAGTACGGAATAGCACAACGAGCGGTGATGCGGCGCGTCACCGATGGCGGAGCGTCGTCGTCGCCTGTGAGCGAGTCGCGCTATGTAGTTTTCGGCAGGAGTGACATCAACGTTTTTTGTATTGCTTTTTGAGAAATACGTATTTAAAAAAAAATCAAAACTGATTATATTTCGGTATAGAAAATGTTAGGTTGATACCACTTCTACGAAATGTCAAGTTTAAAAAGCTAATTCAAATTCTGAAAGATTTATATTCGTTCATGACACTGTAGATGACGTTCCATAGCGATTCTCCGAGTGTGACAGCGTGGTGACAGCCATAGACATTTCTGTGGTGACGCACAAAAAAATATTTGTCAAAATTCGGGCTACTATGTATTTTCATTCAGTGCAGATGCGACCGATCTCGATCGAATAGAATTTGCTCTTGTAGCTAAACTATTAATTTTACCAAAAAATGTCATAGGCATAAATTATTCCAAATTTCCTCTACTTTAATTTATTATTTAATTGTTGTGACGAAATTACAGAAATGGCAGCTCATTTGCAAAATCCTTGAAAAAGGCTTAGAATAAACTACCAGTTCCTTTGGACCCTTTTGAACCAAAAACTTTTCAGCTCTAAGTTTGGTCATAAAACTTCTAAATATGAACTTTCGTCTCGATACCTTTAGTAGTTTCTCCGGAATCGTCGCCACAAAAATCGTTTACACACACACAGACATACATACACACACACACACACAGACATTTTTTTGTACCTTGGTCAAAAATGTTCAGGGGACCAAAAAAGACCTATTTCCGCTAAAATCTCAATTTTTTTTTTTCGGCATGATTACAATACTTTAGCATACTGCGTATGATAAAGTAAAAACATACGAAATTTATAAGTACACTAAAGGAAAGACACTATGGCATCAATACCATACCTATGACATCAGACCTGTTACCATAGGTATGACTTCGCCATCTGGTTTGAGGGGGAAATGGAGGAAGACAGATTGTTTTTTGAAATAATCGAATTTTACTTCTGAACAATATCTTGAAGTAAAGTTTATCGATAATAATGAACCCATACCAGATACCATAGTCTCTTGTCTTTAGTAATTATTTTGTTTTATAAAGGTGATATTTGTTCTTTTGAATGTTATGTGATGTTGATTTACGGCATTGGGTGTGAGAAGCAATTTATCAAGCCAAAGTCGTTCTATACTCGATTACCGCTTGCGACACTGGTAAACTTGCTTCCTTATTTTCGACAACATATTTTTAGTGGTGTTTCTTAGAAATTTTCAACAGACCCAGTCTGCTTGAATTTTTTGATTATCCTAGAAGTAGTTCAATGGGGAATTTGGTTGTCCGGGTGTCTTTCATTGAAAATATCAGCAACATCGACTAATCGCTTGTTGTAGATGGATAACTACTATTATAAACATATCCACACATTAATATTAATTGAGTTAAATGTAAGTCATGCTCGTGTATTAATTATTGTATGAACTATTATTATCTACAGGGTGAAATACCCACCATAAAAAATGCATAAAAACGAGCAATTTTGCGCTAGTTCTAAATAAACATTAGTTATTATACCAAAATGATTAAAAATTCAAAAAATTTATGAAAATTTATAAAAAATAGATAAAAACGAACCTTTTACTATCACTGGCATTTACTAATATTTGACATAAAAGTAAGAATAAAAAAAAACAAAAAAGGAAACATTTCAAGATAGGTAGCTGTGAAACTTGAAATAGGTTAAGCAACCAATTTAATTTTTGCGTGGAGAACAGTGGCACTCAATTCAAATAGCGCGGCAACCAGAAATATTTATAGTTGTTATCATTGCAAACATCGACTACAATCATTTATAATGACCTTTATTATATTATATTACCTATATCTATCCCACTATTCCCTGTGATACCCCCCACTAGATTAACGATAGAGCAAATCCCTGTACAGACCCGTGTTGTATTTCGGGCTGAGATATTATGGACTCCATAACATTCAATTAATTTTAAATTTACATCTCACCTAGTTTCTCTTTCGTCATCAATTCCATGTATTCAAAGCGACTAAGTTAGTAATTACTACAAAATTTCTAGCACATACTACGAAGTACTTTTTATTTTTATTGCTCATAATATTATTCTATTAGTATTTTCTCACACACACACACACACACACACACACACACACACACACACACACACATCTTATTTTAAAGTTATGGGCTCGGTCTGTTCAATGCAATAAGCGTTGCAGCCTATATATTTAAGTTTCTAAATTCGACTTTTTGTACTAGTTTTTTTTTGTCATTTCTGTCTTCGTTCTTTATTGGAATGTCCGCTATTGTATTTTTGTGTTTCTTGAAGCAGTAACGTTGAATCTCTATGTAAATGCAGAAATGCTGACGTTCGATTGTTTACTTGTGAACCTTGTTTTCAATGTGGCGGAATATTTTTCAATTTAAAAAGTTGGTTGCTAAACTCCAGCGGATATATGGCGACAGCGAAACTTCTCTACTGTCAGCGAAAATAAAATCAAACTTTAAAAGTTAAAACGATTTGTATAACACCACCATAACACTTCTTCCCCTTGCGACCCGTCAAATATATTCATCGAAATGTAATACGACAGTCAAAAACATTTTATCCTTTTCCCTGCTATTGATCTCTCTCATTCTTTCATTGTGAAATGTAACATACAAAATCTTTATAAGTACTATCACAAAAAGTTTTAAAGTTTCTGCATATTTTGAGTAACTAGGTTTAATTTAATTAATGAGTAGCAGTGCTATATTGTGATATTGCTTAAACTCATACTACTACAAACTGTGTCCTTTTCGAATGTACATAAATTATTATTTAGAGGCCGGGCTAACCTCAGAGAAACTGAAAAGCTTGGACCGCTGGCGAGAGTATCTTTAGGGTACAAGTTATCCACTTACTTATAATTGGGATTGGCCGTCTGTAAACTTTGGTTTTTTATGTGGGAACTTGTGATGATCTTATTAGGTCATTACAGGAGTTAGTTACGCCTGAGTTTCGTAGTAATTCAAAGTGGGGTTTAATATTTAATTTAAGTTGGTTTAATTGGATTTACTTGTCTGGTTATTTGTCTGAGAAAGATTTTGATTAATGTTCGTTGTGAGTTAGTTAATAAAAGGTAATTTTATAATTTTTGCAGCAAATATGATTATGTGTGATTAATTCCCACAATATTTATTTATTTGTTAGTTTATTGAAACAAAAGAGCCACAATATATGAGACAATATTGGAAGGTATTGAAGGACAAATAAACACTATCAATGACACTGTGTGCGATTCAGTTTATCGGATACCACTTTATACAATGGTTTTACATTGACTATAGTCAATAAAGATTTAGAGGGCTTGCAAAAAGTCTGGCAGTTATCTGGCATCTCACTTGCGATGTTTTGATCTTTTCTTTTTATTCATTCGAAGATATAGTTGGAACATAATCTTCTACAGTGTATACAGAAAAAATACTGGCATGAGCTCACAAAAACGGGAAAAGTTTATACTTGACAATTATTTTCTTTTTGGGCTCCTAATGAAAATTCAAAAGTTGCATCTCCAGAAAATTACGGAAAGTGCAATAATATTAATGTTTCAACATTCTATAATTAACTGCCATAATTCATGATCTATTAAAATCTAAATTTAGTTTACATGCTGACACTTTAAACTTCCCACAGGCTCCACACTTGCTCTGCTTTGCTCACAAATGATTACATAACACTGTGCACTGCGTTTGTCATATCACTTCAACAACTAAAAAGGTTTAGTTCTTTTGAGTCACATTATGTCACTAGACTACACTACCTAAGATCCGGGCTTCCTATTCTGTTAAATTTCGTTGGTTACTAATTTCATCTCGAGGTCACTGTGGAGCATTTCTAATATACCATATTATTTCTTAGCAGGTTGTTTTGGAAGCGTTGCATGATGCGGATACTACAGGTTGGAGTATCTGCTCGTAAAGTAAGAGCAACTTTGTGTAGACATATGTTTGTTTTAAAATTCAGTGGGTACGACATCTATGAAATATATGGCTGTCTGTTTTGGTAGTTTTCCTAAGAATGAGTAGCTTCATGAAACTTGTCGGCGGTGTAGATGCAGGCCATTTATTATCTCACCAATTTTAACAATAGACAAGTATTAGATCTTTGAAAGCTCAAACCTATTCCTGGACAATTAATTCCTCATTAATTCATTAATTCATTAATTCCCCAATTAAAGTCCTTTTGAAACCACACTTCTATCTTAAATACAGAGTGATCTAAAATGACTAAGGACAGTTGAATTTCCCGCCAATTTGAATAATTGTGATGTTGGCAATGGTTGCAAATGACAGTTGTTATTTTGTTCCAATGGCGTAGGTGTTCCGTCTTGTAAAGGGATTCATTCATTCTCTGATTATAATTAGGTATATTAAATTGAAACTATTAATTGAATTAACATACATAGTCTCAATTCAAATTAATTCCTATAAGAGTTAAATAAATAATTAAATGACATCCTTTATTTTTTTATAATGTTATTCATTATATAAGTTGTTCAATATGACCACCATCGGCATTTATACATAAGTTAATTGTTCCTTTCATATTATTAAATATATGTTCTAGTTGTTGTTTCTTGAGCGATGGCTGCTTGCAATTCTTCTATAGTATGGACCCTATTAGAAAAAAATCTGTTTTTGAGGTGGCCAAATAAGTGAAAATCGAGAGGAGTTAAGTCAGAAGAACGTGGTGGCCAACGCTCCCGGCTAACTAAACTATCTGTATAAAATTCTTCCAGGTACTGCAGGGTTTCATGTGCTGTGTGTGGTGGTTCTCCATCTTGTTGAAAGAATTCCAATTGTAATTCGTCATCATGCAATTGGTTAATAAATGTTCCAATATGTGTCCAATATGTCTCCAATATGTGTCCGATAACGTTCCGAGTTAAGCGTGTCATGAAAAATCATCGGACCTATAATGCGACGCAAATTAATTGAGAAAAGAGATGAAATATTGTTGCAGAGGAACGTAACCCTTACTGGCGAGTTCACTATGCGAGCTGACAGTGATCATAACCTGTATCATGGACGCATACCATCTTAGTAAGACTAAATAAGTTCAAAACTTTGGCGGGAAATTCAACCTGTCCTTAGTCATTTTAGATCACCATCACATACATAAAAGGAGAAAATATTCAAATCCTTAACCTCTCTTCACTGTAAAGAAAGGTAAGAAATATGGGGACTTGTTAAACTCTACCAATCATGAGTGGAAACGTCCAAGTGTGCCTGATGGAGGCAAAGAAAGGGAATGGGAAGGGTAAGAACTGGACGGGTAGGAAAGGAAATGGGAGATTAACATAATCTGTCTGACGCCAGCTAACATAATCTATAAATAATAGTTAATAATATAATTCTCATGTGCTTTCAATTTTAATGGTCCCTTCGATGTTTAATATCGTGCGGTTGATTGTAGTTGTATGACGAAAACGTGCGCGAGGCTGCATGAAACTAATGCCGAATATGCAAAAAAAAAACAAATCTCTGTGTAATTCTACAGTTTCTGAATGGAACTGGAGTACCCAGAGCTCGCTCCATTTACTCGAATTACCTCGGCAATTAATAATATAGTTCCGATATGTATGTTGCAGCTTAAATAACTGGGTAAATAACTTAATCTCTCATCCGTTTAAGATAATCCCTGCATCATCAATGTGTTATCGTCGTTATTTTGCATGTTAGATAAATACGTCTTCAAGCATTACTATATAATAATAATAATAATAATAATAATAATATGGATATTCTAGCCATCTCATCTAAGAAATACTTTTCTATGAAACAATGAATTAAAATTAGAACCTATATATCGTGTAATCGCAACATGTGAGGTGCTTCCAGGCCTGTAGGACAGACATATATAACTTCAATAACCAGTCGCAACGGATATCCTTCGCCGGACTGGATCGCATTTGTTTGAGATTCCGTTGTAAATTACGCGAAACAAATCTGCCGAGCAAAGCTTTATCAGAGTGTCAACACCAGTTGCTGACAACAATGCACGCTACAACCTCGGTTAACGGCTCAGTACACACACAAGGCCACACGCTCGCCATTTCTTATGGAAAAACCTATCCCGTTCTGGGGCATGGCTGACGTCGATATACGCAAACGTTTGCCGCTGCGGCGTTTTAACCGCGGCGGGCGTAACTTTACGGTTCATTAGAAGCGAGACGCGAGACGCCGACGACGAAAGACGGTTTGCTTGGAAAATATTTACCCTTCATAAAACGGGTTAGAACTCTAAACAACCACTGGTTGGGGCGCAACGTGAAAAATACACCGCAACGTGGTTACGTCAGTGAGTGAGCAAACAAATTGGTAATGTGTCGAAATTTCAAAGGATAGAGTGGAATTAAATTAGAAAAATTGTTCATTGTATTGATTTTGGTTTCTAAATTCCAAATGGGGCATTCAATTTTAACTATCGCCCTAGAGTTCGGATACAAACTGCACCTGCATCAAGTAACAAATGACAAACTATGCCACTACTATCGTTTGCAAAAGTATTGAGCCCTGCGTTGGGATTATCGTAACTCTTTATCATACTATTAAAATGTAACCGATTTTAGTAAAAATGTAGCCGATTTTCGAAGTTATTAATAAACGGTCGTTTTTTTTTTTAAATAAACGCTTGTTTTTTCTATTTGTTTATTGTATAAATGTTCAATGTTAGGTCAGGTAGGCAAATATTGGAGCTGATTTATACAAGAAACGAACAGGTCGTATTTAAATTATTCAAACTGTTGTAACTCTACTTGCATGTTGTATGAGTTTAGCAAGTACTTATTTATTGCCAGTACTAAACACCATAAAAATAAATAAATTTTTATAAAATAAAAATACAGGTAGGTTCAGATGAACAGAAATGTCATTGGAAAATTTATATTTTTGGTTTTATGTTTGTAAACATTGGAAAACATGGCAGAAATAAAGATATTCTAATTGTAAATGAATAAGTATTACGGTAATTTCTGACTTCTAACTCTGTATATAAAATTTTTCTTACTTCCCGGGTTTTTAGCATTTTCTTCTCCTTGGCGCAGCTTCATATTCTGTTTCCTTTTTACCCTTTGTTCCTTCTTTTCTCAGAATGCCTTTCTTTTCTACTTCCTCCTTAAAAAAATGAACGAACTTTAACACCAGTATTTCTATGGACCTAATGCGATCCAAAAGCAATGGAATTGTCCGAATTTAGAATGTAATGCATTAGAATTTAAATATAAGAAACACTGTAAAATATGAGGGTAAATAAAAGGCATTCGTCTCTGGTGTTGTATTTATTGGTATCTTTCAACGACTAGTTTTGCCGATACCTGAGCATAATCATATTGACGTGACTGAGGATTTTTTTTTGTTAATTCGCTAGCAATGATAGGCACAACATAACCTCAACAATCTTATAAATATTTCTAGTAATTGACTCTTTACAGTGAATAAATTTCAAGATGCATATAGGGCAATCACGGTTTGCCACAACTTATACAACTTATGAGTTGTAATCTCATCGTTAAAGCATCGGTAGAATAAGGAACGATTATTAAATTTTGTATATTTTTATTTCTCTATTCTATTAACATTTGATTCTATTTTTCGTCACATATTGTCACAAAAGTCAATACGATTTATGTTTAATTTAAAAAACTTCCTAAAGTAATTTCGCAATAGTCACGTTATACCGCGGCGTAATATTTGGTTCTACCCTTCCGACATTTTTGCAAAGAGAACATAAGTCATTGACTCTGGATTCACTCGCTAATATTGGTAGGGTTGCCACCACTGTGCCTATGCTCACCCGGAGAAAAATAATTATATTATGCAACATAAGTTTAAATTAATAACAGCCGCCACAAAAATGAGCGGCTTCGGCACATATTTTTTAGTAACGCTTTGGTGTGAAATTTGGATGTAGGTACAGTAGAACACGATGAGACCTAGATGGTTATTACTAAGCAAATTAATTTATTTCAATAATGTCTACTAGTTTTCCACTTTTCGTTTCTGCCTCTTGTTGTCGATTTTTACGATGCAACCAGCATGAGACACAATGCCAATATTATCACCTAAACCAAGCATAATTTTGATGTACTCTGAGCATTTTTTTAAGGGAACATGTGTTTTTGCTGAAGTAATTAACTACACGTTCCCTAAGTAATTTTAAATTTTTATTTTATTCCGACAATATTGGCGTTTTGTATAAACCCCCATAATAAATGTGTCTCTAGTCAAAAATAATAACTATATCTCTTTGTAAATATATAGTCCTTCTAATCTTCAAATAAATGTATTGTTGTCGTCATCTCCAAATACTGTTTTTGGCAGACCAGTATGATACTATTCTGTGAACTGCCTTGGACAAGCTCAAACATATTGTTGGGACATTTTTTATCACCGGAACAACAATACATATTAAAATAATCGACGAAAGTTCAAAACATATTTTGTTAATTAATGAATGATGATTTCTGCTAAGCAAAATTCCTACCTTTAAATGATGCCAGTCGCTTTCAACGCCATTTTTGATATTAGATCTGTCTCAGTCTATGATCATCGAGGCAGAATACAATCTTATGCGTCGTACCGCTACAGAATTCCTACTATATTCACTAGACATATAACAAAATCTAAAAATGCTACAATTGCTACTTTCAAAGATTCTCACATGCTCTCAAACCGTAAATTTAGATTGTTGTGAAGATTGAGAAATATTATTTTGAGAAAAAATCCCCTTTTCAAGGGAAATCGCTGCAAACTGTATGATTAGAATAACAATTACTGGATTATCATAATTTTTAAAAATATTTAGGAGTCGCTACAGTTTCTCAAAAGATCGATGATTACCTTTAGTTAAGCCGGAGTATTTAACTGAAAACCCGTAGTCCGGAGAATAGTCGCCAAACCCGAAGTCTCCGGGTCAAAATGACCATGTTGGCAACCCTAACCATTGGCCATGGCATATAAAACCTTGTTTTTCTTTTGTTTAAAATGTTTAAAATTGCCATGTTGAATAGAATCTTCATGCACTCGTTATAATGTATTTCATGGATGAAATCTTTATGCAATTTTTGTCATAACCGTCATCTACACCTATTGGAGTATCTGAAAAATATCATTCAAGTTGTCCACATTTTTAATTAGAAACTCTACATCACTAACTAGTGGATGTAAACTTTCTAGTAAAGTGGTCTATTCCCATTTACTATTACTTAATTGCAAATGGAGTGCGAACGAGAGCACCCACTTACATGTGATTGTAAGTCGGTGTCCGGAACCAGTGCCGTTTAATATCGCCATTATCGACAGTATTAATCGCTTAGCGTTAAATCACACATCCAGACGGCATAGAACGAGTTATTTCCGAGGCGGTCCGCTTCGTTCTCCTAGTGGAGTTGAGTACGAAGCAAAACCAAACGTTGGCGTTGGTGCCGTTTGAAACCCACGCTGCCTCTACTGTTCGCTATCCTTACTCCCTTGCCCAAGTTTCTAAACTTTAATTACTCTAACCGTTCCGGATATATTGACTAATCAAACACGAGAAACGGTTTGCCGGGTCTCAGAACTCCCCGGACAAATACTTAAAGGAACTGCAAGCCACGCGCCCGGAACTCCTAAGGAGCGTTTAGGGATAAAGGACTTTTTTGTTTGCGCACGGCGAGCAAATAGAAACACGGATTCGACCGTTCAAGTTCTTGTGTTAACCGGTACCTATTTCAGTTGTTCTTTACTATATACATTAACGGCGTCAAGTATAGAAAAACTGCAAGAACGCACTGAATAAGCACTTAATAACGTGCCTTTTTTGTTCGAATCATTACAATGTTTATCTCTTGAGTTTGTAGTAAAATAAAATAATGAACTGGTCCAAATTTAGGTTCTTTCTGCCGATTAACTGATTAAAAAGTATTGTGAATCGGGCATATTCCTTTGAAACCAAAACTGAATTTCCAAAGTGATCATTTAATATAAAAAATAGATAAAATAAAGAATATGTATATGCAAGGGCAGAAAATGTAACTAATTTAAAATATTAAATATTGCAAAATTTAAAAATGTAATGCATTAGAATGCCCCAAATTTTTGATTTTGCGATAACTGTATTGAAATCACTGACCGCGTAAAGGTACTTTTCCTAGAAGCGTCTCCACCGATAATTGCTTCGGTATAATCGCCCGACGATCATTGCAAAGTACTCCTCTTAGGCCACGGCTAGGATACGAGCGGCGGGTGGCGGGCGGCGAGCGGCGAGCGGCAGAGCGGTGCCGCTAATGTTATATGTTTGCATTGTTTCAAAGCCATACCTTGTCAAAGCGGCTACGATACAAAGCGGCGAGTGGCTAGCGGCAATACGGCACCACCCTGCCGCTTACTAGTGCTGCGCACCGCAGAATTATACAGGGTTAGCAAAAATAACCGGAAACCCTAATAATCCCCCAACCCTACAAAAATTCATTAAATTGTTCGAATAAAAGTTTTTTGGCCTTAAACAGGCTATCGTTTAAATATATTTTTAATATACAGGGTGCTCATTTTATTATAGCAATTTGGTAACCTCTCCTCTTTTAAATAGAACAGCCTATATACGTATTATTACGTTTTTATTTTCATTTTACTATTAACCAAAAATAGTCCAAATTACCGGAACACTTAAAAAATTCACCAACTGCAAAAAAATCAAAAAATATTACAAATAAAAGTTTTTGGGTTGAAACAACCCTGACTGGTTTAAATATAGTTTGAATTTACATGGACATTTACATGATCATTTTATCATGGAAATTTGCAAAACTTTCTATACTATAATAGAACATCTTGCATACCAATTTTTTTGTATTCTAAGGTTGATTTTAAGAAGTTTTTGTAGAAATAAGTTTCTTTGAAAATGCATCATTTCTGAGTTATGAGTAATTAATCAAAACTCGTGAATTTAAAATTAAGAATATTTTCCCCCATTACATACACATGTATGTTAATGTAGCAGGTTGAACATTTAATTTAATTCTTGTTATTTTTTCTTGGATTTTTTTATTTTTAACCAGTTTGGTTAAAGTAAAAGTTTGTGTTTTGATTAATTGCTTATAACTAAGTGGGAGAATTATTTAGGTGTTCCAGTAATTTTGACTATTTCTGGTTAATAGCTTATATGTAATTAAAATTACATAAGAATTAATGCATTTTATATATTAAAAATATATTTAGAAGATAGGTCGTTTAAAGCCAAAAAACTTTTGGTTGAACAATTTTTTTAAATTTCTTACGGTTGGGGAACTATTTCGGTAATTTTGGTTTTACGGATCTTCTTCAACCGAAGGTTATAATTTTCCGTAGGTAGCAGTTTGACAACATTGCCGGACGACGACATAACTACTAATAATTGTCACGACGAATTGTCGTGCCGCTCATGGTGCCGCTTACATCGTAGCCAGAGCGCCGCTCTGCTGCTCGCCGCCCGCCGCCCGCTGCCCGCCGCCCGCCGCTTGCCGCGCGCCGCTCGTATCCTAGCCGGGACCTTACGAATTCGCGATGCCAGCGACTCTGTCGATTATCGCGCCTAGGACAACTGTAACATAGAAACTCGTAAGAGTAGCATTTTGCGATGATCGCCGCTGGAGTTAGTTCTGGGAAAACGTAACTTGAGGCAAAGCCTAGGGTATGCATTTTGCTTCTTATACATTATACATCAATTCATCCTTGGAAAAGAACTGTTTAGGAGCTAAACTGAATTAAAAAATCTGATGTGGCCATGCTCATGCACAAAATTTCCTCTACTTTAATATATTATTTAACTATTTTGACGATATACAGAAATAGCAAATCAAGGGCAAATCAGGATGCTATACTGAGGATCCCGCAGACTACATTGGCCACAATCCATAGAGCAGCAGTGACACAGCTTATGAAAATATTTAACCACCTGCCACCAACATACAGGACGCTTCTCCAGAGATCATTAAAATGCAAATTGAAACAGCTTATGCTCAAAAATGCTTTCTACTCAATAGCATCATTTTTCGAGCATGCACAATTTGATAATTAGTTGTTGTACAACATTATGTATAGCTACAATGAATTTGTTATATGCCTGTTGCAGGATCTTCTTTAAAACTATGTAAAAACGACATTATTGCAAATTTTGCCGTTAAACTATGTCAGACAATAGTCAAAGCCAGTAGATACTTGATAGCATCAAGAGTTATTAGATTAACTATACAGGTTGTTCATAAAACTTAGTAAATTTTGATATTTTTCAAATGGCCTTTCCTTAATTTTTTGAAGCGGAACCTCCTGTATATTATATGCTAGTTGAAATGCTAGTTGAATTAATTTATGTTAAGTATGCCATATGTCAAATTGTATGATATTTACATTTTAAAGAATAATGTGTAATATTATCAAATAATGCCAGTATTTTTTTGTTATTTTTCGTTTGTCTCTCAATTGTAAATCAGTAATACTGTATTAAAATACAACTTAAGAAACGGTAATTAATACAATTAGCATTAACTAATCATAGAAACAAACAATTGAGACCTAACGACACTCAATCAGTCCCTGCGTCTTACCCTATCCGACCAATGTTATATTTTTCCGCGTATGAAAGGAGATGGCGAAAATGTTTTGGTTCGCTATGCGCAGGCGCGCTGACTGAATTCGACCGCGAATTTTAAACAACACTGTTGCGGCCTAATTTGCGCATGCGCGTAGTGCTCGCGCATGCGCTTAGAGCAAGTTATGATTGTAGAAAGAAATAGAATAGAGTATCTTCCATTTCGCTTTGAAAGCTGAACAACCTCTCTTTCTAGGCGCATTATACCAGTATAAGTTATTTGCACTCAATAAGTTATTGCTGTCAAAATTAGTAACTTTGTCCTGTTTCTGAACGATGAGTTATAATTATAGCAAAGAAGAATTCATTAACGTGATCTACATCTATGGCGAAGCCGACAGAAATACATTAGTAGGATCCAGAATGTATGAACAGCGATATCCGGATAGACGGCATCCCCAATCAAGTATTATAAACAGGGTTCGGTCGCAATTTGAAGAAACAGGTAATATTAATTACCAGCACAAAACAAGAACAGTGAAGAACGGTTTTTTTTTCTTAAATTATATGTGAATATACTATTACTGCTTTACAACTAAGAGACAAACAAAAAAGAAAGAACAAGAAAATAATAGCATATTTAGATATAATTACACATTTTTCTTTAAATTGTAAATATCACGAAAACAACTCAAATTGGACATTTGACATATTTGACATAAATTAAAGGGAACTAGATGGGCAATTCAATTAGCACACAAAATACACGATGTTCCACTTAAAAAGCTCGAGGAAAAGTGATTTGAAAAACATCAAAATTTAGCAAGCATTATGAAGATTGAGTCTAATATCTTTGGATACCATCATCTATCTACTAGCTTTGACTATTGTCTGACATAGTTTAAAAGCAAAATCTGCAAAAATATCATTTTTACATAGTTTTAAAGAAGTTCGTGCAATAGGCATATTTTGGAGAAATAATTGAATATCTCACGTACTATTAACGCTGAGAGGTAGCAACCAATACCGTTGGATAGCCAAATTTATTAGTATGCATACAATAATAAAATATACAGGGCGTTCCATTTTAAAAAATGTACATACTTTACGTCACGCCTAAATGCAACACCCTGTATAAATGAAAATAATTTTACGTCATAGAAACTAGTGAGCTAAACAACTTTTGTCTTAAACATTTTTTTCATTGTCTAACGATTTAGTAGCTATCGACCGCCGGGTTACTAATAACTCACCCTCTGTATTATATATTGCCGGAATAGTACTTATATAAATGAGGTAACCTTTATAAATAGAGAATCCCAAAGGATTTTGTAGCTTTCAGGCGTGGCTTGTGTGACAACCAAAAATGTTGAAGCATCAGCGCTGCTGGTATCTTGCGCTATTTTGTTTTACTTGTATTTGAAGTCTTACCTTTTAGTCCAGTTATAAAACATATACAATCAATTAAAGAATCTAGAGCACAGCAATTGTAATCGTTACCCATTCCAGAGTCAGTTCACCCAGTTTTCTTAAAAAACTTTGTTATCAAGATGGTATTGTTAACTTGCGAATAAACGACTAGATATGATATAAAAATGAAATACAAGCAGTAATAATGGGTATCAAAAACTTAAATCGAAAAATTTTTAAACGTGGCTGACACATGCGGATAAGTTGTAAACTTGAAGAGGATGTCAGGATCAACGTGTATTTATGGTGGAAGCGGTAATGATGAAATATTTTATTGCATTTTTGTTAGTTATAAATGATAGCTCTGCCGGTCTATCCGTGTATTTTGTTGATATAAATGCTCAGATAGCCATAAGCTAAATTCACAAGAAATAGTTTGATAAAAAATTTAATTCATTCGATTCAAGACGAAACTTTCAAACTTCGCGTCCATGGATTGGATGGTATATCGGCGGCGCGGCGCTCTCAGCACAGAAATTAGATTATCCTTATGCTGGAAATTTGCTCCAGTTTGATTTGGTGGCGCGGTACGCGAAAATCCGCAGCCCGGCGAGCGGAACGAACTTCGATTCGGATCGGGCAACCGTAAATAAGTAATGTAATCTCCGCGATGCCGCCGAGTTACGGCAGTCGACGCCTGAGAAGCTCGCTAAAATTTACTTGTTTGCTATGTACGCGGCCGTTAAGATGGATGACTGATGTACTACCTCTAGACCTACTTGCAGTCATGTGCATTTTATATCATAACCATGACCTATTATAATAAATTATATATTTATATAAAGGTTTAAGTCCAAACTCGTATTCAGCGCATCATTGAATTCAGGGAAAAAACATTAAATATAAGATTTATTTCTTCCTTTCCTTGGACCACTTTCTTATTTCGTTCCAGATCGTTCCCAAATTCTGCATATCTTCTTCAATCACTTTTCTCCACGTATTGCCTGGTCTTCCTTTGCATCTCTTTTCCATTGTCATCCATCTGAGTACCGCGTATATACAGCATTAACCATTATCCTTAGTACATTATTTTGGAAACTTTGGTTTCCTTGTATATTGGAGTTTTTCGCGCTACCTCAAAGCTGGATGCAGTATAAGCAAATTGGCTTTAGTACTTCGTTGTAAGCTTGTAGTTTGTTCTGTACTGACAACTTAGAGTTTCTTCCCCAGAAGCCAGTAAAGTTCTCTGAATTTGAGGCCAAGCTCTACTCTTTTCTTCTTAAGGTGCTCTTACCACCTTAGCTTTGTATCCAGAGTCATACCCAAATACTTTGCATATGTTCACATATGGAACTATGGTGTCGCTAATCTTGACATGAGGTTTGTCCTCGATTCTTTTGTTTGTAAAGTTAATGAAGACAGATTTCAGTACGTTGAGCTTGTGTTCCATTTTTTTTGTCCATTTATATATTTTATTACTAGCATGTTGAAGATTTCCTACTTACTAGATTCTCCAATAGTTGATCGCATTGGAGCAGTGGCATCTGCGAATGTGGCGACAGTTACATTTTCCAGCTGTGGTAGGTCACATGTATAAAGTAGATAGAGAATTGGTCCCAAGACACTACCCTGCGGTACCACAGCTTTTACTTATTTTAGTTCCGAGTATTTATCGAATTGTTCTATCCGCTATAGTCTATCAGATATATAGGATGTTAGCAGCTCGGCGTATTGTATGGAGAGGTAGCATACATAGTCTTTAGTTTGTGTATTAATTAATCCTTCGTGCCAAACTTTATGGAAAGCTTGTGTCACATCAAGAAAGATTGTTGTGTTATGGACATGATCTATAGTGGAATGCTTTTCTCTAAAACCAAATTGGTGATTATGAATTAGTTCCTTTCTCTCAATGATAGCTTTCATTCACTTTAGAAGCAGCTTTTCAAAGAGCTTTGATATCATTGCTAACAGTGATAGTGGGCGTATGATTGGCATCATTCGGTGGTTTGGCTAATTTTGGTATCATGATAACTTCTGCTACTTTCCAGACATGGGGGGCGTATTATAATCTAAAATGCATTTATTAGATACATCAGTATCACAATACCTTTTTTAGGTAATTTATTAAGTAACTGTCCTGTGATAGAATCATATCCAGGTGCCTTCTTTGGATGCAGATTTGTCTTGATTTCTCTGGCAACTTCCTTTGGAGTAACTAAATGTATGGCTTCTTCTTCATAGGTTATATCTTCATCCGCGATTGGCTCTGATTCGATCTTGTGGGGCTGGAAGATTTCTGTTAGACGTTCTGCAAAAATTTCAGCTATTTGTTTATTGGCTCTTGCCCAGGTACCGTCTCTTCGTCTTATAGGTGGAACATGGGCCACTGGCCTCTTGTTAATTCATCACCGCTTCTCACAGCGTTGTTTCCCTATCGGTAGTCCATTTCGTGAAGACGGATTCCAATGATGCCTATTTTAGTTTTTGAATTTCGCGTTTAAGATATTGGGATTTATTATTAAGTACGTTTTTGTCAGCTGGATCTCGTGACTGCTGCCATCCAATAGTTCTGTGGGTTATTTGTTTGGTGTTGTTCCAGGCGGCTTTCTGGATGGTGTTCATGAATTTCTCGCTTCTACGTCTACGTCGCCTCTATTTCTACCTTTATTCCTAGGAAGGATTTAATATTATAGATGTTCTTAATAGTGTTTTATCGCTTCGTTATTACTTGTGTACGTACCGTTCAAAGGTTTCCACAAAACGAAACAATAAAAAACGGGCAAGTACAACCTGTTTCTGGTGTGGCATTACCGTGCAATCAATCCGAAAGCAAAAATTCCAAATTGTGTCAAATTTTTGAGAAAAATATGTTTTTGGATTTTTTGCAGTTCTTTTAGTACGGCTTTGCTTAAAAACTAGGCTCAAATACAAAATTTCTGCCGTCATGTTGCGTTTCTGTACATTGTTTGGATGAGTATTCTAATAGCATGCAATATTAAAATAATACTAAGAAAGATAGAGCACTCGCTGTACAACTAGAAGGTGACGTTAGATACTTTTTATTTCTGACCAATGAGGGGGCATTTGATAATGATGATAACCTCCACCAGTAGTATTGTCCGACCTGCCAATGACCATGCAGTGGAAACCATTAACCAGAGAGTTAAATGAGCCTTGTGGCACCCCAACTCTTAAAAGATCATAGGCTGATTTGAAATTTCCTATCGATATGCATTGCATTCTATTTGAAAGATATGAGCGGAACCACTCTGCCAACCCCGTTTACACCATAGCATTCCAATTTGCTCAACAGTATAGTATGGTTGACACAGTCAAACGCCTTCGACAGATCAATAAACAGTCCCAAACAAGGCTTCCCAGCATCCAAAGCAATATATATCTTCTTTAAATAATTTAAAAACGCTGTATTAGTCGATCTAGATGGATAGGAACCATGCTGGTTGTCATCAAAAAGACTATTTTGCTTAAAAAAGCTTAAAAGTTTCAAAAGTTTTTAAAAATTCATGAGCATTTCATATATCTTAGAAAAAATTGACAACATGCTAATGTGGACGATAGTTTTTTAGATCTTCAAGATCGCAACCTTTATACAAAGGTTTAACATGAGAGATCTTTAAACGACTTGGAAAAACTCCCTGCTGGAAAGAATTGTTTATTAAATATGCTAACGGTCCTGAGATTTGTGCAATCGATTTTTTAACAATAAGCGATGGAACGGAGTCATGTCCTGAGCCAGATGTATGATTTAATTTGTGGACTGCATGAACAATATCAATCTCAGCAATCGGTGTTATGAAAAAAGACTTTGAATTTGATACCATCCATCTGTTAATTTCTGTCAGAACCAAATGTACTCGACAAGAGATTATCAATTAATGAAGTAAAATGATCACTAAACAAATTACATAACTTAAAATAATCATCTACTTAAAATAATCATATACTATGCCATGAAGACAAGGCACCATAACTTGAATAATTGTATACCTAACATTAATCCCCTAGAAGGAAGCAAACCTTACGAAACCCCACAACAAACTTCCCAAACAAGTAATCGAAACTAAGCCCCATAAACTTGAAAAGATCTTCAGTTTACCACCAGAGTGGCGCGCCGGTAGTACAATAATCTGCATGACTGCAGTGCTAGGGCATCTTAAACCTTCAGCTAGCATTCGCGGTCCATAAAAAATGCAACATTAATGTTTATTACCTAATAGCTTCAGTATCAATAGATTTATATATCCAAGAAACTTGATTATATACCAAAAAAGACGAGGAGAAACAATTTCCGCCGTCGACGCCAAAAGGCTGTCGACTACTCTGTGCAGGTGGTAAAATTGTGGCGGAGCCGCCGTGCAGACTTGTTCTAGGTGATGCCCTGGCCGTCTAGATGGCGCCGCGGCCGTATTTCATTCGCGATTTTCCATTAAAATTTCCAGCGGTAAACACAAATTGCGTTGCATTAGGACTCGTCAGGACGATTGCGGGCAGGCAGGCAGTCTGGCGGGCAGGACGTCAGGGCGGACGGGCGGTAATTGCACCGGGCCGTGGCGTGGGGGAGCAACGGAGTGCCGAGCGGTAATCGCAAAAGCCGTGAAGAGAAATCGCGCGAGAACAAATTATAACCGGTGCGGATGCAGTTATGCTGCAATTGTACGAGCAACGGCCGGAGATATACGCGGCTGTAGACGTTCCCGCTGCTGTGTTTAGGTGTTAGCCTACGTGATTGATACTTAAATGGGAAGACGTAAAGTTTAAGAGTAAACTTGGGGAGAATTTTGAAACCACAATTACTTTGGTGGTAAACAATTTTAGTGTACCCCTAAATTGATGGATATTTATATACTAAATTTGGGCAGATGAAGATACTGAAATGCAGAAACTCTTGGATGCTCCAGGACTCAAGAACATCCCACAAGCACTGAACTTAATAACCAGTAATAACCAAGAGATTATTTAAAGATGTTGTGAAGAATACGTATTTATACCCCCTCACATTTACTGTGGTAAAGGGTATATTCAGTTTGGTACAAATGTCTGTCCGTCTGTGCACACGATAACTGCCGTAATTTTTTAAATTTGGTATACAAGCTAATCTATTAAAAACTAAGGACAAGTTCGTGAAAGGGCAAAATCGGTTCACTTGTCATTTTTTAAATGTTTTACGGTGCGGTTTATCTTATCTTCAGCACGGGAGAAGATAATTTTCTTACTAGTCAGTATTGTAGTACTCTCATACGTCGCTATACGTCCTAAATATGTAAATATTAAGGGAGGTTAGAGCTGAGTATGAGTCCCGGGGCATTACCATAGGACCATTACCTATGGTCATACAGCATAGGAGTCCCGGGGCTGCGACAACTCTCTTCGTTAGGAAACCTGATCAGACAAAAAACACGTTTAGGCTTTATATTATAATATAGAAGTATATACAATAATTTTAACAATAGACTTGGTTGCGTATGAGGGCGCATCAAAAAACGTTTTTTCGAAATTCAAAATTTTAAGTTGATAAATAGTTGTCCCTATGAACCCTCATATACCATCAAAAAAATAGCTCAAATAAGAAATATTATGTCTCCCGCAGGAGGACTAAAGTTTATAATTTTCTCCAAAAATTCTAATTTTTAATTATTTTCTTAATGAACTATGAATGGATTTTTTTCCAAAGCCCACGTGTACGCATATCATAAATTATATATTTAATGTCAAATCAGTATTTAATACCAAATAAACTTTTATCAACAATTACTTAAGTAAGTTACGAAATTAAGTTATGTGTGTTTTTAGATAGAATAAGTTATGACAAAGGTACTCCAACATTTTAAGCCGATTACCATAACGAAAACTTGAAGAACAAAAATATATTTATGTTGCTGATGCAAAAAGTAAACTTTTGCGCTATGACGCTTCAAACTTTAAGTTTACACGTTAATAACTTCGCGCAAATTTGGAAGTTATCTGTCTCCAACATTTTTGGAACAAATTTGATATTAGTTTTAAGAGTTTTAGTAGAATTATTCCGTTTCGGTTTTATAGGTTTTTCAATCTATAGCACCTGGGGCTACAAAATAGTGTAAACTTGCTATCTTAATCTCTTGAGTTTTAAGAAGACGTAAGCATTCCCGTAAGGAGTTTTTGGGGAGTCTGATACCAAATCTGATTTCGGATTTTTAGAGTTTAAAATGACGGATCTAATATGGCAACCAAACATGTAATTAAGTGTTGGATTCATATAAAAATGAAAACATATAATATATGAAGGTTTCGGATTCCAAATCTGTTGTTGGATGTATAAAATTCAAAATGGCGGATCCAATATGGCGACTAAACCTGTAATTAACTGACAGAAATATCGGATGTTAGATTTTGTAAGTCAAAATGGCACCGACTGCAATCTGGCAACCATAATAAATTAACGTGCATTTGCAACTTTTCTCTTCCTATCTCCTGTAACATAATTATGCAGTTCTCTGAGTTTAACGCTTATGCAGTTAAAAATCCAAATTTGCGAATACAATCTGACGACGTATAAAATACGTACAAATAAATCAGATAGTATCAAATAATTTTAATCGTTTAAATTATAAGAAATAATAATAACTAGGGTACACAAAACATGGAAATACAATAATAATTAATTTATATAAAAACGTCATTTTTAAAACCTACGCTTTATAAACAATATTACAATTTTTACACTGGAAAGTAGGAGAAATATCGACTACAAGATTTGAAGTTAACAAACAAACAGACAAACACACAAACAACAAGTGAAGTTATTATAAGCGTAGTAATTGTCCCGGAATATTATATAACTTTGTAATTATATTTTGTACAAACAAGTTTATAAACTGCTATTATACGGATATTTCTTTGTGCTACTATATACGGCAGCACCGTAATGCGCTAGACCGTAGCGTGATATCGACAACTGGTCCCTTTTTCGTGCGCAATAAAAATGCATCTCTTCTTGCGTTTCCAACTGCAGATACATCTGTTAAAAAAAACACAACAACGAGACTAATTAGCGAATAAAACAAAAAAGTGTATTTTGAACCAGTTTACTTTATTTGCAATTATCTGCGTAAGTAGAAACGGACAACTTGTCCCCTTTTCACATCCACGCACACATATTATAAGGAAGTTAGGCGTTGTGTTTAAAATTAGAAACTAATATGTCATTTTATATGCTTTAATTCTTGACAGTTGAACACAGATACTATGCAAACTGCTGACCTATTTCTGCTACACTCAATAATTGCTAGCCATCATCTATAAAATATCCGAAACTAGATCTAATCAAGCGAGTAAATATCGTTGTACTCAATTAGAACCTGGCGTCTAAAGTAAATATTCCCATCCTGCAGTCCAGTAGGCGGTAGGACCCTGACCTCACCCCTTCCAACAGATAACCCACACCCCCTTTGAATATGGATAAGGTCGCCCTCAGGCGCTTTCGCTGCATCGTGTTTCCTTCAGGCTCTTCACCATACCGACTTTTTCACGGTCGTTAACCGGCGTTACCGCAATCAAATTAACTTTTTCTCCATCCCCGCCCTACGCCAGCTTGGCTAGGGTAGGTGGGTTGGATCGCTTTTGCTGTAAATATTTTCGCAAGCAATTAACATCGTTACCCCTTTGCCAAAATTCTCCCCTCACGGCGTTGGTGGCGCTGGGTGTTTAATGAGTTTAGGATTGTTTTGTGGAGGGTTTCTGATTGTTTCTTTGCTTACGAGGACTGAATGAGAATTATCAAATTGATTTAGTTTGAGTTTACCGACGAATAATTGTGTGTTTAGCGTAGGGCGTATTTTAAACTTTGTTGCGTTATTCGATTGCTAGTAGTTTCTTTCTCTATACTGATCATTATTATTTTGCCAGATTTTGCAAAAATCACAAAAATATATCAACGAAGACACACGAAACACGAAATTGTTCATCTTTTACCTGCATGAATGCCTTACAAATTATATACAATTACTGAACAATTTTTTGCTGGTCGATAATAATGACAATAGATTTACAAAAACTTTTCCAGTTTTCCAGTTTTCCAGAAAAGATCAAATTTGTAGATATTCTTTTTAATTTCTTGCTCAAAATCGAATGGAACTTGGCACATGACACACCATGTTTGATTATTGATTTAAGGCGTAATGTATTCTTTTTTGCAAAGAAATTGATTTTTAACAGGAAATAAGACATTTATTTGGAGAAAAATTATGACAATTTACGTGCATTGTAGAACGGATATATGAAACAAGTGTTACAAACTAGTAGAAGTTTGTCAATCAGTTAATAGAAAATCCACGAAAATGTTAAAAAAGACTAGAAATATAACCATCTATATAGAGGACAATAGTAAAAAATTAACATCCTACACCGTTTTATATCTACGAAATTTACTAACTGCTATAGAATGTAGCTTACAGACCAGCCTGTGCTACAGATACACAAGACCAAAGTTGTTTAAACTTTTTTGAATATTAAAATAATTATAGCCATTTTAACTATAATAGTATACTTGTTGCAATACCAAGGCATTGAAAAATGCTTACATACACGAAAAACGTGTTTATCACAGATGTTGTTTTGATTCATTATTGTTTATGATACGGATAGGGTAGCGTTACCAGATGAAAAATGAGGAAAAAAGGAGGACACTCAATGGGGGACAAAATGAAATGGGGGCCAAATATGCGTTGAAAATAAGTTTAATGAACGCAATAATTTATACCGATACATTAAATAAGACAACAAAGGTATATTCTACGATAAAGAAAAAGTTGCAAAATATTAATTTGTAATTAAAAAAACTTCAAAATAAAAACAAATCAAGCATAATTTTCTGATTTACAAGCTATACAGGCAATTGTATTTAAAAAAATCCCTGACTGCATAATTTTAAAATTGTACGGTATCAACGCCTTCACTAACTCCACTGTAAGTATATTCGCTCATTCGTCCACTGTGCACTTATTAGTGAGAAAATCTTCCAACAGTAGCGTTGTGAGCAGAAATACATAAATAAAATTATAACATATTTTAAGCAGTTCCGAATAGCCAACTGAAACATGGTGTAAAAAATGCTAATGCATCCTAGCCTTTTGAAAAAATTAATTTTGATCTTTTTTGGATTTGCGGAATAAGCTTAGGAAATTGGTCGTCCCATTATTTTACATCATCATTTATTACACCTCTTTTCTTTAAGTATTCAATGCATAGAAATTAATCTTCATATGTATTTTTTCGTAACCTTTAAGATCCATCCAGTCAAAGCAGTTAAATTCATCTCCCGGACGTTTTTTTTCTAAGTATTGCAAAGAAGATCGTTTGTAGACTTGTTGAAAATAATCGTACATACGTATTTCATCGTTTGAACCTTTTGTCTCACGATCATGTTGTCTCACTTTTAAGGCAACACATGTGTCGTTAATTCTGTTTCTTAGCATATATAAGATTGTTTCCAAGATGTTGCTAACTTTCAACTACTGACCTGTCTTCCCGAACTACAATTTCTAACTTTGATCGGAAACTGCCATCAACAAGAAACTAAAACATAAATATGCTTCCGAATATAGATTTTCAAAAAAAACACCTATAATACAAATATGCATTGTGGTTAAAATTATTACCTCTCTTATCAGGACTTTCACCAAATTATCAAATTACCAATTGTCCTGTATCATAAACATTTGATCCTATAGGAACAACGAATTATAATAAACGAATTTAGTCTATTGTGCATTCATTTGTGACTGATATAAAGTGAATCTGGTTCACTTTGTATAATAAGGGACACAGCTTGTGGCAATTTATTCATGTGCTGCAGAAAAAATATCAAAAACTGGTACATAACCGGATTTTCTTACCAATGAGTTTATTTATTACAACAATACATTAACAGTACCCATGGTGAGTACTTTGAATTACATAAACATTTCATTAAGCTTTATTGTTCGGCTTTGGTATTTTGCAAAACATTATGTTCACTGGTTGTTCTGGGGACAACTCTTGAGCTGGAGTGTTTGTATTGAAATTAATTAGTCAGGACATACCTGCACTGCATGAGAACTCGACTATACCTTTAAGAATTCTGTTCAACATATTTATTTCAATGGTTTACTTCGTATTGCGCCTCCTTTCGATCATAGTTGTTTTGTTCTGGCAAGAATTTATATTAGGTTATGTTGACCACAGCGGGAGCCAATAGAATTTGAGGTAATTTTGTTGTGCACTTCTACTAGTAAAAGTGTACATTTAGATTACCGCGTGTTTTATTTTTGCATACGTCTACGAAAGTTGGTTAGAAAATGTCTGCATCTACTAGTAAAAGTGTACATTTTATTGGTTGTGAACACTTCTACTATACAAATCAGTAAATGTATGCACTGACTAGTAAGTGTATACATTTACAAAGTTGATGCTTTTACTGTAACATATACAACAAATGCGGTCAGTACAGTACTGTAAATAAACTGCTGTGGGCACCACAGTGGTGGCCACAGCAGTTTATTTTTCTCTGTTTACCTAGAATTTGCATCCATTCCCTCAACCCTTATAAACTTGTGGTAAACCTCCAACAATTGACCAAAAACGACAAATCCAACCAAAGCGCAAGCAGAGCGAGATACGGTCGCCGCAGTATCATCAGACATACCTAAAATATTTGCATGTACTACTCTCGAGCAATTAAATCCGTTCAGGACCTCTTAGAAGACGATCCTGGGAGTCCTCGCATTCCATACCGGAAGGTCCCCTCGCTTTGCCGTTGACGTTCACTGAACGAATGGCCAGTATTACAGTTAATAGTAATTTCGCATTCCACGACCCCGTGGACCGCTTCTAGGACGTCATAATTTCGCGTGGTGAAATTTCCGAGCCGCGCTCTACCGTTTGGGGTTAACTCTAGGCGACAGTAGGGGTCGCTGTCGTCGTCGTCGTGCATGTTAAATCACTGAGACGCGTGACATTTCAGCAGATTGTGTAATGTGCAAAGTCAGGCCATAGGATTGTAATACGTTGACACAATTGGAGAGGTGAAGATTTTGTTGTAATTCGATACTGGACGGATTTCGAGAGGGATTAGAGTTATAAAAGCCGTCTACTTTGACAATGACGAAGGAATAGTGGTTACAACGAAAACTTGTAAAAAATTATATTGTTACAACTTGAATATGCTGACCAGTTTTCTAACAGGCTAACTTTAAAATTGTCTTTAATTTTTTCTCATAAAAAAGTTAGATTATACAGAATTTTTTACCGTTTCCATAAAATTTTCCTAATTTTTATAGCATTTTTTATGAATCGTAATTTCAAAAAATAAATTATTTTTACATATTTCTTCAATTTCCGTTTCCCTTGTCAAAAAGTTGCGAGCACTGAACTATATATATATATATATATATATATATATGGAATGCTGGATGAATGGGGATGCGCTGACTTGCACATTTATTTATTTTATGTAGGTAACTAACCATCAAATATAGAAATAAATTAAAAATGCCGCAAATAATTTTGCGCAGTGCGCAGGTTCAATGATTACCTGCGGGGAGTCGTAAAGTGGTCACATTTGATACAAGGCACAAGCATTCCATTTATATAGTTCAGTGGTTGCGGGGTTGTAAATGTTTTGTTTTATCATGTCTCAATTTTAATAGTGGTGAGAAAGGCCGGCGAATGTATGCGAAATATTGTACGTTGTGATGTTCTTTAGTGTTCAAGCGTGTATTTGCTGTTGTACTACTACTGCTATATTATGATTGTTTTGTGATTTATGGGCCACTAAACATAATTTACTATTATATTGTTGCGAAATACATTTTAACTGCATTGTATAATTGAGGACAGGTTGTCGAGCCCGTCTATGCTGGAAATTGCTTGGTCAGAAATGCAGACGTTAGGCATTGCAAAACCGGAACTATGACATATACATTATACAGTCAGCTGTAGTGCTGGATTTCTGTGTAGTCAATAATACACCAACTATTGTATAAACAACACTGTAACTTTTATTTACATTTCTATCCTGACCTGGAGCCGTCCCCAAATAAGAGCTACGTTTGTAAAGACTAATCTCTGACATATTGGCTTTTGACAAGTAAATATCGTTGACGTTTGAATCACAAACGTCAAACCGAATCGAAAACTGTGATTTGATTGGACAGAGTTATTGCATTTTACTGGCTAGCGCCGAAAAGTGTTCATTACAGGCCGGGCTGGGACTGGCTGGCAAATAGCATCTTTCGTGTCTCCATAGAGATGCGAAAATGTCAGTTTCGCATCGTGTAGGACAAAAAAATATATTATCATCGATTTTAATGTTGTGATGTTGATGGAATCTTTTCTCATCCCGATATTCCCAATACACTTTATGATGGGCTGTATAATTTAGGCAATTTTATATTGCATCTTAATTTTGCAAATGGTATACAAGTACTCGATATACTGTGTGTTCATTTCAACTATCCATCCTTAATAACTCTTGACCTGATGCGATTATTGCTATGAGTGGAAACACGTCGATTTAGATATCGAGGGGAAGTTCAAAACTGGTATCTAGAGAATTTTAGGTTTCACCCCTTCACCCCCCAGCCACCTCACTTTGAAATTACAAATGGCACCGCCTATCTTGTGATACATCATTTGAAAGGGCATAAAATTCTCTACTCAACCATGATGAAACAAATTAAATCGATCAGTTGGTTCTTAAGATACACTAGAATAATGTCCACCATTATGTGCGTTCGCGAAGAGTTCGAAGACAGAATGTATTCTGTCTAGCAAATAATGGTGGCCATTTCGAACATGCCATAAAATAATTTCTTATTTGATTATTTATTTTTATTTTTTATGACTATAATTTTATTCAACAGTGTATCCAATCCGCAATGTTTCGCTAATAATAATTGACTTCAAACCTTCCATCTTCTGTGTAGTCTATGTTAAGAACCAATCGATCGATTGCATTTTCTTATCATGGTTGAGTAGAGAATTGTATGCCCTTTCAAATGAAATATCACAAGGTAGGGAGTGCTATTTGAAATTTCGAAGTGGGGTGGCTGGGGGGAGAAGGAATGAAACCTAAAATTCTCTAGGTACCATTTTTTAACTTCCCCCTCAATATCTAAATCGACGTGTTTCCACTCAAAGCAATAATCGCAACAGGTCAAGAGCTATTAAGGGTGGATACTTTTGAAATGAACACACTGTATGTATTTGCATTAGGATATTGTCTGTTCATTGTGCAGCAGCATTTAAACATCCGTCTAACCAAAAAGTTCGAAATACCAACGATTAAAATTTGTATAGGTAGTTTAAGGCAGGTTTAAAGCACGTTTTACAGTTTTAATCGTTTTAACCTTTGTATTTTGTGATTATTTCTAGAGAATTTTGTAATATATTTTCCATCTTTTGTATGATGAGTCACGTTGCTTCGGTTGTTTTTTTTTGTATTAATGTGACGTTGATCGTTACCAGGGCCGGCCCTAGGGGGGGGGCGAAGTCGGGCGCCGCCCGAGGGCGCCGGGTGGTTTGGGGCGCCGCGCCGGTGGCGCCCTTCCTTTTATACAAGATATGATGAAATTTATATCACCATTTCAAAAATGCATAAATAGCGCCCCATTTAAATTTGTTAAGAGGCAGAAAGACAGAGATATTTAGAGATAAGAATCAGATTTATACCGGGTGGTCGTTTTAACTTGAGACTGCTAAATATCTCGTGAAATATGCATGGTACGACAAAAGTGTCTTTAATAAACTTGTAGGGCTCAAAGGGGGAAATGAGATGACGATATCAGTTTCGTTCCAGATGGCGCTGCAATCGGTGAAAATGAGGCTAACTTCATTTTTTTAAATGGGAATACCCAAATTTTTTATCAAATTATGATTTTACGCTAAAAAATAACAATCTTTTGTCTAAAAATTTTTTTCGTACGATGCATCTCTTAAAAGTTATTTACGATGGAAGTTTGTGGCGGCTGCGGTAGTTACGACCGCTGCCACTGCATGGGAAGCGCTCGCCGTCTGGCAGTCAAAGCGTCGACTTAGTAGACACTTATGGTACAACGTAGGAATGTATGTGCGTAACCGGGACACGTTTTGGTTTCTCGCGCGTTGCGCCGTCATGCGCATAGGGTTTGTTTACGCACGAAAAAAATGCATCGTACGAGAAAATGTTTCAGACAAAAGATTCTTCTTATTTAGCGTAAAATCATAATTTGATAAAAAATTTGGGTATTCCCATTTAAAAAAATGAAGTTAACCTCATTTTCACCGATTGCAGCGCCATCTGCAATGAAACTGATATCGTCATCTCATTTCCCCCTTTGAGTCCTACAAGTTTAGTTAAGACACTTTTGTCGTACCATGCATATTTCACGAGATATTTAAGAGTCTCAAGTTAAAACGACCACCCGGTATAAGCAACATTGTAAAAAAAACTAAAATTTACTACAAAATCAAACAATTCATGAATCGCTGGGCGTTTATCACGCTTTGCGCCCACCCGTAGACTAGTAAAAACCTATTTAAGATCTACAAGGTCTCTAGACTGACATTCGAGTTTTAGGTAGTACATAGTGACTCTGATGTAGTGACAGTGTTTCACACCAGTTTTAGTACAAAAAATCCAATACTATTACGTTTTTGTCAGTATTCTAAGGTGTCCGCAAATTTTATTAGAGCCTGATACCCCTAAAAGGCCCCATAACGTGCACGTTTGCGGTTTTCTGCAATTTACCGTAAAATGATAAAATTTTCTGCGTCTAAAAAATTCGTACATAATTAAGTATTTTCTACATTTTCTTAAATGCAGTGGGCCTTAAATTAAACTGCAAGCGCCTCAATATATGAGTTTGCAGTATAAGAACCACAGTACAGTGACCGCGTAAACAAAATCTCTAAAACGGTTTGTTATTTGAAAACATCCTCGGACTTGTCGATCTTTAACACGTCGATTAATATTTATATAAAATTTAACATCCGTTCTTCAATTGTTTTCGACTTTTGACGTAATCGACATTTTTTTAAATGGCAAGCCCATATTTTTTGTACTGATATTTATAGATCTGTTAATTGGCTTAAAGGTCAGTCACCAAATGTAACGCCTTACATAAACATTATTTTCGAGAAAAAGAAAATTAGGATAGTATTGATAACTTCTGTTTGTTTATGGAAAGTGAATATGCGTTTTCGATTGAATTATATGCACTGAATGCAAATCTAAGGTCAAAAGATGCACGTCAGGTTATTTCGGTATTTGAGGTTTCTTTTATGGGGCCGTACGTACCCCACTTAAAGCACTTCTGTAAATGTTTCAAAAATATTTGGGATTGCAGGTAAAAGTGCAAAGATTAAGGTTTACTATGACACGATTTTGAGGTTTCTAGGACAATGGTTTCAGCTGGTATAAATTTTAAAAATTTACCAAAATAGTATGTTTTGTCACTTTGGCCCCACCTTTTTCGAAAACCTTTGGCGGTAGAACATATTGGACTCCAGGTTCCTTTTCAGGGCAACTAATTCTACCTAAAACGTAATTTAATATTCAATTCACAAAAGATATTTTCGCTAATTTCATCAATATTTTAAAATTTTCAGTGTCTTATTCTCTAAAATTTTCTTATGTATGGCTTCTTATTTAAACCATTTCCGCTCTCATTTAGGCCCGCTCCTACCAACTCTCTGACATCTCTGTTAGCTTGCCAAGGTGAAACTTAGCAAAGCTACTCTCGGTTAGTCGCGATCGGTGCAGCGGTACTACGCGTGAATATTTTCACGATACAAGTCAAGAAAAATAGATTGCTATAAGTTTCTTCTTAACTGGTCATCTTAGTGGTCAAAAATCGAAGTGTAGCAGTTAAGCGTTCATGGCCTGATATATGAGTTCTCGTTTGTGAATTATGTTTCTCAGTTAGCAGCGCTATCAACGCATTTTATTCCACTGAAGAATATTTTATTTATATCAAAGTCACACGATTACTGTCCAGATTAAACGGGATATTGTCACGAACAAGCGGAGTAAATTTGTGTTATTTCCTCGGTTTTGTTTTCGTTCTTTAGGATTTATCCACAATAAGCTGCTGTGCCGATTAACCGGTGTTCCGATTAAGCGAAATTGACTGTATATTAATTTACATATATTATATTATTATTGTTCTTTTTTGCTAATTTTAATGTACTATTTGGAAGTCGCTAAAGATCTAGATTTTTCTGCTCTTACTCATCTTAGTAAAGTTTTCGTCGATAAAAAGGCACGGAACGTTAATTTCGGACATTAATAAAAGTAGTTCCGAATTATGTTTGTAGTGTTGTACTAAACGCTTTGTCAGTTGACATAGCTGCTGTTTTATTTTTTTGCTCTGACAAAGAAAAATTTTCATTTTGTAATTTTGAAAGGGGGGCCCAGAAACACTCCGCCCGAGGGCGCCGAGAAGCCTAAGGCCGGCACTGATCGTTACTATTCAAATGTTAAGACGCTGTTTCTGGATATCTTTATGTAACCCATTAAAGTTTGCATACCAATGAAAATACTATTGACGTCGACATAGTAGCTTTTAGAAAAATTTATCACCTCAAGTTCACTCTAATTTGAATTGCTATAACCATTTTAGAATGTTTGTCTAGCGGAAATATGTATGCATATGTATGTAGGTGGTCATTATTCTATATAAAAACAAAAATGCATCCGCATAAAGTACGTATAAATACTAAAAAAAAAAACGTTTTTCAAACCTTAAAATTGTTTCTTACATTCCGATATTAACAAATAATAAAAACTTTTAAACCATTATTCCCGATCATGTGAACCATTTGAAACTCGTTTGCCTATCTGAGAATCAACACCGATCTCTACTATGTCTACACGTCCCTTCAGCGGCAAACAAAGTAACTAAAAGCGTTCGCAGTATCATGCAGGGCGTGCAGACGTCTGCGATCGCATTTCCCCCCAACGTCCCAACGCCCGGTCGCTGATATATTTCCTCGTGTGACAGTTACACTACCCCAGCAACATGCAAAATGGAAATCCATATCGACAGAGGAGTATCTTAGACGTAACTTTAGAACGGCGAGTTTCAGCCAATATTCTATCTACGTATGTATATACATAGAATACATAGGATGGGAGAGTTGCGGCGGCGGATGCCGGGAAATCCCTTCTGCTTTTCGGGACGTTTGCCTCCCGTCACCAGCGACGTGCTGAAAACAATATGGGAAGCCGACAGGTGACAACTAGCGACACACTCCGCTACTTTGGCTCCAAACCGAGGGAGAATTGATAACGGTATCGCAATGGAAGTTGGAGCAGATAAATCGATGTTTGTCGCCGGGATTGTGATTGTAAATAGTGATTGGATTGTTGTTTTGAAATGTTTTGATTTCAGGTGCGGTCTTGCGTGATTTCAATTCGTGTGTAGGTCGTTATTAATAAATGTTGCTATTATTGATAAGCGATTCACTTGCCATATTTTTATTAAATTCTATTATTCTCAAAATGAAATGAAGTTATTTAAAGAGATTATTTAAATTATTTAAATAAGATTTTTAAAATGTACCAACTTCCCGCAAAATCACCAAAAGGCGATTTTGTGCTGTGTACCTATATAATTTCCAGATAACAAATTAACGCCCTCTAAGGTGCGTTCACATCAATAATCATAATTACGTTTTGGCATTTCCTCATTACCTGCCATATCTCGGCAATGGTTCATTTTAGGCCCCATGTAGATGCTGATTCCATAGTATAGGACACGATAAGTAAAAAAGTCAAAAGCACGTAATTTCCGCAGAAAACTTTTTAATTTTCCTATATTTCATTTTTAAAATAAAGTACTTCAATTTTAGTACTGCACAATAAGAAAGACAAATTTTCATTTCGGGCTATTACCTGTTGGCAAGTGGGAAAATAATTAAAAATTGTCTTATTGCAAGTTAATTTCAAATAAGTTTAATTTGACTGTTTGCATCATTGCATCGTACATTATTGTTAGTAATTTAGTTTTTCCTTGCAATAAAATATTGAGATTATTGAGCTGGCAAGTAAAATCCGGTATAAATGCTAAATCCTTAACCTAGAAAAGATTGTAAATACTGATATATCTTCATTTTTCTTCTCAGGAAAAGACTTATTTCCTCCGATAGAATCTTAAACTTCTTGAAAACCTTGTGGCATGATAATTAACGAACTCCTGTATAAAGAATTTCGTCGAATTTAGATTGAAGAAACGCAATTGTTTTCGTTACTGTTTTTAAAACATTGACCATCTTTACTATTTTTTAACACAACACTATGGTTTTTGATTTATCTGGGTAATCACTCTGCAATTTACTTATCAATTTCTTATCAATTCAAATCCTTTATTCGTACCAATCATTGCTTTAGCACCCTCCTACTCCACACTATTTAAAAACATTTCATTGCCAGTCGTAGTTCCAAGACTAGGAATAATTTACAACAATTCTTCAGCAATTTTCAGATTATTATCCTAACCATGAAGAAATAGATTAAGTTGAGCAACATCTCGCATATCAGTACTCTCATCAAGAGCAATTCAAAAATGCATGTACAAAAATACATCGGTAGATTAGTTGTGTACCGATGTTGTCTCCTATTTCCCCAATTTGACACTCCTGGTCTATACCATACCTCCATCAAACATTTTATAAAGTTCTGATTATGATTATATTTCCATTTTGACCAGGCTAGTACTAGTATAAAGCAATCTTTGAAACAAGACGGCAAATTCCACATTGGTCCAGGGATTATGGAATAATGCACGAATATACGTAAAAAATATCCGTTTATATATTTGCTGTATTCCTGCAAGTTAGCAAGCATTGTTACTTACTTGTGATACTGGAAGTCGGATGGTAGCATATTATGTTAAAATAAATAAATAAAATAAATGTAAATTTGTGGTAGTCATGTGGAGTATCATTTATAATTCCTTTTCCTAACGATCTGCAATCAGTATAGAGTTTGAAATGAATATGTAATTTCAAATTCGATCGACTTGGTTTGGGGTTGTCGCATTTTAGTGATAGAAAAACATCAGAAAAACTCCACAATTGTTGTGCATGCCATCCATGAATGACAAAAATACGAATGATATTCTATTACGACATGTCTAGGGACTACATTTCCTACATTATCTATCTTCTAAATGTCATTAGGTCAAAATGTCATATAAGGAAATGAGGTTTTTTATTCTGTAATAATACGACATTACCTTTGTCACATGGCCAAATTCCAAAATCAGTAAAGAAGGTATATTGCATTATATTAAGGTCAAAATCGATTTGATCTTTATATGAAAAAAGAAATTTATAACCATATTTTTTCTCTCTGTATTCGGGTTGAACTGTTTTATGAATTTATCTACGACTCACATACAAATAAGGTCATTGCATACGTATCTATGATTATATAATCCCCATCATGATACACGCCAATGGTTATAATGACACTACCGTTGTATAATAATGACAGTTCGTACAATTAATGACTTCATTATTTGAATGAACTGTCATGATTATACAAAGCTATTGTCAAAGTCTTTCAAAACCTACGTGGATAACAGTTATGTGGCAGTTAGCCTCGCCATCATTGAGAAATACATTTCAAATATTTGATATAAAACGGAATTTATGAGTCGTACATAAAACGTCGTTTTCGACTCGCACACAACGGATATAAATCGCATGGCTGTTTACACTGCACGGCTCGCGAATAGAATTAATACTCGCGATTTATATCCTTAAGATACCTATGTGGTCGTCAAATAATATACTATTAGTCAATCCCAAAACCAAAACCAAAACTCAAAAAGTTTTTACGAAATCAAAACATTGTTATCAGTAATAATATAACAAGAGAGTGAGAATAAATTGAAAATAATTTGACAGATTGTTTGAAAACTTGTTGCCAGGCAATAGTCACGAGAGCCCGCAGGGCTCGAGTGGCTATTTGACTAGATTATTTTTTTGATTCACGAATTTTTACAATAAAAAATCTGATGTGGCCAGGCACATGACTTTATCATACAATATATAAAATTAATAGTTTAGCTGCATGAGAATCTATTCTATTGAGATAAATCATAGGTATTGTCAAAGCATCAGCATTTGACACTACCTACACTACGTCATTAGAATAATAGTTATTTATGTTACAAATGCCGAAAGTACGGAATAGCGCGACGAGCGGTGATGCGGCGCGTCACCGAAGGCGGAGTGTCGCCGTCGCATATGAGCGAGTCGGCTATCTAGTTTTTGGCAAGAGCGACATCAACGTTTATTGTGTTGCTTTTTAAGAAATACGTATTTAAAAAAAAAATAAATGATGTCTGAATAGTAAATGCTAGGTTGGTACCACTTTGACGAAACGTCAAGTTTAAAGGTGCGTTCCGATTGGTAGGTAATGGTGGCTAATGGCGGTGGTAGAATACGAAATTATAGTATTTCTTACATATCGTGATAATGACACATACTAGTTTGCATGTACATAAACATGAGTCACTATCAACTTTCTATTGGAAATACTATAACGCCGTCTGCTACCACTGCCATTGTCACTAATGAAAACGCACCTTAAAAAGGTAATTCAAATTCTGACAGATTTATATTTGTTCATGACAGATCCCTACCAACATACTAAAATAAACCTACACTCATCGCTATACTTTATTTATAACTTTCTCAATGTATCGTTTCTAGAATTAGATATAAAGACGGGTTGATATGTCTTATCAACAAACAATCAAATTGGTGATCTTACTTTATTTGAAATTTGTATTTTATAATTTGCCGCACTACAGCGGCAACGTTCCATAGTGGTTTTCCAACCTCTGATGAGATCAGCTGTTTTCGAATGTGACAACACAAAAAAATATTTGTCAAAATCCTGGCTACTATGTAATTTCATATCAATGCAGATGCGACCGATCTCGATCAAATAGAATTTGCTCTTGAAGCTAAACTATTAATTTTACCAAAAAATTTCATAGGCATAAATTATTCAAAATTTCCTCTACTTTAATTTGTTAATTAACTAATTTGTCGAAATTACAGAAATGGCCGCTCATTTCCAAAATCCTTCAAAAAGGCTTAGAATAAACTAAAAAGCTAAACTATTAATTTTACCAAAAAATTTCATAGGCATAATTTATCCAAAATTTCCTCTACTTTAAATTATTATTTAACTATTTTGTCGAAATTACAGAAATGGCGGCTCTTTAGCAAAATCCTTGAAAAAGGCTTAGAATAAACTACCAGTTCCTTTGGACCCTTTTGAACCAAAACCTTTTCAGCTCTAAGTTAGGTCATGAAACTTCTAAATATGAACTTTCGTCCCGATACCTTCAGTAGTTTCTCCGGAATCGTCGCCACAAAAATCGTTTACACACATACGCACAGACACACACACACACACACACACACAGACATTTTTTTGTACCTTGGTCAAAAATGTTCAGGGGACCCAAAAAGACCTATTTCCGCTAAAATCTCAATTTTTTTTTTCGGCATGATTACAATACTTTAGCATACTGCGTATGATAAAGTAAAAAGATCAATAAAACTATCATAATTATTGAAAAGTTTAATTTAATTAATTATTACTTACAATATATGAAAATATCGTTGACACATTGTGAATATATTAAAAGAATTAACAATTTAAATTAGTACTATGAAAAACGCAATTATTAAAAATATTTCGAGACTCATTATTTATTGAGGATTTGGAATTGCTTGTTATATTAAGTGGTTCCTCCTGCGTATTTTCTCTAAGATTATTTATTATATTTGAATGATGTTCTTGGATCAATTGTAAGTATGGTTTAATCGAACTTGCAGAGTTATGACCAGTGACCTTGATTAGTTCTTGTTCTCTTACACCAGCTTTTGAAAGGTTACTTACTGCACTTGATCTGGCAGAATGGTTAGTTATTTTTTTAGTAACTGTGTCTAGACCTACTTTTTCTGCGGATTCTTTCATCCATTTTGAAATGGAATTTATTCCCACAGGAACGTTTTTATACCAAAAACCATGAGTTTGCCAAGCCGGATTTGGAGTAAGAAACAAGCGTTCGGTTTTAATATTTTCTTCACGTTTACTCATTAGTTTTTCAAAAAGACGAACAGGGCAAATATCTGGGTTATTTATGTTTGGAGTCAACCATTTACTATTAGCGCACCTTTGTGCTCCACCCTGTGCAGTTTTTGTAAAGATGGGATTGTATTCAATGCGGCCAGTATTTAATCTTTTTATGTCGGTTTCTTTTTACTTTATCATACGCAGTATAATAAAGTATTGTAATCATGCCAAAAAACAAAATTGAGTTTTTAGCATAAATAGGTCTTTTTGGGTCCCCTGAACATTTTTGACCAAGGTACAAAAAAATGTCTGTGTCTGTGTGTGTGTGTGTGTCTGTGTGTGTGTGCGTGTGTGTGTGTGCGTGTAAACGATTTTTGTGACGACGATTCCGGAGAAACTACTAAAGGTATCTGGACGAAAGTTCATATTTAGAAGTTTCATGACCTAACTTAGAGCTGAAAAGCTTTTGGTTCAAAAGGGTCCAAAGGAACTAGTAGTTTATTCTAAGCCTTTTTCTAGGATTTTGCAAATGAGCCGCCATTTCTGTAATTTCGTCAAAATAGTTAAATAATAAATTAAAGTAGAGGAAATTTTGAATAATTTATACATATGACATTTTTTTGTAAAATTAATAGTTGAGCTGCAAGAGCAAATTCTATTCGACCGAGATAGGTCGCATCTGCACTGATATGAAAATACATAGTAGCCAGAATTTTGACAAATATTTTTTTCTGCTGTCACCACAGAAATGTCTATGGCTGTTACACTCGAAAACAGCTGATTTCATCAGAGGTTGGAGAACCGCTATGGAACGTTGCCGCTCTAGTGCGGCAAAGCACAAAATACAAAATTCAAATAAAATAAGATCACCAATTTGATTGTTTGTTGAAAAGATATATCAACCCGTTGTTATATCTAATTGTAAAAGCGATAAATTGAGAAAGTAAATAATGTATAGCGATGAGTGTAGTTATATTTTAGTATGTTGGTACGGATGTGACATCTACATGGATGTGTCATGAATGAATATAAAACTGTCAGAATTTGAATCAACTTTTTAAACTTGACGTTTCGTAGAAGTGGTATAAACCTAACATTTCCTTTTCAGAAAAATAACAATTTTTGATTTTTTTAAATACCTATTTCTCAATAAGCAACACAAAAAACGTTGATGTCACTCCTGCCGAAAACTACATGACCCGCTCACATGCGACGGCGACGCTCCGCCATCAGTGACGCGCCGCATCACCGCTCGTCGCGCTATTCCGTACTTTCGGCACTTGTGAGATAAACAACTATTATTCTGATGACAGTAGGTAGTGTCAAATGCTGATGCTTTGACAATACCTTCTATTGTTCTATTGATACTATTGACTATCAAAATATCTGTCAAATCCTGGCTAACTAGTTTAATTTTAATGCAGACACGATTTATCTCACTCAAATAGATTCTCGTGCAGCTAAACTGTTAATTTTATATTTTGTATGATAAAGTCATGTGCCTGGCCACATCAGATTTTTTAAAATAATGAACTATACATTTCGTAGCTTCTCCTCCCCTCCAAGCTAGTTCATACGATGCAACGTGAAAAAACTTTCTTTGCAATCCACAAGGTGTATCTTCGTCCCAATAGTTAAAAATTTGCAACAATTCTGTATTAGAAAGTGCCACAGAACTTTGTGATTTTCAGGATGTTTTTGTAAAATTTTTCTTTTTGCATCTCCTGCATTCCGAGAATTTCTGAATTCTATATCATGGAAAGGATCAAAGGACCTGTTATACTTATTAAAGTAAAGTTCTTGAACTAATTTTGCCGTTTTATTCCACATTGTCTTTATTACTGCTTCTTTATAATCATTTCCGTCTTCTCTTTTCATGTTATAAGCCCAATCTTTTAAAATCAATGCCAGAGTAGCTGTTGTAGTAGATTGATCCAGAATATAATTTCTTTCTTTGGTGAAGGTCTTAAATTGTCTCCATATAGACTGATTACTTATTAGAGTATTTTTCGAAGTAGTTTCTAAAATCTTTTTTGTAATTTCTGCATCAGAAAAGGTACTAAACCGATGACTTTCACCCATTTCGCGTTGACACAATTAAGTAATTATTTTGACAAGTATCTGACAGTTGCTAGGCAAATAAAAGCTACAGTGATTATTCCCGAGAATAATCACAAGAGATTTATTCCCACTATAATAAAGACAAAATTGGTTGAAACTTACCCTTGTCACAAATAAAGAAGCATTTCATTGGTTTTAAGAATCGTCAAAAAATAATCAGATTTATAGTTTATCAAATTTCTGTTTGAAAACCTGGTTAGAATAAAACAACACTTGTTTTGACATATTTTAACTTTTCTTTAATTCAGGAGAAATAATAATGCACTTAAAGTGTTTAATTTAAGAAACTAAAAGTCAATGGGCTAGATTCGAACACTTCTAAATTTCTAAATTCGTGTAATTCGAATTTGTAATCAATTCCAGTTGACACTGTACTAGGTGGTAACCAGCTACCTACAGCTACGGTAATTGTCTAAAGCGAATGTTCTAAAAGGAATAGATAGTACAAAGGTGATCTACTGTCCTGTGTCCAGTCAGCAGCTGACATCGTCTAAATCATGGTGAACACAACAATTTGTTACGGAGACTTTTCTATCGACAATAATTATTGCAGTCGCACTAAAATAAACATGCTCCTAATAAGCACAAACCCCTTTTTTGGCAATGTCCCGTTTTTACAGCAAAATCATTTCTTTCCTTCCAACTGTTGCGCTCCTTTTAGTTGTGCTTGGGCCAGAATCATAGTAGTAGATCGTTGGGTTTTAAGAGAACAAATGTTGAAACAATCACACTAAACACGCTTCATCCCCAGCTAAGAGAGAATCAAAAAAGAAATAAAAAAGCAACATCTAAATTAAAACAACAGAGGCCAACATGATATCCACCGTTGACGATAAAAATATCGACTCAACAAAAAATTGTATGTCACAAATTTCAACCATTATGCATCTGTAGCTCAAACTTCTCATGTTGATTAGAAAATTCTGAACAGCTGTGTTCAACATGTTGAGGATGTTGTTAAATGCGCCCGTCGCGCCGTGCCATTTATTGCACTCCTGTCAATCCAAACAAAAGAATACCTGGTCGTTCTCGTCGGTAAAGTTTTGTTAACTGTTGGCCGCGATGAGATGGCCGCCGCGTCGTACCGAACCGATATATTTTATAATTTGGCAAATTCCGCTTCATCTCCCCCGAAATAAATCCCAATATCTCGGTCTAATCTCTTCAGATAAATTGACGTATAGTCGGCGGATAGCGATTTCCGGGTAGATGGCAAAGATGGGAGTGAGGCCCTCGGTCGGTCCCCGTCTGCGGGGACCGCACGGAACTGGAAGGTAATAAAACCGAAATGAATCGCCGCTCCCGGAATTCGTAACGGATGTTTCGCTGTAAATAAAAGTCGTCGCAAATTTTTGGCCCAGACTAAAGTATTTATAGGTCAGAGGTTTATTACAGTTGGTATCTGAGTCAGAGGCGGTTATGATATATCATAAAGTTTAGTAGATGTAAGGTTTGTTGATTATTACTGAAATCAATATCAGTCCATATACAGATAGAAAATTTTGTTTAATTCAAATAAACATGCATTGAAACAAAAAAATGTTTGAAGAGAAGCAAAGGAAATATTTCTTTGCGCATAAAACGTATTTGTTTGGGAGAAAGAACATCTTTTGTGTCCAACAACTTATGTTTTCAAAAGCTGCCAGCCTATCAAATCAAATTTTCAAAAGAAAGAAAAAGGCTAAAAACATCCAAAATAACGATATTGTAATTTTTGTACAGGACTTAAAATACACCCTAAACCCTGTGCCTTTACGTGAAATTGAAGATTTGCTGCTCTAGAGCAGCGTTTCTCAACCTTTTTACTCTTACGGAACCTTTAAATAAGGTTTGAACCTGGCGGAACCCCAACAAATAAAATATCCAATGTCGAGTATTTTTTGCGTACAGAAAAATATGTGACGTATTTCAAGCAACTCGAAGTCTGTAAAGAAACGCAGGTCAATGTTTGAATATTACTTACTACTTAATGTGAAGTATTTTTCTTTTAATGTGCTTTTTCCTGTAAAATTTAAAAAAATGCCCTGTAAAATTAGGGCGATACTGTTCTAATTTCACAGGAATATGTTTGTGGAATATGTATGTGAATTCTGTAGAAACAATAAATAAATTTAGCTGGTATCCAATAACCAGCGATGTTACAGTTAATTCTTCCTTTACAGCTTTTATGGTAGTTTATTACATTCATTTTCTGTAACATTGCAGATATTTCTCTCTAGGTATAAAGTTATTTGTACTTATTTGTACTTTTAGTTCCTTCAAGAATTACCGAACGAAAGAAGAAGAAAATACAAATCGAATAAGCGAAAACGAAGAATACAAAAAGTACAATTTACAAATAGTTAAATAAATATCTGCATTAAAAAAATCATTTGTCAAAACACAAAACTAAGAAACATTTATTCGGAGTATAAAATTTCATATGGACCTATTGATAACAAGTTAATATTCTAAAAGAAGTTTAAAATACTGTTTAAAAAAAAGCCATTTAAAATACTGTTTATTAATATTTTGTTATTTTTTACTGTACTGATAAAATAAATAAGTCCTTACGAAACATTTTAAACATTTATTTGTACTTGCCAACTTCAATTTAATTTAATAATTTTTTGTTGACTTAAATACAGTCACGAAATTTGAAATTACACTTTAGTTTCCTGTCTGCATAAATTTTCGTCTAGAATTGCATAATTTTCGTCATAGAAGCTCAGAACTTGTCTGGTTGTCTTGTCTGTTAGTTATCTTATCTGGAATCATATTGAAATCCACCACCTACAACTCTGTTCTCCTCCTAAAGTACTATTATGAGCAGCAGTTTCAAATTATATAGGTTTATTTTGCCACATATTTGAAAAGGCAAAAATTTTTAAAACAAATAATGTTAGATTTTGACCGCTAACTTTGCCAGATTGTACTTTTCTAGAAGTTATTTTGTTTTTATTTAATAAATAAGTGTAAGTAATAGGGCCAATTGAAGTTAGTGAATATGTAATCTGAATAATCTGCCCATGAACCGGCGACCGCCACCCCTATGTGTCACTATTTTTCCGCAGAACCCGTGACGACATCTCGCGGAACCCCGGTTGGGAAACGCTGCTCTAAAGTCTCCAAGACTACATCAATATTTTCCAACTTAAAATTGCCCAACATTCTCTTCAGAAAAAAAACATATGGCAAATGTGATTATCTTAGTGGATACATTTCGGTATGAATGTTGAACAAAGTGTGAAGATTCTCATCAAAATATGCTTATTTTACACATGGCGGAGGCACAGCGGCGGGTATATTTGTGCCAAGTTAATGCTAGTCAATGCTACCAATTGTTAATTGGCAATAAAAATGGTTTAAACCGCAGTTTTCACAATATTTTCCTGTCGTTAAATGCATTTTGCACTGCTAACCCCACACAAAATCATAACTCGTACACACATTTCACGACCGACGAGATATTTTTCAGCGACACACTTGAGGCCGGTTTGGCCGCACACTGTTGCCGACAGTATAATTTATAGGGCGCACGCAGGCAGTATAGCGTTAAGAACGGACGTGAGTTGCCGTTGAGCAGGCGACAGACTCTTTCAGCTCGAAAGAAAGCGTTTATTTGGTGCCCTAAGTCGCGAGCGGCAAAAGCTCGCCTCTCTCGGGCTGTTTGTTTTATGTCGGTGGCCTTCTGCCGCTGACACGTTCCCCTCCACTTGAATTAATCCTGATAATGTTTATTGGCCAATCAAACTTGCCCTAGCAGTTTGTTGCTGCGAGAGAAAAGATAGATTTTAGATTATCTGCTTGTGATCACAATAATGGTCTGACTGATATTATTATTTGCAAACTATTTTCAGATTTTTTTAGAGAACATAATCAACGGGTTCACACGTCACTCAACGAGAATCTGCACTGCGCAAAACATGTCAGCTACTCCTTATTAAACATCTCGTTGGGTGGCTTGTAATTCAACAATAGGATATTTGACTATTATTGCCAAACCATCTTAGTGTGTTTATTCCTTCACTCTACTTTGTAAATGCATCATATTACGTCATTATTTCCTCAATATTCTATAAAAGCATCGTTAAAAATTGAATCACAAAAAGTCCCGCCAAAACGATACTTTCTGTTGCACGTAGATCACGTGATTCTTGTGACGTCACACGATACTAGATGTCCAACCGGCCCATATGGTATGTAATCATCGGCATCGTCGCCGTTTGGTAACTGTGTTGTATGATGTGTTGTTTTCCCAATTTCTACATCAAAATGGGTTATAAATGTTGTATAAATCCACAAGGCAGAAAAACGTCAATAAATCTCCGGATAAACTATTTGCAGTTGCAAGATTTCAAACTGCGAAGAACAAAGTGGTTGAGACTGGCTCATAGAAATCCAAATAAAATAAATAGCGGCCAATACAAATGTTTTTGTTGTGAAGATTACTTCGACATAAGTAAAACTGACTAGAATAAGTTATCTATCGTATTTGCGATCCAGGTATAATCTGACAGTTTAAGGTTAGGACTAACCTAACCTACAAAGTTATGCTTACATGGCTCTTTTTACACGTTGCTTAAGTTCCGGGGCGTAAAAATAAGAATTATGTTAAAGAAGAATCCCACCATCAAAGCGTTAACCTTCGGTAGATTACCACTAACCGCTTTAACAAAGTTGTTTTCTATGGTTTGTAAATTAACGTACTAAATTCAATCGGGGGAGGCATAAACGTACTAACGAATGACGTCACTGTAGACTGAGCCAATTACAGAGCGTTTTCAATCACCTGATAGAACGTGAATAAATTTCAATTTTGGTTTTTAATAGAAATCAAGAATTTTGTTTGTAAAGTAATAACAAATAGTTTCTTTAAACTGTAATCTATTAGGATGACTATAATACAAGCCATATTTTTAATACAGTCAAATACCCTATTGAATAAATAGTTAATTAATATTTCCGAGTGTATTCAAATAAAAATATAACTGCGAAAATATAGCTGCAAATTCGCTAAAATGTAAATTATTTAAATACATTTTAAAACTGTCTGTCACGGCTATATACCGCCGATCTTAGAAAGTTAGGAAGTGGATTTCTTTCCTAGTTTGTTGGTAACATATCTGTCCAGAGTTAATTTTGCTTCTCGTTTTCTCTCATCGCTCAATTTATACGAAAAGAAATATTAGTTTTCTTCAAAGTTCTGATGATTGACTGTATGATTTTAAAAAATCACATTCGAGTAATAAAAGCAAAACTGTTGTTGGCGCACGCGCAATTTGATGTTAGAAGGTTATTTAAAAATGCTGTATCTCTGAAACAGTTAATTTACTGGACTGTACAGAATTTAGATACTTTTGATTCAGGCGAGCCCGAACATCAAAATTGTAGTATCATCTCTTCATATTATAGCGGGCGTTGGCGGCAGTTTTTTTTTTGTTGTTGAAGGTTTTTATCATAGTTTTATTATGTATTATTGTTTTAGTCCATATGACTAAAATTATGATACAGGTATTAATTATACACAATAAAGCAATAGTTATTTTGTTTAAATAAGTAAAATAACATTGGGAATATTTTACAACCCCATGTAAATATGGCAAGCACATACTATCGACATAAAATAAGGTAAAATTAAGGTAATGAAATTAAAATAGAAATTTTGGCCAATGTAGTAATAATAAAAATGATATACAAAAAAGTTTTAAACAGAAAATTCATGAACCGGGGAACCCAAAACAAGAACAATTTTTTCTTACAGCCCATAACTTCTTAAGCAAACACTTTTTACGAATGCATATTAGGTTTCACCGGTGTCATTTGACATATCCGGACCTCCTGTATAAACGACTAGAATTTGTACGTCCAGTAAAATATATTTACAGTGGATTATAAAACAAATCAGTGAACATTAAAAACCAAAAGCATATTCTAAATGATTAGTTGAGTAAGACCCAAATTTGTCAACTCTCTGATACCATCCCGTTAAGATGTCAAGGGAATTAAGTTGGAACTTATCAAGCGATTTTCTCGCCAGTGCATATTTTCCCGATACTATCCCTTGGCAACTTAACTGGACGATGTCAGAGAGTTTGTAGAAACAATCCTTAATCTTACTTTCATGGCGCGAATTGTAATCGTCAATTAACATAATAATCTACAGATTCCATATAGTTAGCAAGAATGTATTTGACTTAACCCCTTAAATTTCAGTTTCATAAATACTAATTAATAAAAGACAAATATCCCAAAACCCACTAGCAGCCACTTTTCACACACTCACAGGAAAAGGTATAAGTATTTCAGGGCTGTATTCGTGTGTGCCGAACTGATCCATCTAAGCATAAGCTGAGCAAAATAAAGGTTTAATAGCGCAACATTTTGAGATGCAGATCACTTTGATTTTCGATAAATGAAATAGATAATATATTTTATATCATTCATTATAGTTTTAACAGCAATTAAGAAACAGTAATGCTTTATTAAAATGTTGATTTATAAAATAAGCCATGACGTTTATTTTTTGTTCAGATCAAACCGATAATTAACAACGTTAAACAACATTAGAACGTTTTTCGTTTTTTACACCCTGAAGATTGGATGGAAAGATGAAAGTCTGCAGGTTGACATCAATAAAAAATCTGATGTGGCCAGGCACATGACTTTATGATACAATATATAAAATTAATAGTTTAGCTGCATGAGATTCTATTTGATCGAGATCGATCGTGTCCGCATTAAAATAAAACAAGTAGCCAAGATTGACAGTTATTTTGATTGATAATATTGACAGTAGGTATTGTCAAAAAACCAGCGTTTGACACTACCTACTGTCAGAATGAAAATAATTGTCAAAATCCTGGCCAAGTAAGTTTTAATGCAGACACGATCTCGATCAAAAAGAATTTGCTCATACAGCTAAACTATTAATTTTACCAAAAAAAATGTCATAGAAATAAATTATACAGAACTTCAGAGCTCATTTGCAAAATTCTTGAAAATGCTTAGAGGAATCATCCAGTTCCTTTGAACCCTTTCGAACCAAAAGCTTTTCAGCTCTAAGTTTAGTCCTAAAACTTCTGAATATGAACTTTCGTCCCGATACCTTTAGAAGTTTCTCCGGAATCGTCGCCACAAAAATCGGGTAACACATACTTACACACAGAAATTTTTTTGTACCTTGGTTAAAAGTGATCTGGGGCCCAAAGAGACCTATATCCACAAAATCTAAATGTGTTTCGGCATAACTACAATACTTTATCATACTGCGTAGTATGATAAAGTAAAAACGCTAAAAATTTAAACTTAATCGGACAATAACATTTGCGTCCTATATAATATGCTGAAAACTGCACATTTTAATAGTCATTTAACCAACAAGTATATTAAAAAGAGCGATTAATGATCGAGACTGTTTAACGCGCTCGCCTTCGCTCGCGCGTTAATTGTCGAGATCATTAATCGCCGTTTAATATTGGAGTTGGTTACAAAATTTTTCCGTCGATCGTATTCTTATAGCGTCGTCTACATAGATTTTTCTTCGCCGATGTCAGTTTAGGTTATATGACAATTTATGTCACTTGACACTGACAGTTCTAGAGGGTGGTATGTTTTGATTGGAGGATTTCATTTCACATATTTTCGATTGGCCAATCAAACGACGTCAGTATGTCGTGTGATTGGCTATAACAAATCATGCATTAATAGAAATCGTGCATTAATGGAGTACTTTAATAAACGGTTTCGTATTCACTAAACTGACTCATAAATAAACGATCGACGGAAAAATAAATTATTAAACGGCTAACATGAAGTCCTTTTTTATGTTATATATGTATATATGCAAATGATTGTTCAGTAAATTAATTTAAAGTCTGGTGGACTTATGTGGGTGGCAAACGAGTTTTGTTGCGGAATTTAAGTGGCAGACGATATGTTCTAAGCTTCTTATGTTTCAACTGATGCATACATTCAGTTTTGCGTACGCGACTATAATTTTGTTGTATTATTTTTGTAACCCTCCTGTAACCGTTTGTCGCGGAAGTGCACCGGCAGACGTTCAGATTACTATTATACATTACCCACATAACACATACAAAAAAATAAAGCTTGCGAAAATGACCCGGAAATTTCTGTCGTTACCTCCCGGACTATTATTAAGTCCATCTCCATTGCAAACTCTATCATTCTCCTACCATTATCATTGCTCTTCGCATGCTTGGTGTGCGCTCCTATAGTTGATTGGTACACTTCTTCTCTGCCTAGCTTTGCATTAAAATCCCCCCTAATTATCTTTATGTCGTATCTTGGTATCCCTGTATAAACTTTGAATCTCTTCATAAAAAGCTTGTTTTACCTCCTTGCTCTTTTATTCCGTTGGACAGTGCACATTAATGATACTCATCTTCCTATATCTAGTCCTCACTCTGAGGAGGCACAATCCGTCTGATATTGGCTTCGGCCACTGCGTTTTTCACTCTCTTACTTATCAAAAATCCAACGCCCAACTTCCTGTTCTTCCCGCCGTTACTGAAATATGTATACCCTCGGACTGCCTTAGTGATATGTACTCGCTTTTTCGTGTCTTGCACTGCCATTATATCAACATCATAGCGTTCCATAACTTGTGTCAATCTTATTAGTTCTCGTACCGCGCGAAAAAACCAACCCCGACCTGCACTACACCTGTAGAGTGTGGACACTGGACACTCTCTCTCTCTCTCACTGGCAAGTTTTCCGATCTATTTACGCCGTTCCACCAACTTCACCGGTCAAACATATGTAGGTTTCACATAAGCAACGCTACGCTTGCGCTACGCTTGCGCTACGCTTGCGCTACGCTTGCGCTACGCTTGCGCTACGCTGCGTTGCACTGCGGTCCCCTGCGCTACAAACGCTGGCCCGCGCTGGCTCGCGCTCTGAACGCAAGATGCCAGCGTATGTATTTTTGTGCCTGGGCGGTACTGTCAACAAAATTTATACATAACCCCTAAATATACTCCAACGGGCGATCATCTCGCGGCTTTCTGTAAAGAGTTTTGAAGTACATGATCGAATCTTGCCGACCAGTAAACTAGACTCTGGTACGCGCATTTCGGGACTAATTAAAGATGGGTACAGTGTGTTAGTACGTTCCTGAAATGGTAGAGGGCGCTGTCCCTCTTGTTATCGCAGGTAACACCGGGAACGGTCTCCAGGGCCGGCAAATTGAAATTAATTATTCCCGGTGAATCGTACCGTGGACAAAGAAGCCCGAAAAGAATGCAAGCTACTGGTGTGTTTGCATATGTTGGGGTCGGTACGCTGGTGTGATCGTGGATTCTGGTATTGTTGGTGTACAACACCTACTGTATAAAATTACGTACTGTTGATGAATTCCTTCATTATCGTCATTCTTGGGTTTCAAAGACCACCCAACAAAAATGATACAAACCATTCACTTACAATGATATTTCTTTCAGAGGAATCACTAGAGGTAGTAGCGTACTACAAAACAACACTACATAAAAGCAAACATACTCAGCTCAATTCTGTGTTAATATTCACGTGTAATACATTACATTATTATAAATAAGTAGTTATTTAACCAACAAGTATATTAAAAAGAGCGATTAATGATCGAGCGCGTTAATTGTCGAGATCATTAATCGCTGTTTAATATTCGAGTTGGTTACAAAATTTTTCCGTCGATCGTATTCTTCTAGCGTCTTCTACATAGATTTTTCTTCGCCGATGTCTTTTTAGGTTATATGACCATTTATGTAATTTGACACTGACAGTTCTAGAGAGCGGTATGTTTTGATTGGAAGGTTTAATTTCACATATGTTCGATTGGCCAATCAAACGACGTCATTGCGTCTTGTGATTGGCTACAACAAATCATGCATTAATAGAAATCGTGCATTAATAGAGTTGTTTAATAAACGATTTCCTATTCACTAAACTGACCCATAAATAAACGATCGACGGAAATAGTTATTTAACCAACAATTATATTAAAACGAGCGATTAATGACCGACACAGTTTAACGCGCGAGCGAAGCGAGCGCGTTAATTGTCGACATCATTATCGCTGTTTAATATCTGAGTTGGTTACAAAATTTTTCCGTCGATCGTATGATTTTAGCGTCGTCTACATAGATTTTTCTTCGCCGGTGTCTTTTTAGGTTATATGACAGTTTATGTAATTTGCACTGACAGTTCTAGAGACCGGTATGTTTTGATTGGAAGGTTCCATTTCACATATGTTCGATTGGCCAATCAAACGACGTCATTGCGTCTTGTGATTGGCTATAACAAATCATGCATTAATAGAAATCGTGCATTAATGGAGTACTTTAATAAACGATTTCCTATTTACTAAACTGACTCATAAATAAACGATCGACGGAAAAATATTTTAACAACATTCCCGTCAAGTGGTATTATTTGATATGGATTTGAACTTCCACGGTAATACCAATATAAAGCATTGCAATCCTATAATATCCATTTTCTACTTAAAAAGATTTTTGCTACTCTGAATTGACGATTGATTTGACATACTTATTAGGATCGTAAATCAGGTACCCAACATAAACCTTGAACTGTAATGCCAACCAAAGAAAAAATCTTAAAATCTTTTTAGCTACTTTACATTATGCAAACATGCGGCTTGCAAAAATGATATCTTCAACTGCGAGCTAAGAAAAAGAATTATTAAGATTTTTACGGCCTCATTGAGTTGAACCACCCCTTAAAATTAATTAGTCTGATAGACCGTGTATGATAATCACAAATGAAACATCAATGCATATCACCTTCCCTGTTTGATTCTAATATTAATGTATGTTTTATTTTTCAGTTACTATGCGTCCACGGCCTTCCCAGTCGGACCGCCGAGGTTAGTGCCACCCTTAAAACGTCAGAGATTGATGACCACTACCGCCAGGAACAAGACCAATCAATCTGCGAAGCCTAATTCAACACCGCCGCTAGATCAACTCAAAGTCTACAGTAAGTCCACACGTGCACGACATTGGCGACCCTAACTTTCCACCAAACCCTAATTTGTCTTGTTTGGCTTTTTATGTCTAGTTTGGGTCATCCGTTAATATAGTACAGATTGCCCTTGATGGTGAAAGGGAAATTGCCCTTTCTTCATAATTAATTGATGGATATTGTATTGGATGGGGCTGAATTTAATGCCGGTTCTTTAAAGCAAATCAACGTTAATTCGATATTGTGAAACAGAAAATGGTGTTTTTTTTTTCAGAAGCTTTTGCTATCGAAATTCACCTAGCTTAACCGCCAAGGGCGAGATATTTTAGACCATGCTGTCAATGTCAATAGTTTTGTTAACTATAATAATAATAATATAAAGGTAATAATTCGTTGAATTTTGCAATTAACTCGTTAATTTTATAAAAACAATCAGCTCTCAGACACTAAAGAAAAAACACGTCTTTTATAATTTTTTTTCTTCGAAAAATCTTACTATTTATGTTTAACTTATTTTGGAACTATAATCTACGTCTTCTTTTTGAACAAAAGTTATCGAAGTTTGCTTTCACTTGCCGATGAAAAATAAAATCAATTGATTTGAGATGACGACCACTCAAACAAAAATAAATAAATTGTCACTTTTGAGCGAATTTTACAGCTAAACAACAAGATTGATTCAATAATATTTATATAATATAATATAATAATTATAATTATAACATAATATAATAATATTTTTAACCAGTATGCCCTTCGTTCTGTATTTAGATTTTGCTGATGACGTGACGGGTTGTCTCAAAACGCGTACCATGTAAATTCAAACAATTAAACGTGTGGAAACTGAAGAGGCCTCTTATTTAATTATAAAATTGATAATCATAACTAAATCTGAAGAAAATGTCGCGTAAAAAATCAAACATACCTCCCACAAGAACATCAAAAGAAAACAAACAAAAACATATCAAATGATAAGTCAGGTATACATCAGGATTTCTCGTGCTTTTGAGTAAAGGAAAAAACTAAAAAGAGGTATTTCAATATTTTACTCTATATTCCTACCAAATTTCTACTCTCTTAGTTTTCACTATACACTTACTAATTTGAATACACCTTTCACATTAAATGGACCTGATATTATCCGAAACGACCACCGAACCCAACATTTGATTGAAACTGAAAATGTTTAACGACATACTTTGTCAAAGTAATATTATATTATTATTATACTTTTGATTTATTTAAAATTTACATCCCGCGTGTATGTCACCATATTATTAACCTATTTGATTGAAACGTTATGTTATTGCGAATATAATATGTTTTCAATCTTTACAATGTTTTCACAATACAATTCGTTTTTTAACGAAATAATAATATACCAGGTCACCCACGCCATAGGTACGACATTATGTAAAAATTTCCCTTTGGTCACAGACTGCTTCACTCGTATATCGCTTATAACAAACATGTGCTTTTGTGTTTTTAACGCATGATGTTATATTTCATTTAACGCATATTTTCCTATTTGATTATAATTTCCCTCTAGTCACAACATTTGAATTGCAGTTTCCCACAATTGAAATAGATGTCGCGCGAATAACTATCAATAGATAAAATACATTTTTATTGAACTGTCAAATATACTAACCTAACCTAATACATCTACTTCATTAATACATTTTTGATACAATTTATGGAAACTGTCGGTCGTAGGTAAAATTATGTACAATACTCGAATTGTAACGCATACTACGTGCTCGTGAAAAATTACAAAAGTTGCCGCTTGGCGGCTCGTATGTTAACATTCCACTCGTATGTAAAATGCTAGTTACAGCTCTTGTAATGTTATACACTATTATATATGACGCTGGATGAATGAAATTTTGAGGAATGATGATAAACGGAAAATGCCAGTTTGTGGGATACTCTTGAGATTAGTATGACTTCCGGTTTTCCGGAAATGACATCATTATTGAAATTTTCGATTTAATTTCTGTAATATTTTCAATCAGGATGACGTTCTAAACACAAAAACATATCGAAAAAATAACGTACCTATTTGGTTAGTAATCTAGGTGAACATGAATTCATGAAAAATGTCAAAAATTGTCAAATAACTAACCAAATCGATGTTGGTCGATATTAAACAGGTGCCCTCTAGCGTCCTTTACTTGGGTTTTGGCCAATTCCCGTGTATTTATAATATAAATATTAGTTTGTAAGTAATATATACCCCATAGTATACATATATTAATATATACTATGGGGTATATTATATATGGATACACCCTGATTATTCGATAGATAACATTTCTCCGATTACAATTACATCAAATACTTGATATTTTGCTAAAATCGTAGCGTGGAAAAATCGGTTCAAGTGGGGAAATGATGAATCCTAACATACGAATTTGACATCATTTCCGAAAAAAACGGAAATGAAATCAAACTAACCTCAAGAGTATCTAAAAAAATAGCATTTTTTCTAGCATGTCACGAAATTTCTGTATCATAATAATTCCATTTGTCTAATTTATCTCGCTGATAATAAACTTATTGTTGTTAACAATGAAAATATTCGGAGAGAAAAAGGATAACGATTTACCACAGCAATGCGCATCATTATACCAATATAAAATGGGGCGGTAATTTATTTTTGATTGCTACTTCTTTTTCTATCATTAAATATTCAGTGAAACAGTTGTTATTTCAAGCTATATGCTTTTGTCATCGATATATCTAAATTACACCTACATGGAATCATTACTTAGTTTTTATGTTGTAGTTGGGTTTACTAGTTCTGATTTTCCGCTTTATTATTGTTATTGATTATTATCTCTTTAAATCGTACAACATTCTTTCATTTTCCCTAAGTTCAATCTGTAATGCAGATATGCACATCCTCAATTCAATTAAACACAAAAAGTGATCATCAACTTTCTGTTGTCGAACGACTTTATGGTCGCTCAAGCATCAGTTTCAATAGGCAAAGTGTGCCGTCTTACACCCCAACTTTCGGAAAACTTTACATCAAGACGATAATGCTTGACATTTTGACTGGCTGTTAACGGGCGCCGATAGTTAATTGTGTTCATCGCCGTGTAGCGGCAGCACCGGCGCCTTTCACGCTCCGTGTTGCCGCTCAAATTTATGATCCCCGGAGCAAAAGAGGCATTACAGGTCGCGCTACCGGACCAGCACGTTCGACTATAGATGATCCCATCCAATATTCCCGATTAATAATTCACCAGTTGAATATTCCTGTAGATAGTTTTCAGTCATGCACCTTACTCTTTCAATTATTATAACGGATGTTAAAAATTTACTTTGGAAGCATTAATCTCTTTAAATTTATTATGATTATTTCAGGCTAACTCTAAAATATATTGCTTTTGATTTGGTTTCAGTATAGCACGATGTAAAATTTGTTTTAATCTTTTTTTAAATTCTAATTAAGTTCTATTCTCCGCAATACCGCATTTGCGTATTACGATAACAATCAACATTTTAAAACCAGAAAAGTAATATCACTCACACAAGTTTTAATTGTTTATAGAAATTATTCATTTCAGGTGTTGTTCTGTAGAAAAAATATTTTTTCCCTTAAGAAATTTGTCCCGAAATCATTCAGTAAGCGCACTCAAAACCCAATGAAATAGCTTTTCGAAGTGTTCCTAAACTTAGTTTTGAGTGCATGGCCAGTGTATATTTGTTTTCTGCATATTAATTACAGTTTTAGTAGCTACAATGCTTGTTATTCATTATATTCATTATATTTGTTATTCAGTATACAGGTGTTCTAAAAAGGCACTATACTTTATTTGGTTGTAGATATTAATTTATTTATAATATTTATTTAAGCGAAATACATGTATTTGGATAAAAACAAATTTTACTTTTCTTTAAAGTACCTAATATTTTTGTATTGATTTAAAAATACGTTTTCTTTCGCAAAATAAATTTTGCCAATTTTGATTGAAGCAAATATATTTATATACAAGAATCTCTGTTTTTCAAATTATACTTTTCTTAGTGTAATATTTTTGTCTGTTTTGGTTTAAAAATACGTTTACTGCCGTCAAATAAATTAAATTATGATTCAAATAATAGTATTGTTCGAGTGCAAACCGCTTCCAACCGTAGGTACTGTCGATTGCGCTGTAAACTCTCTAATCACAGATCGGCCCGATCGTCAGTATACAAAAGACTTGTGAAAGCTCGCCGCTCATTTGGCGTCGTGGGTGTGGCGGAATTACTAAGGCCATGTGTTCGGCAGTATAAAGAAGCACAGTGCATGCTGGTTCAAGTTCCGATTCCGAATTAGCGTACACTTTGCATTTACTCTAACCTTGACTATATGAAGAAAGACGTATTCCTTTGCCTTTAATGAAACAACAGCGTTGATTGAGTCAAAGTATATTTATTTGAAATATACCTAAACAAATTCTATCTGTGTATGGATTTAAAGTTAAGGCTGATCACCAATTGCGGGGACAGTTTTTTTTAATGGAGCCCGTAATAGTTTACTTATTGCCAGGAAACCATAAAAGATAAGATGACTCTGAGATATCAAAATAAAAAATAAAATATGCCAACTAACCGTTAAACTCATGAACACATAAAAATAAAAACAATAAATGAAATTTTGACAGCACCATTTTTCAAATATTGTTTACGGACTTTCACAGTTTCATTTAAGTATGTTTATTTAGTGCTTCCAATACAGGAATGTATTTTTAGAATTACGGTATCACAGAGCTTAAAATTTTCTATACCGGGACCCCGGTGCCAGTACCGTAAATCTGACTTTATTTTTAAAATATAACTAAAGACACGAAACATTATAGGTACATAAACATAAAAAACATAAACAGTAAGAAATATGCCTTAAAGTGACTGTTTAGAAACCTAATAGTATATTATTATACAAGTTTTATAAGACGTCAAATTTGCGCACGAGTTGGAATTTAACGAGTGCGCCAATACGTTTTATAAAACGAGTGTTTTATATATATTTTTTCTACTTTGCGTCATTAATATAAATTTAGAAATTTTGGTTAGTACATTGCGTTAATCTAGGGTAATTTGAATCTAGGGTATTTTGCGGGTACCACGTGGCAGTACTGTAGTAACTGTAAACTTTGTAAGGATGAAATAAAATCATGACAGAATCTAATTATGGATAATTTTACTCTAGTTTAGCCTACAAGTTTTAATAATCAGCGAGGTCGCAACTATGATCATAATGGAGCTTGGGTCCACACTTAGCCCTACAGTGATAAATACATTAAACATAACCTAAAAAGTAACTTTAAAAGAGTGGGTTGATAAGTATAATATTCTGTATAGACGTATTTGGTGGTAACTGATTAGTTACTTCAAAGAACAAGCACCTACTAAAGAATTGGTATAACGGTTAACATTTAATAGCAATTTCTACCTAGTACCACTGGCTTATAATTGAAACCAAATTCTAATTTCGTTGTAACAATTTAATAAAATTTAATAAATTATACTTAGTAAAATTACATGTGATGGAGGTAATACAAAGTTGCAATACAAAGTTGTAATACAAAGTCGCACACAACCAGAATTAAGACGAAGTCGAAAGCAACGGACAAAAACGAATACGGTATTGAAACGAGCAGAATTCGGTCCAAAATGTTACCGAAAACTTATACGTTACATAAACTAAGAAATCCTCAAGACTTTAAATGTACAATAGCTTCCTACGTATATGCTGATATTTAATAAACCACTTATTAGGGTATACAATCTCGCAGCAGTAATTAAAATCGTTTAGAATTTGTTAATTGTAACACCGAAAACAGTGTTACAATATGTGCATTGTGAATGAAAAGTAGAAAACTCAAAAATGCCAATAACGGCTCTTAGTAAGTGATCAAATCAGGTGTGGTTTCAGCAATTTCCAAACGACATTCTATTTTGTTCATGTTATTATTGATCATCGCATAACAAGAACAATGTTTTGAAAATCCATTCTCCCAGACAACTATAATTGACGTTTCGGTGATGTATTATAATGAAAATGTACTAACTAAATAAATGAAAATATCCAACATCTGTTAGAAGTTTCATAAGCAAAACCCAGTTTTATTAAAACTTAGAAAACAGGCATTGTAAATTAAAAATGATTATCAATTAGGTATTTAGTATTATTTCTCCATAATACTAATACATTATACTACATTATACTAATTTAGGGGAACCCAAGCGAGTGAACTGGTCAGCTCACAGAACTGCAACGAGTAGTAGAACTGTACGTCCCCACAATGGTCCGCACTTCGTTATTATTGCTATTGTTCGTGCTCAAAAGCGCCCAGTCGAATTTACATACGTTCGCCTGGATAAAGGCACAAGCGGAAATGTACTTTTGATAATTGAAGTTCTAACGCTACAAAGGTCAGTTTCAAGATATGCAAATACGGCGGTTATACTACAGAGTTTCGATAAGCTTCTACCAAAAATTATCATGTCTGGAACATTTATGGTGGAGTAATCCGTAGTCTCTGCATTAATCATTTACATTAATCTTAATTAATATAGATTTATTTATGTATTATTGGAGTATTATACAAGGTGCCCCTCAACAACTAATGCGCATGGTTACACATAATTACAAATTTCTTTTACAAAGGGTTATGTAACGTAACAACTCTAGATTGTAGACTTCCGCGGTCTAAGTCAAGCTTCAAAGCTTGACTGCTTCAAAGTCATCAACGCGGTTTCCACCCAAAAATCAATATATCAACGTAACAACTGTTTTTAAAACATGCGTCCAGTTTAGACTATTTTACACAACACTACTTTCGTCTTTTTCTAAACTGTTGGAAATGCCGCGCTATTATATTTCTTAACGTTTTCTTAACGTTTTGTTTTGACATACCGCAGTAACGTATATGTTTAACCACACAGTGACGCTCTACGGTTTCGACAATTGGTTTAATTTATGTAAGTTAATTTGCACTAACATGTTTACAATAAAATATTGCAGAAATAAACCGGCATAATGTAAACAAACAATATATCTTAAATGCTTTAGGTATAACTCGGTTGGCTATTCTGAAATAGATAACTAAGCTTGTCTAGTATATCCATCTAGTGTTACTTTAAAACATCTTTCTAGTTTCTAAAAAGAATTTTAGTTTTTCGTGTTGTATAAAGTAGCGTTTACAGTTTCCTTAATGCTTAGTACACATATGCGTGTCGCATTTTGAGAAACTGTATTTCTAAAATTTTGTTTTTATATTTTTAGATACCTGATAGTTTAATGTAGTTTTACATTTAAAGAATAGAAATTATTAGCAAATACTGTTTTCAGCAGAAGTTTAATCAGTATAGTTTTTTTATAGCATCATCAAAAATTGTATACAATTTTATAAAAACATAAAATTATTATTATTATTATTATTATTATGGGACAATTCTGCAACCCTCGTCTCTAGGACACTGGATTAACTGAAAAGATCATTACTAGTGTGACTGCCAAATATCAGCTTTCCATATCTACTACCGGAGAAGCTGTAGTAATAAAGCTGATTTGCTAAGTAATATCTTAACACCATGTATCTCGATAGCAAATCTTATTTTCTCAAACATTATTTTTTCAATAGCCACTCTCTCGAAATGTAATGTAGCAGAAAAACAAATACAATATTTGTTATAATTAAAAAATTTATGTAGTTGCTCTACTGGCTATACAGTGTTACTGGCTATACAGTATGTCCAGGAAAGTCCGCATAATATGGAAAATTTCTTTATTATCTATTTCTCAGAAAATTGTATTGTTTATGAAAGTTGTCGGCTTGTATGAACCCAATACGGCAGTAGACAAATATGTAAATTTCGGTACCATATACCAAGCGAGTCAGAATATATGAATTTGTGATAAGAGTAAAGTACCTTTATTTTCATTATTATCGATAAACTTTATTTGGATATATTGTTTTGAAGTAAAAATTATATTCAAGTATAAAGTCACAGCCAACTAACCTGATTTTTTTATATTCTTACTTTTATGACTAATATTAGTCAGTTGATATTTCACCCTGTAGATAATAACAGATCATATAATAACAAATACATGAGCGTGACTTACTTTTAATTCAATTAACATTTTAATTCCTGATATTTTCAATGGAAACACACCGACAACCAAATTGGCCATTCATCCATTTCTAGGATAATCAGAAAATTTGAGCAGACTGGGTCTATTGAAAATCTCTTTAAGAAACATCACAAAACATATTGCCGTAAATAAGAAAGCTAGTTTACCAGTGTTGCAAGCGGTAATTATGCATGACTTCGGTTCGACAAATTGCTGCTCACACCCAATCCCGTAATTCAACATCACATAACATAGTAAAATTGAACAAATATCATCTTTAGAAAACATACGAAATTTATAAGCACACTAAAGGAAATACACTATGGCATCAGTACACTTTGACATCAGACCTGATGCCATAGGTATGACTTTGCCATCGGGTTTGAGGGGGAAATGGAAGAGGACAGATTGTTTTTTGTTAGTATTCTGACTTCACAAGAAAACCCGAATTTTACGGTAGTGTGTACTGTGCGATATTTAGAACAATGAAATATCAGGGCCCATTTTTTTTGTTAATATTTAAATGTAGATTTATATCTTCAATACCGTCAAGTACTATTTAAACCAGAAATTAGGTTAGAAATTATTAAATTTTACTTCTAAACACATGTTCAAGTAGAGTTTATCGATAATAATGAAGTCATACCAGCTACCATAGTCGTAGCCTTTAGTTTAGTCTTGCATTTAGGTTTATAAAAGTGATATTTGTTCAGTTTTTGTATGTTACGTAATGTTGATTTACTGCATTGGGTGTGAGAAGCAATTTGTCAAGCCGACGTTGTTCTATGCTCGATTACCGCTTGAAAAACTGCTTCAACTTGCTTCCTTATTTTCGGCAACATATTTTTAGTGGTGTTTCTTAAAGAGATTTTCAACAGACCCAGTCTGCTTAAATTTTCTGATTATCTTAGAAATGGTTGAATGGGTAATTTGTTTGCCCGGGTGTCTTTTATTGAAAATATCAGCAACATCGACTAATCGCTTGCTGTAGATGGATAACTACTATTAGCAAACAAAAAAAACATATCCAAAATCATTAATGTTAATTGAATTAATTGTAAGTCACGCCCGTGTATTATCAGTATTATCTACAGGGTGAAATATCAACTTTGCAGGAAGAAAACGAGTAATTTTGAGCTAAGTCTAAATAAACATTAGTTATTATACCAAAATAATAAAATCTGTACAAAATTTATCCAAATTTATAAAACATAGATTAAAACGAACCTTTTAGTATCACTGGCGTTGACTAATATTTGTCATAAAAATAAGAATAAAAAAAGAAAAAGTTGAAAGATAGGTGGCTGGGGCTTCCATATTTGAATAAATTTTACTTCTAAACAACATTTCCAAATACAGTTAATCGATAATAATGAAAATAAAGGTACCGAAATTTACATATTTGACTATTGCCGTATTGGTTTCATACAAGCCGCCAACATTTATAAAGAATAAAATTTCCTGGGAAATAGATAATAAAAGAATTTTCCATGTGATGCTGACTTTCCTGGACACATTGTAAATGTATATACCTATACTAAAATTTGTATTTGCAAATATACAAAAACATAATGTTTGCTTTGATTTTTGGCACTATATCAAGTACTTGGTTTTCCACTATTTTCACGAATTCATTTCCACCTAGATTAATGAGTTAGTTACAATTAGTACAAAAAAGTCAAATAGTTATTTTTGTTGGTGATAAAAATTGACGATCGATATGTATTTGTATTTAGAATGTCATCCTGATTGAAATTATCACACAAAAATTATAGGGTGTCATTTAAAATTTTACTGATAACATCATTTCTGGAAAAAACCGCAATCATAATCATCCCAAGAGTGTCCCAAAAAATGCATTTTTTTACTATTAGCATTTCTGAAAATGTATATAAATATAAGCACCCATTGAGAGAGGCAGTCCAAGTGTACAGTACAACATGTAGGTAGTCAATGGTATATCGATTTCCGGTTGGAAACCGCGTAGATGACTTTGAAGAAGTCGACGTTTTGCAGTCCTTTGCAAAGGCATCTTCAGGTTTTAGTATCGAACCAAGTGCTACGAAGATGATCATCGGGTTTCCGCACGGAAATCAATATATCATTGACTCAGACCGCGGAAGTCTAAAATCTAGATATTAAATCATTAAATAGCAACATTAAAATATACATAGACACACCGCTTGGAAATAACGTTTTAAATATATCCCCCTTCATATTCTACGACCTCTACGAATTTTCTTGAAATTCTTGTTCTCTCTCATTTATAATAAATCCTATAAAACATACCCCACCATACCTTCCTTTCCAACAAAGGCAACCTTAATCAAAAATAAAATGTGGCAAATATTTAAATAACATCAGAAAAGAAGTTTAATTAAAGATTTAACGAATATCATTCGCAAACACACTGTAATCCAGAAAAATCGGCCTTGCTCCTAAATACCCTCTCCTTTGTGAGCGTTGAAACTAGAAAACCCACCCGTATTTTTCTCTTGTTCAAGCGGTTGTTTAATCAGCGAAAAGAAAGTCGACAGGCGACTGACTGTATTTGACTTTCTTTTAATTAAAAACGACCCCGTGTTAACCGGCGATTATTTTCTTCCAGGTAATCCAGATATTCTTATCTGCGGCAACTGCAGGGAGATGTTCACAGACTTACATGACCTTCTAGATCACAAGAAGAGCTACTGCAAACTTCGCTTCACTTGCAAATGTGATACCAACAAGTCCAGTAAGTATTTAAGTCCAAAACCGATTATCAAAGTTGGTATAAAATGTTAATGATATAAGTACGAATGCTACCTCTTAAATGGATTTGTTTATACGGTGTTATTTCTTATAGAATCAGCACCTGATGACAGTTCGGCCGCGTCGTTGCTATGCGTTCAATGTAAGGATGCGTTTCAAAATGCATGGGATCTAATGGTTCACGCCCAAGCAGCCCACATGCTGAACATCTACGAATTGGGGGTGCCATCAATTGGAAATTGTTCATCCCCACCTATGTCTCCAAGAGATAATAACACACCAGATAAGGTATGTGGATCTGGCAGAATGCTTATATAAGTAATGATTCTTATTTTGACAAAGTTCCTTTAAAATGATATATGACAAGCAAAACAACTACATTATTCTTTTTTATAATTTAACAAAACCAGGTGTAAATAATGGATACACTTTTGAGTTTAGATATCAGCAAGTTGTGAGTAGATTCTGAACACGGAGGCAGACATTTTTTTTTTTTTTTTTTTTTTTTTGGTTCTAGTTTTTGAGAGAAAAAAATTGAGTATTTTGCGTAAACAGAAAATACGTTAAACGGAAAAATCGTTGAATATGAAGCGGGCATCCGAAGTTATTACAAGGTTCTAGGGTATAAGATTAGGTTAATGTGTAATAATGTAATTTTGTTGACACAGCTGAACCAAATATCTTCAAAACTTAAAAATACCCTCCGCCTTATCTTTAAAATATGTATTTATCAGAAATCTTGAAAACTGATCCACCAACGACCGAAATTTTTGATTTTGAAATAATAAATTTAAATCTTCGAAACTGGATACTTGGGATAAGTCGTAGGCCTGGTATTTACAGGCTATCCACTATTTTACCACTATTTTCCTCGTCATTTTTTAGGAACAAAAAGTCGTTCTGAGTAAAAAAGTTTCATTAGAACGAGTTGTTTTTCCAATTACTTAAATTAATAAATTTACGGAGTGAATAAATGATGAGTAAGCTAATAAATCCTTATTGCTTTTTCAATTCCTTAAGGAGTTGAGCCGTTTAAATTACGATTTTGTTACCATTTCAAACGACTCTAACTTTTTAAGTAATTAAAGAAATAATTTCCATTTGTAACTTATTAACAATAACTGCCATCCGCTTTATAAAAAAAAATCGGGTTATGCAGGTTGTGCGGTTACATTGGGGGCTTATCTTAATACAAAGAACAGTAGTATGCGATTGGTAATCCAATAATTTGGCACCAACAGTCAACACACAAATCATCAACTGATCGTTACTTTCGCATCAGGAAAACTGTGGCGTTGGCCTGGTGGAGTTTCATGCAAAAATTAAAAACAAAATTATAAAAGGAAATAAAAAGATCTAGTCTTTTTTTCTGATGTTATTTTATTTAGAACTTCCAGGTTTCGAACTTCGCGTTCGCCTTCAAGGCCATGCGTCGCGCTACATCAACTTGATGTCACGTGTCATAATTTTTGGGGTTATGTGTATTCATGACGCCTTAGATCAATTATCTTCAAATTGCTGTTATAATTCGTTTATAAGTTGCGAATCAGCTTCACGTCTGGGCACCAGATTCGCCCTAAATCTTCGAAAATTAATTACTAAGTAAACGCAGCACTAACTGGTGTAAGATGGAGGAATTCATTATTAATATCAAGTAATATATTGAGCTCAGTTTCCAAACCGACTATAGCACTATGGGAAGCACATAGAAGTATTGACGAAGATGTCGCAGAACTATCAAACTTTATTAGATAAAAGCATCATGGTAGCATTTGAGAAGCTAATCCAGAATAGGATTAGACATGATAGAATGAAATTGTTGGTTTGTGGTTAAGTAGGTTTTTTTTTTATTTTTGACTTTCAACTATTTCGATACCCTTGATAGACATGGAGTTCCAATTCGTAAGCATCGCAAAATAATAATAATCAGGAGATAGTCCCAAAGTTATCATTATTTCCCGAATTTTCAATTGCCTTCAATTTTCAATATCAGGCCAAAAATATTTTATGCTACCATAATGACAAAACCAATAAGAAAAAGAAAAAAAAATATGAGGTTGCCATCATAAAATATGTTGATGACGTCATACGACGAGCAAAATTGAAGATCAAAAATTCAATTTGATATAAAAATGTATAATTCTATAAAATAAAACGGTTATGTGCGAGGTTTTTGTAATACATCAAAAGTTTTCGATTTTAATGCGTTTATTAGTAAAACGAATTAATTTTATTTATTCTAAACCAGACGTGATAGAGACAAACGGTTCGATTTGGAATTATCAGTGGCCACAGACCAATAGAAATCTACCATCATACCATCATATATAAAACAAAAAGTTGAAATTTGTTGCAGTCTTGCCATTTCTGGAGTGGTTGAATCCGTTTCGTTGTTGCGTCTATAGGGCCTTTGATGATTTCCCTCACATGTCTCTACAGTTTCAACGCACATTTACAATGTTGCAATAATTTTGAATTAAAATAATTAACAAGTAGTTCTAAAGTAACACAATTTATTATAGATAGTATAGACTATTGACGACTCGCTTATCCGCATACAGTGTCTACACTGTCTACTCCGTACTAGCCCATAGCCTGATTGCTTGACAAATCCTAGTTAGTGGAGAACTTTACGGGATTTAATGGAAATATTCTAAATAATGCAGAGATGACAGATGACTTGACAGTATATATGTATATTATTATTTATTCTTAACATAATAACTCCCATACCTACATCTTTGAATGTTGTTAACTACTTCTTTGGATGAACTTTGGGACAGATTTTCAAGCAAATCGTAAGAGCTATGAACGCCTATTCTTTTGCTATAAATTGACTATAGTGTTCAATGTAAATTTGGTTCGTAAAAAAATATAGTCGTGTGCACGGAGTCGGGTTTTGGTATGCGCGTAGCACTCCAATTACCACCGTTGGCGACACAGAACGCATCGTATCAATAGAAATCATATTTCTAGAATTCTGATACCTTATAAGGACAGTGCCTACTTTACGACATCGCGCACCTGAGAATTTACGGATGCGCACTGCATGAAAGCATTCGCGGCATATTTATGTCATTGCAACTGTAGAAAAATTTTCACATGAATCAAAACTTTAATTAAGATTTAGTTGCCGAAACTCAACTATTTTTCAAAGGCAACAATTTGATCTGCAAGCATGCAATATTCGAAAGAAAAAAAAACACCATTTATTTAATTATAGTAAAAATAACATTTGAGAATTTGTCCAATCGAGTTGAAACTTTGCTTGTGGATAGATTTCAGGTTTGTACTAATTTTCCAACGTTCCAACGTTTGTATTTTAAAATATAAAAATCGTAAATATTGTATTTCTGTAGACCGTATTTTAGTGAATCATATTTTATCTGAATCTGTTTTTTTTTTATTTTAAAGTGTCTGATGTTTGCCTTCGGCGGCAAAATCGCAACGACTGGCCCTACTTATAAACCTAGATTTACACCTCACTGCACACATCTGGAGCTACCGCTCCCATGTGTTTTTCAACTTGACCGTGTTAGGATCGATCTTCAGATCCAACAAGTTAGTGCCGTCTTTACATTGCTGTAGCGATGTTTGTAAATTTGGATGGCTTCGATGATAATTACTCACCCTTGCCAACATCTTCGCGTCATCCGTCAAATTTAGTTTGTGCCCAAACTCATGGCAGTGTCAGGAATAGCGGACTGTTGAATGTTGCCTAACCCGATATCGTTTTTGTGTTCTTTGTCTCGACATGCTATTGTTCGTCCTGTCTGTCCCACATAGTACGTTCCACACTCGCACGTTATCTTGCACTTCGTCCCTAGAAGTTCAGGGGTAATTATCAATGAGTAATTATCATCCAAGCCATTGAAATACACATGTATCCCAATAACATCAAGCGTGAGAACGGCATCGGCACTGACATCTGTAGGATTCTAAGAGGTAAGGTTGAAAACAAGAACACATGGGAACGGTAGCTCCAGATGTATGAAGTGTAGATGTATTCCGTTAGCTCTGAAGAAGAGCGCAATATGGTTCGCGAAACTTTAGCAATTACGGACTTTGATGCACGCCAAACCCGGAAGCAATATTATTATAATTATTACTAATTATTTTTTTAAATAATTCCGACCGTAAAATGCTACGTACCACTTAGTTGAAATTTATTTGCGGTTGAATCAGCATTTGGTTAAAATGTTAAAGATTGGGAAAATTTGTTTTGGTGTCTAATGGTTCTAAAAAATAAACCCATTAATGTTGGTTGTGTTCACGTTTTCGAAGAGTTCATGGTGTTAGATAGGTAGATAATATAAAAAATATCTATTACGTAAAACAAACAGAAGGATTGCATAGACAAATAGAAAATGCAAATATTGTTCACTACAAAAAAGTGTGATGTGAAGTGTATTGATACTCTATCCCAAAGTCGTTACACATCCATTACACATCTGACTATTGCGTGTAGGAACATTGACAGAGGATTTGAGTCTGCCGCGCTGTGAACAATAAAAAATATAAATATCAAGTGGCTCGTTTGTGATTGACACAAACATAGCTTTGACAGAAGTCAGTCTCATTTATCGTGTTAGTAATCACATCGAAATTCCTTGTACAAAATTCCTACAATGAAGAATTAGTGAATCGTCAAGCAAAACTAACTCATCCATCCCAATCGAAGGTTAGTCCAAATTCTATTATACGCCGTTAGGACCAAGGGTGCCATGACAAAATAAAACAACACTCTGTCAAGAGGGACAATCAGTCATACACGGTAAATTGTTTAGTGAATCAGAAAAATCTTCAGTGGTAAAAATTAACAGAGACATCTAGTCGGAGCTCTCCGATTTTCTCAACAAAAATGAGCGATCTTATATTGGTTGACCACGACTCTGACAACGACAGCAACTCATCATGGACCCTACTGTCGGAGAACAGTAAAACTCATGTCAAGAACGACGATGACAGTTTAAGCCATGAGTCTATCGAAGTCATCAACAATACTGAAACCAATGAGCCGCCCGCTGATCATGCCGATCATGCCGATCATGCCCATGGAGAACAGATTGAAACCATCAACATGTGGCCGGATGAACTTGAATCCTTCAGCACAAGTTCATCTTCAACTTCATGTGCCTCAAATACGCCAAAACCAGAACAACAGGGAGGAGCCCTGGGTTGCGTAACATTTGAGGATTATCTCAAGGAACGTAACCAGAAATTCAATCACGACGACCAGATCGACCAATGGGAGACGCAAATGGACAAGTGCAAACAGAAGAAGAAGAAATACAAGAAGATCAAGAGCGACGGTCAAGTTTCCACCGCAAAACTTATCGGTGCCGTCCTATCTTTGGCTGGGATATCGTTCATATGCATGATGGCTCCTTATCTCACCAGACAATTCGTAACCTCTGATATGGAAAACAAGCTAGAGAAGAACTTCACAAAGATAGAGTCGCAGTATGCCAAGAAGCACGGCTACGAGATCTACATTGACCATTCAGAAGAAGCTACAAAATTACTTCAAGAACCGGAAGCCCTGGAGGAATTTGCTAAGCAATGCTGCTTAACCCACGGGAGCAACAAGGCAAAGAGGTCGAAAAAATGTACCAGATGCCCTAGAGAACAAACCCTGCCAGAATTCTTCCACAAAACCAAAACTGAAGAATCTGATAAGTTCTGCGATAAAACCGGTAAAGTACTAACAGAAGAACAGAGCATGGCAGATAATACGAAGGAAAGTACATCTAAATGGCAGAAAAATGAAGATAAACTTATCAAGGAAGCAGAACCAAAGAAGCAAGACAATGATATAAAAGAAACGCCAAGCTCAATTGTTAAAGACGAAATTAAACAAGAAGTGAAAGATCAGCCCATCGAGAAGTCCATCACGAAGAAAAAATCGACCAAGAAAATCACTTTTCAGAAGGACGCTAAAGACGACAGAGAGTATGGACCAAAATCTGAAGGGCAAGTCATTAAAAATTTGTTGAGGCAGAAGAAAATTAAAAGAGAACTTAAGAGGAAGGAGAGTACAGCAGTACTTAAAGAAACAATTAAGAAAGATGTTGTCAACGACCCAAATATGGAAAAAAAAGTTGATAAGAAGATTATCGCCAAGAAGGAAAACAAGGATGTTAAGAGAAATGAAGCCAAGATTTTGGAAAATCAACATAGCAAGAATGATGTCAACGGAGAAACTAGAACAGTTAATGAGCGCGAAGTTCGGAAGAAGACGACCAAGAAGGACAACATCGAAGAAGTAAAGAAAGAGGCGAAGAAAGTAAAGAAGACCAAGAAACGTGAAAGTATTGGTGATTTGCAACAACCGAAGAAACCGTCCAAGAAGTCCGGAAGTGATAAAGACGTGAAGACAGTTCCGATCGAAGCAAAAACACCAAAGAAAATCAGAAGCGAAGTTAAAATGACACCAATGGATAAACAAAAGGAACAGCACCATAAGAAAACGTTGGCGTTGCAAAGGAACGAGGCTCGAGATTTAAAATTGCAAATAACCCACCCGATGAGGATTGATATCCAACCAGAACCATACACAGCTCCAGTATTTGTCGATGGCAAATCAACGAAGGGTAAACCAGCGGAGGAACCGGCCGAAACCCAACTTCAGTCGTACCAACAACTAGAGAAGACCGGCTTTGAAGGTATGTTTAAACCATATGTCCTCCCATATCATCAGAATAAAGTGTTTGAAAACCAACAACAGCAGGGAAAGCAGGAAGACGCAAAACCGGAAGACAATACAGAACCTCCTCCTGAGCAGCCAAAATATGCTAACTTCAGGTGCGATTACATGGCGTGCCAGCTTCTGCAGGATATCGCCTTTCTCAGAATTACCTGTAAGTTGAAAGCGATCGTCCAGAAGAGGCAGAAGAAGTTGAAACGCAGAATAGAGAAAAGACATCTCCGGATGATGAAAAATCAAGCGGACGAGAGCGAAACGGACTTCGAGAAGGGGAAAACCATAAAAGAAACAAAGAAGAGCATCACCCAAGGGTTAAACGTAAAGCCGACCGAGAGCCGAGTTAAAGCTAGGACGTCTTCAACCGCCGATTTCCTCCGAGAGGTCCCAGTGAAAACAGAAGAACTCCCTCCAGTTTATGTTGGACGCCCTAGAGTGAGATCTCACGATAACAATTGCAAGCAGAGATGCAAAGAAGCGCCTATCAGGTCACCTCCAGTACTTCATCCACCAACTGAATCCTCGGATGCCGAATCCAGTCCAAACCGAGCAGCAAAATCTTTTGAATTTCTTTTAGAGCTGCAAAAGCGGAGACATGAGAAGTTGAAGGCTTTGGAACAAATGAAAAAAGAAAATAGGTTGAGGATCGAAGAAATGATCAGGGAACGAAGGACAAGGATGAAGAAGGACGTCTGCATGGGTTATTACGACGTTCCTCTGCCGCAATATGAAGATGTTTCTGAGAGGTTAAAACAACTAAAGAGGCAGTGCTCTAGTCAAGTCGGATTTGCGACCGTAAGTGACTCATCTGATAGCGACTCTGAGAAGGCTTCAAGTACTTCGTTTAAGTCTGCGGAAAGTCGTGTCTCCGCTGAGCTCATGGCTGCGCTTAGGGTTGGAAGAAAAGTAAGCGCGTCGTTTAAGGAATGGACTTTGAAGAAAGCACCAACTTTAACATGCTTGAGAAACTACTGCAATAGCAAAGTATCGCAAATAAGCGAAAGGCTGACTAGTCAATCTATGTGTAATGCTAACGTGCGCCCAAATATCACTGAGGAAGAACTAGAGATACTGCGGAATAGGAGGGAGCGTCACGAGCAGCTGAAGAAGTTTTGGAAGGCCAAACAGGAATATTTAGATCGACGCATAGAGATCTGCAATATGCTCAAGGAGAAACTGTCATGTGGTTCTATAGCTGAGAGTGAACCTTGCCCCACTGAAACCATTACCCAAGGTGTTCGGATGCTTGACAGTATCATAACTGACGTTCTAAAATCCGTTAAGAGCTCAAAAAGTCTGGCTAACCAGACAACTGCTGCAGAGGAACCAGAAGTCACGCCGGCTTCTAAAAGTGTTTCCAACATTGATAGATCCAAGGAGGTCGCGTTTGAACCGCCCCAACAATCGAATGATGATCTGTACAGGTGGTTGTTTGAGAGGAAAGCCATGATGATCAAGAAGAGGGATATGAATCTTTTTGCCGCAACGGTGAGGGAGAATCTTATGACACAGAGGAAGAAAGAATTGAAAAGTAAGCAAGATCCCGCCAGGGCACACCTTGAAAAGATACAGAAGAGGCACAACTAGGGTATTTTTAAGTAAAAAAAATGGATAAAGAAGCGACACAATTAGGATATATTTGATGTAGGCTATATTTCGGTTAAAATAAAATTTGGACTAACCTAAAGTTTTTGTTTCGATGTATTCTTTGATGACATATTTTCGTTTCTACTATACGTACACCAAACATTTTATTTGATTCTGCCTTTAAATGTACTTTGTCCACTTTCAGTGACACCAGTGAAAACACCCTTTCAAATAAAAGAATCCATATCGATCCATGCGTTACGGCTATGCGCAAATAATAAATAAAACATCCATACGTACAGTGCGTACAAATGAATCACCTGTATATTCAAAAGCCTCAATTTGGGAATATATAATTATTATTTACCACTTTAGTAACTAACAAGTAACGCCAATTTAATGTAAAATCCAAATGCATAGCGACAGTAATTTAATCCTAGTAATTCTCTTTTATTGTTTATCATATTTCGTTGCAAACGCTAGATATACGTCCGAATATTCGATATCGGTTAATTCAAAACACGATAGTTGGATGGCAGAGAGTGGTCAGTTGTCGCAAAAGACATTAAAATAGCGGCTAAATTATTTATGCGATATTGACGGGTAGGCCGATGTATTATTGATACTATTGTATTATCGTGTCAATTTCTATAGACGAATTGATATATCCATTAAGTTTACTTAACAATAGATAATAAATAAATAAAGTATGCGGGAAGTTTATTGGAAATGTACGTGCTGCATTTTAATGCAAAAAAAAATCTAAACACACTGTTGTACCCGTTTGTTTGAATGCATTTCCCTTGTAACTCAATTCGACTTTTTGTCATACTCACATGCGCATTGCATATACCTCTCGGACAATAGATACTTGATGTTATTTTAGTATGTATATTGTATATCCAGGGTATGTATTCAGGGTGATTTACAATGAGAGTATAATGTGCATTCAGGGTTTGAATGATTGTTCTTCCTGCTTGTTTATTCTAATATCACGCACGCGATAGTATTATTAAATCATAACCCCCGATACCGGGGGGCCCTTTATTGTTAGTTTGTGCTAGCAAAAGGTCAGACGGAGTTAATTATTGCATCTGTGTTTAATTTGGGTCTTTAATCGAAACTTTAAGCATGCACTACTGACAAGTTCCGGAACTCATTCATGCTGAAAATCAGATCGAAAATTTAGTAATTTAGTAGACTATTTAATTATTTAAACCGATAGAAATACAGTCATGCAAAAATCTCTGTTTTTCTCATTTTTTAATCCATTGAAACAGTATAGTGATGTGGCAGAAGCTTCGGACTAGGACGAAATAAAACTATGGACATTGGCTGATATCAGGTTTGAGAATGTGAACTTGCCACAACATGTTTATTGGTGATTTCATTAGCCTCAGCTTTATATGGATTCGTGTGAGAATGAATAACTTTTTCTCTACGAAGCAATGGCTCCTTCATAACGTAAGTCAACCACTGCTGCTCTTGCAGAAGAACAAAACCGTTATTATATTTTCATATTAATAATTCTTAGTTTTTTTGAGTGCTTAAAATACATTTAAGCTACTTGTAAGACTATCAATAAGAAGCCACTGGTCGACATTCCAGTACACTACATTCCAGTGCTTTAATGTGTTTTATCTACTTTGCGTTCGTTATAAACTCATAACGAAACCGCTTTCAAAAACCGCGTGTTATGAAAACACTACATCACAAACTTTTAGCAACTTTTAGTTTTCCAAGATTAATGATATTGGCATCAAATGTAAAATAAGGCTGACATTTCAATCGCTATTGGCTCGCCTTAATCGTATTTGTGAATTTTACCACAACTACCAACTGTTGAAGATAAAACTAGTCTAGATGGTAAGATGACAACCGCAATTTTTGAAATGTATGTTAAATTAGTGTCGCAAAATAGAAAAAATCGTTATTTACGTTATACGGTTGGCGACTTGTTACAGTACGAGTTAAATATTACGGACGAGGTGACGAAGGAGCCGAGTCTGGAATATGTAAACAAGTAGTGTTACAAGACCTACCGGACGTGTATCGTACTACATTTTATTTCATACTATCGAGGCCGGTGGAACAGCAATTACATTGTAAAAACATACTTATGTCAAAAGCAAAAACCAAAAAAAAATATGTGTAGTTATGGCCCAAACATTCCATGGTGAAATCGATGCTATTTGTTAAAGACTGCACAAACATAGCTAAATTTAATAAGTAACTAAGAACAGTATGACAGTATGGCCAGTATGAAATAATAGTATATAACACTCGTTTAAGACGTATTGGCGCACTGGTTCCATTTTTCCCAAAATAAATCGTGCGGCAATTTTTGTCTTAAAAAAGTTGTATTATAATATGCTATTATAATATTATATTTCACTAAACTAAGATTAGCACAAATAAGGGAAATAAATCCAATAAATCCGCGACCCCAACTCTGCACCACAAAGATATTCGCCGCTTTTACGCATATTTTTTGCTAATTTAAACCCACTGTCACGGGAATTAGTTTATGAGTTCCCAAAAAGAGTTAAGCTTGAATTACAATATACTAGTTTCGCTAAGTTTCAAAACGCTTCAAAGCGCTTGTGTAAACTTGGGTAATGTAATTCAGCAAAAATCCATCAAAATTTTCGTACTAGATGCTAGTATACCAACTCGAACTGAACCAACTGTATCTCCCAATTATTCAAGTTCATTTAGCGTTGAGCGTCTAGTTTTGAAACTTGGACGAAAAATGTAATTCAGGTTTAGTCAGATGTGCAAAACTATAATTATTGCCAGAATTAAAATAAAATATAGAATTATCAATAACGTGTGATAATGTGGAATACCCCTGTATTGTAGAGCCTAGAAATGGCGGTTTCTAGTATATTATTTTAATAATACTGAAATAACAAAAATATTATTTGAAATAAAGGTATAGCAAGTACTGTATTTTCGTATTTTTTCGGGAGCAGTATACTTCATAAATTACCAGGCTCTTCTAAAAGGTAATTAAAATATAAATACAAATTAAAGATAATGTACGTGAAACAATTTAGTTATATTAATCATATGAAAATTTCAAAACTTGTTGACAAAACCTTTTCAATGGTAGTTTTGTTTATTTTATAATAGTATATGTGACCCGCTCCGAAGAAAGGGACCTTATGACGAAAATTGTCGATTTTGTGATTTTGACTGTTTTGGGTCCTCCAAACCTTCCTCTTATCATCAAATGCGGTCTGAAGTCTGAATTCGAAAAAAAAAATTAAAAAAAAAATAAAATACGGGAGCACGTCATTTATTTCCAGTAATAATAATGCAGGATTTTATGTCATTATTTTATTACTTTTCTCGTTCTTCTAAATACAAATTAATAAAAAAATAATAAAATTAAAAAAATTCTTTCTGTTAGATGCTGTTTTCATTAAGATAATATATTTTGTTGTTGTGGTTTTTCTATAAATGTATCCATTTTGTTGGGATCAATAATAATGCAGGATTTTATGTCATTATTTTATTACTTTTCTCGTTCTTCTAAATACAAATTAATAAAAAAATAATAAAATTAAAAAAATTCTTTCTGTTAGATGCTGTTTTCATTAAGATAATATATTTTGTTTTTGTGGTTTTTCTATAAATGTATCCATTTTGTTGGGATCAGTGCAAAGAGGTCGAATTTCATTATACAGGTACCATTTTCGCTGAAGACTTAGGCCGGTCGGTTCTATTACATCTGGCATTCCTTGCGGTTGTTGAGAATACAAATTGCAAGACTGTGACCTCGAATTTGCAAATTCTTTGCACTCTACTCCAGCATCTGTTACGATGAAATGATGGAATTTTGTAAGGCCTGGTAATCTTTTATAATACTGTTTCAAGTACGCATACCATGTAACGTTATTTTGATGAGTTTTTTCGTCGTACGTTGGTACTGCAACTGAATGTCCTTTTGTGGATGCATTAGCGACACATTCTACGAAGTCATTAAAGGTGTCGATGGTGCTATAGGCATATTTTGATTTTATTAGTCCAAAAATCCTATCTGGCGCAAATTTTGTGTGTCCAACTAACAGAAAATTTAATGAAATTTTTTTGTGTCGTTTTGTGTTGATGCGCCAAACTAAATATTGAAGAACGGCATTATTTTTATTTTGACTCACCGTATTGTCCGCAAATAGAACTATTTCTTCAGCATCTTGGTTTGTTTCGAGAAAATGATGTATCATGCTAATGACTGTGTTCGCGCCTTTGCCCACATGATTGGCTTCATCGATAATATAGGTGCTTTGTTTATTTTCCTTTTCGTTGTTAATGCCAAATAATTGTATTTTTCGCGCAGCTTTAAAGTAGATACTGCCAACTTGTTGGGGTGATGAAGGATAGTGTACATTTTGAGCATAGTCAAATGATAGAACAATCAACTTTTTGTTGTTCAATAATTTTGATCTCTCAACTTCTGTTTGATAATGCGTTCTTTGAATTTTAGCCTTTTCTAAATGTTCCAAAGCACTTCGAAATTTTTCGTTCATCACTTCATCTCTCATATTTTGCACCTGTCGTATTGCTGCACTATTCTTTTGACATACATCACATAAATCTGTGGATGGCTTCATAGCCGAAATGTATGGACAGTACTTCATCCATGTTTTTTTAAACATTACCTTGCCCATTGGCATCTTGCTTTGAGATTTACAGGCATCTACGTAGTGTTGGTAGACTCTTATCTTTGTATCTGAAGATGGTAACTTCATTACGCGATAATCTTTAAATTGTGGTAGTCTTCCAGGTAATGGGATAGCTACTCTTTCAGCATAGTTATGAATAAAAGTCTTTACCAGTTCTATGTCCTCCGCAGAGTATACATGGCTTTTTCGGCTTGGTGTCTTTCCCGTTAAACCATGGACAGGCTTTGCTAATCCAGAGGCACTAAAACGCCGAATTATATTTTTGTAACGTTTCTCGTGAAGATCGTGTAAAAAAAGTACATTTTGCGGCAAATTGGAATTTGTCGGAAATAATATTTAATAACGTTACGATGACTAGGAGTTGCGGCTCGGTTTGCTGCCCTTTTCACACCTTGTTCCTTAATTACTTTGGACTGATTCGTATCAGAAAGTCGCGAATCTTGCATTGTCAATTCTAAATGCCCTTCAATAATCAGTTCTTGTTCGCTTTTTGTCAATTCAAGAAAAGATTGGCGTGTTAAAACAGCAACATTTTGAGGTATTTTTTTAATGCATATCTCGGAGCAACATGACGCGCTATACATAGAAGTTATAATACTTTCTTCATTCATATCCTCATTAGATTTTACGATGTTGCTGTCGCTGTAAAACGTAAATGACTGATGCACTACTGAAGGTTCACTCGGCCCAGCGGTAGGTTGGAAAATGGAATTTTCTTCATCATCCGTTCCCGAATATTCATATTCCGAAATATCCTCTTCGTCTTCATCATGAACATACAACATACGATCGACAGAAATTAGTTCTTCTTCCATAATATCTAAACGCGATAACATTCGGAAATAAACAAAAATTATGAGTAAAGGGAAGTAATTTAGAAAGTGAATGACATTTCTTTATCTTCATAATTACCTTGCAGTCGAGGAATATCACTAAACACAATATCTTCAATGCGAATGCAGTGCACTCGCAAGAACATCAACGCTTTTTGAAAATAAAATCACGTTATTTCCGTCTCTAACTTGTTTTTTGCTAACCTGAACCTTGTACGGTTCAGCTATACCTCACTCTACGTCGTGAGAAGAAAATACCGCATTAAATCTTGTTAAAAATCGCATTTTGTTACTGCCTAACTTCGAGCGCGTTTTGCGCGAAACATACAATTTCGTCATAAGGTCCCTTTCGTCGGAGCGGGTCACATATATTTGTTAGATTGAGAAACTGTATTTAAGATAAAATGGATAATACGTTTTTGTGCAGAATTAAAATAGAAAAGATTAATTTTGCGCAGAAGCCAAATTTGCAAAATTGTTATCGTTCTGCGGTAAAATAAGAAAAAAAAGCGAATGATACGTTTGTGGTGATTTTTAGGGATGCTTGGATCTAATAAAATTTGCGGATGCCATAGACCGCACTTTTCGCGAGAAATCAAAAAAGGGCAACTTACTGGATTTTTTTCTTAATATTTAGTAATAGCTCAGTTTTTGTTTTATTTTTCAGTCGTTACGGGTAAACTTGTGAAGTAAACTTTAATTTACAATAGAATTGCATTTTCTGTTTATTTTCAGCAAACCAAAATTTATTTAAATGAAATAATCATTCTTCCACGCGTGGAGTGTTTATACTTACTTCAGTTGGTTACTAGTTTCACCTAAAATAGGCATTTTCAAACCATCCAACGCCAAAGAAAACAGAAAACAATAAAACAAGTTCATAACACTAAATAAAAAACTCACAGTCAATTAACAATTCAAATATTTAACAATTCAACGTGCTTCGTCAAACTACCGTGAGTTTTATACATTTTTGTGCTGACCCACATTTTAGCTTTGTTTCTCGTTTTCTAGTTTCGATAATATTTTATTGTAGCTTCACTTTTGGAGATGCTGTGTTGGACTTTTTTTTCCTGTTCATGAAATTATTTGTCATTAGATTTATTGTCCTGATTTTGTTGAGTGAGTTTGTTTTGATGTAGTATTATGACTTTCCTTTATTGTTTTGTGTCTTCTTTAAGCACTGGATGGTTTGAAAATGCCTAAATTATGTGAAACTATTAACCAACTGAAGTAAATATAAACACACCACGCAGGGAAGAACGATTGTCATGACATTTGAATAAACAATGGTTTGCTGAAAATATACAGAAAATACAATTCTATTGTAAATTAAAGTTTATTTGGCAAATTTACCCGTAAAGACTGAAAAATTAGACCGAAAGTGAGCACACCACGCAGGAAGGATTGTTTGGTTTATTTAAATATTATTACACCTGCCTTAGCGTCACGTATATTTTACGAACCATTATTTATTACTGCGCCCGCGCTTCAGGAAACCTGCCCAGCGTTTCAATTGGTACTCGCTCCAATAATCACGTGGTGTCAACTTTCATGTTCACGCCACGTGATTTCTCTATGTAGTCTAAAAAAATAAGGTTCATAGTTTGCCGTACTTACAATCACATCACGTTATTCTCTTCCATGGGTTCAAAGATAGCCAAAATTGCTTCTTTACATTCTTTTCTCTAAAAACCGAGAGTTAAATCAATATTACTGTCATCAGATTCCGATTCCACGGAAGAACATTATCTGAATCAGTTGCCAATTTTCCGATATTTTTTGTTGTTGGCCAGTTTTACTTTAGGAGTTATGGCAGTAATGGTCTACAGGCTGATTCATGAAGAAATTTTGGATTTTCCAAAAGAACATAATTGCGAAGTCTAAACTTTCCTCGACCTCGGTGAGTTCCTGCCGATATTTTATCTCTTTTGTCTGGAGCTAATATGAAGGGGAAACTAGATGTTAATAGGAAATCTGTTTCGGGATCCACTTTGCTCAAGAATGGGATTTCTAATTCCAGTTGTTGTCAAAATGGTTAACACAAATCGAAACCAAAACCGCAATAATAACTACTGTTCTATATGCAGAAACGTACCTATATGTACAATAAGTGTAAAACATGTAAAAATCGAGTTATTAGTATCCCGGCGGTCGATAGCTACTAAATCGTTAGAAAAAGTAAAAAACGTTTGAGACGAAAGCTGTTTTGCTCACTAGTTTCGATAACGTAAAATTATTTTCATTTATACAGGGTGTCGCAAGAAGGCGTGACATAAAGTACGTACATTTTTTAAATGGAACGCTGTGTATATTGTATTATTGTATGAATACTAATAAATTTGGCTATCCAACGGTATAGGTTGCTAACCCTCAGCGTTAATAGTACCTGAGATATTCAATTATTTCTACAAAATATGCTCGTTGCACGATCTTCTTTAAACCTATGTAAAAATGACATTTTTACAGATTTTTTTAAACTGTCAGACAATAGTCAAAGCTAGTAGATAGATGATAGTATCCAAAGATATTAGATTCACTGTACAGACTGTTCATAAAACTTAGTATATTTTGATGTTTTTCAAATTGCTTTTCCTTGAGTTTTTTATATAGAACACCTGAATTTTATGTCCTAGTTGAATTGCCCATCAAGTTCCCTTTAATTTATGTCAAATATATAATATGTCCAATTTTAGTAGTTCGTGATACTTACAATTTAAAGACAAATGTGCAATATTATTTAAATATGCCATTATTTGCTTGTTCTTTCTTTTTTATTTGTATCTTAGTTGTGAATCAGTATATTGTGAATAGTATATTCACACATATTATAAGAAAAAAAAACTTTAATAAGTGTTTATTAAAAAATAAATCCCTTTTTACTTAGTAAACTATGTGAAGCAAATTCAGAAACAAACTATAACTATTATTTTAATTAATATTTGGAATTTGTTCAAAATGACGCCCATTCTCTCTTCTGCAAGCATTAAGGTGCTGTATAAAAGATCTTGAGATATTTCTTAACATGTACCTCTTATTTACTCCAAGGTAATCAAAAACATTGGTTATACGAAGTTTCATGTCTTCTGGTGTAGTACGTGCTGATTGGTATACCAGCTCCTTCAAATATCCCCATAAAAGAAATTTAGTTTGTTGAGGTCTGGGGACCTTGGTGGCCACAATGTAGGACCTCCTCTTGCCTCTTTAGTCACCGTTTTAGTTCTTGTTTTGTGCTGGTAATTAATATTACCTATTTCTTCAAATCGCAACCGAACCCTGTTTATAACACTTGGTTGTGGATACCATCTATCCGGATATCGCTGTGCATACATTCTGGGTGCTACTAATGTATTTCTGTCGGCTTCGCCATAAATGTAGATCATGTTAATTAATTCTTCTTTGCCTTAATTATAACTCATCGTTCAGAGCAAAAACAAATAGTGTTACTAATTTTTACAGCAATAACTTATTGAGTGTCGTTAAATCTCCATTATTGTTTATTTCTAATGATAATAGTATTAATTACCGTTTTTTAAGTTGTATTTTAATATAGTAGTACTGATTTACAAATAAATAAAAAAATAACCAAAAAATAATGGTATTATTAGTTAATATTACACATTTTTCTTCAATTGTAAATATCACGAAAACTCCTACAATTGGACATATGGCATACTTAACGTAAATCAAAGGGAACGCTGGGGGCATTTCAAGTAGCACATAATATAAAGGCTGTTCCATTTAAAAAACTCAAGGAAAGACCATTTGAAGAACATCAGAAGTTACTACGTTTTATGAACACCCTGTATAGCGAATCTAATATCTTTGGATATTCATCTATCTACTGGCTTTGACTTTTGTCTGACATAGTTTACAGGCAAAATATGCAAAAATGTCGCTTTTACATAGTTTGAAAGAAGATCCTGCAACTGGCATATTTTGAGGAAATAATTGCATATCTCAGGAACTATTAACGCTAACAGTTAGCAACCTATACGGTTGGAGAAACAAATTTATTAGTAGTGATATAATAATAAAACATACCGGGCATTCAATTTAAAAAATTGTACATACTTTCGGCCACGCCTAAATGCAACACCCTGTATAAATGAAAATAATTTTACGTTAGAGAAACTGGTCAAGCAACTTTTGTTTTAAGTATTTTTTTCTTTCTCTAACGATTTAATAGCTATCGACCTCCGGGATACTAAAACTCACCTTGTATATACTATATAGTATACACTGCGTGGGGTGCGCGGTGTATCGTTTTTTTTTTTTAATTTGCACTAAATGTGTAAGCAATCCTCATAATTCTTTTGCACAGTCTAGTAATTTATAGGAGAGGATTGGGAGCAAAACAACCGCTTTGTTCTTCGACCAATAACTCTCCATTTCTCTCGCCAGCAGCCCCTGAGAAGAAAATAACACTTTGGTGCGAATTATCGTAAAATTCCTCCTGTGCGTAGTTTGATGTGCGTAATATACTTCCCGGGTGTGCCGCAATAGCGCTGCTAGCAAAAGTGAGGTCGGTAGGAAGCCCCATGCCACGAGTCACGTCTCCTATATATTGAGCGAAATAATGCGGCACGCAATTTCTTTATCGCAGCCGTGTGGTAGCTACCCCCAAGCTAAAATATCTGCGTTATCCTGCATCCTTTTTGCTTTGCTCGTCGATGCTTCTCCGTTATCTGTTAGAAATTTTCTTATCTGGAAAGGGTAATATCCGAGTAGGTAACCTATTAGTACATTACGTTATCTATAAGTCGATAAATATTGAATTCTTCCCTATATATCGGTGTCACTAACCACCTGAGCTTTTATGGTTTTGAATCGATAGTATTAATACAACGTTGCTTGTAGGGATTCACACTGTGTTAAGGGTTTGCACGAATTGTGCAACCCGCACGAATTGTCTCAGCAGCCCTTAAGTGCGGTGCTGTTTGCACGAACGAAAATGCAAACTCTAAAACTATTAATCTTGAATTGCTGTAGATCAAATTTGCAAAACTTTTGTTGATACCTTGACATCTTTTCTATTAAATGTTTTGTGAATTTGGATTCTTTACAATATGACGACTTACGTGGTTTTGTCCACCTTGTCGATTCCTTGGCCTAAACTTAAACTTGAACATTAAATTTAGAGGTAATTCATAGGTTTTTGTTCTGGTTATGAATACATGTTAAAAAATTTCATATTACCTCAGAATAAAGGGCTAAATGCCAAACACGCATTATAGCGGACAACTGATTTTTTAGAAACCTAAAAGTGACACACATGTTGACGTTTATGTAAACTCTTTATGAATTATGTGCTAAAACGACAGTGTCCGTGCCCTTCTTCGTACCATTGTGCCATAAACAAAATATAACGTGATGCAAACCATAGATCCCTTTCCACTCACAAAAAAAGTTGTTTTCCACATTACTTTCTTTGGCACATTCATCATTTGTAATTTTTGCGAATGTAAAGCGCAAAAACCCGACAACAGTAAAATTGGCTCAAAACTGTAATTAAACCTTGTAAGTGGTGTTAACTCTGTAGAGTCTTCGTTAACTTTAGAACATTTTCTGTTTATTTCTAGTGTTGTCAATGCAGACAAGAATTAAATACAACAAAAACCATACCGGATATACGATTTTTAGATGACGATGTACGATAGCTTTATTTATACTGGACACGAATCCGAGCTCAAATATATATACAGTGCGACCCCCTTTTGAAAAGACAGCCCAGTAATTAATTCATGTTCAGAGATAGAAATTTGAATTTTTGTACAGACGTTGAACTTTACGGGCTGCGATTCTTGCCGTACTTAACATAATGATCAGGGGTAATCACAGCCGACAGCGGGAAGGATATTGGGCAAAATATTGTTACTACTTTCGTCTTTCTCGAATTTTTTTAGTTACTAAAAAAGGGAACGTAAAAGTTTTAAGGTAACAAAAGGTGGGTATACTAGACACACTTCTTTATCTATTTTAGCATAGGCAACCTGTTGCAACCAAATGCATTTCAGGTTATGTTGTTTGTTTACTTTAAGCCGGTTTATTTCTGCAATATTTTGCTGTAAACATCTCTGTAGAAATTAATTTACGTAGATTAAAGCAATGGTACAAGACGTAGCGCATCACTGTGTGGTTATACGTTTAGGTTACTGCGGTCTGCAAAACTCACATGGCACTGTTGACAGACGTTACAAATGTCTCCACTGCGCATGCGTCTATTCTATATCTATGATGCGTGGGCAAACGAGTAGCCACTATTAAAAACGTCCTCTTCTACACTCTTTTGCGCACCCGTCATAGATATATAGCACGGCATTTCTAACTATGCCATCTTCTAGTTACTAAAAAGTGGTTATGAAAAAGACAAAAGTATGTAGTTGGGTGCCACTTATTTTTCAAACTTTCAGACGTGTATTGAGGACTCCCCCTAAACTTGTTCCTATAAGCGTAGTTGCATACATGTTCTCGTATTGTGCCCGATGTAAACTACGCCTTTACAGTATCAACGTCGTAGACCTATCCTTACAAGGAATGTCGTCTATTGCGCAAATAACACATTTTGCAATGTTAACATGTTTTAAAGTTAGAATAGGGAACCCCCACTTTTATCCTGCGCGGCTGGAACAGTTGACGTGAAATGCCCAATGCCCATACACAGAGGCATTGCATTCATAGCAGCTCATTGCAGAGGGATTGTGGAAGATACCAAAACAAAAATCTCGCTTATGTTTGATATTCTAAAGTTTAAGCTATTGGAAATTACAAAATGACTAACTAAATTGAAGTTTGAAGCTTCCAATACAGGCAGGTGGAATGGCGCTTGCACATTACTAGAAGGAAAGATGGGCTGTCGACACCATATAGCTGAAGTAATTTTAGCAACTGTATTTAAACATTTCATGCCATCCTCGGGTCCTAATATGTTCTATTTCAACAATTTAAAGAACATTGGCAAATAAATATCGATAATTATGTGTGTGGTTGCAGTGATTTAAGAAGAATGTTAAGGGGAAAACACAGACACTGGCGCAGTACTTAATTTTTGTATAAAAATGTTGTATTAAAAATGGTCAATAAATGTTTACAACGAGTTTCTTGAGCTCATATTGTTATTTCTAGGATATAAAAAGAATTGTACTTCTCTTGCATTTAAGCGACCTGGTGGTTACCATCATGCTCGATGGATGGCCAAAGGAATATTCCCTTAAGATACATCTCTTTCGGGAACAATTTAAACTGACATCACCAGAGTTAACAACGTTATTATAAATTAATGCTTTCATAATTAATTGTTATTGCCAGCACTTTTTTGTGGCTCATCGACCAGAAAAGGGCAGATTTAAAATTGTTGAGGAGCTTATACCATTACCCAATTAAGAAGGTGGCGGATATAAGAGTAAAGAAGTTCATAAATCATTTATATTATTTCAAATATGAATGTATTCCCTTAGCTATGTATGACGATAACGTAAGTCACTGGACGAAGACAAACATATGTTAGCAAATTATCACCGAGACCATGATGATTAAAATTATGATTTTGATTATGATAATCAAGATGAAAATGACGTCGTTGAAGATCAAGAGGATGACACTAATGAGGTGCCTAAGAAATGTATATTAAGTTTGAAGGATGTGCCAGAGTTTCAACAGAACGAAGACATTCTAAAGAGTGACATTCTAATCCGACTGATAACCGGCTTTTATCAGCTTTTTAATTTGCACAAAATTTTTAAATCAACCACACATTGAATGGAAAAGTTGACCCGAGTTTATTCATAGAGAACAGGTTGTAAAAAATTTGAAGGTTACAATTAATGATGCTGCCGAGAGAGGACTGAAACTTCTGACGACAGCGTAACGAAAAATATTGAACAGCAAACATATTTTGTTCAGGTACCCATAAATCTACAAAACACTATAAAAAGTTTGACGCTTTTTCCCCCTTTTCTAGGCTATTACAGACTACCGCAAAGAATATCCAGATGCAAAATTGCAAACATCGAGGAAAAAATAATTTTGTACTTTATTTTCTTTTGGAAACAGACCACATTGTTTATTCATCATCTGTGGTAACACCCAAATCTTTGTAAGACAAAAAATACGTGTTTATAAATAAAGTACGTGGTTGTAGGTAATGTTTCAGTTTAATGTTTCAGTCAAAGTTTACGTTGAAATCGGCACGGATTATTATTATTCAATTTTGCTGAAATTTTCAGGAGTACTTCAAAATACCCAAAGGAATAAATTTAGCGGGAGTCCAAACAAAATAGTTAAATTAAATTTTTTTAATTATAAATAAGTGGCGCCCTAGTATGTAGTATAAAATAGCCATAATCATAATCAAGTAAAGATCATCATTCCAACAGTCATTGAAACAGAAAACGTAATGTTGAAATAAATAAATAAGTTCATGTAATTATATTATTAAATTCGAAAAACATCTTTCCAAATATTCCCATCGAAAAATATCGATAATTGGAGAATTGGCAAACGATAAATATATCATTTGTACATGTTAAGTTAATTACTCTAAGGAATGAAGTCCATGAACTAGCTTTGTATTATTTTATTAAAAGTACCGTTCTGCTAATACAATTTTTCTTAAACAGGGCACATTAAATGAAAATATTGTAGATATGTATTTTATGTATTTAATTTTGCCTCCTAACTGTATTGAAAAGTTGTTTTATTCACATTATTACTGTCTCCCTATTCGCAAAACTTATTACATGCTACTGTGACAACCCTTGACTTATTTACATCATGCAGAAAGGGTTGATTCGTCCCGACAAGTAAATTTCCCCCACAGTATAACGTCTAGTGCTCGAAATGCTGTCGGTCGAGTGACAATTAAAGGTCCCATTGTTCAACAGCCCACTCGCCAGACCAACCTAATGGAGTGACGAACCTGATAAATTGTTAATAAAGTTAAAAGCCGTCGCATGTCATTGTCTCGTCAATAATTCATTAAAACACTTCTGTCCCATTTCCATGCGTATGGGCCACAGCACTACACTATGTCCACTCCTGGTTTCCGAACAACAGCACCCGAATATCACAGTTGGTGGGGCGTCGAGGATAATTTAAGTGGGCTCGCAAATATTTTTTTTTGTAACTTCGGGATTTTACAGCAATTAATTAATTAGTTAATGTGGATTTGTGGCGGATGGAGTGTGTGTATAGGCTGTTTGTGTACAGTTTCAATCATCTGAAATTGAACATTAGCGTTTGGACATGATTTTCCCATTGACCTAGTTATTAGAATTGATCCGATTCTGCATATTCCCGCTAAAAATCCTATATTGGTAGATGTTTGGTCTATAACTCCGAATTCATATTTATTTAGTGTGAATTTATATGAAGTGACTTTTACTTAACTTTAATACAAAATTGTGTATGTGTGTGTGTGTGTAGGTACCATGTGTGTACCTCTAAACACAATTACACAGAGATCTAAAAAATATTTTTCTTCTTCATACCTAAATATTTTAGAAAAAGTGTTTTATTATTTTATTTTCTTGGCGCCTACTACAGGTAGTCTACCGGAAGTTTTCGTAGATTCGGTATCCTAGCGTTAATAGGATATGAAATGTTTCGGTTTTTCTTTTATCTTGACCATTTAAGCTGATGATGATCATAGATCGAAACCGGTACTTAAAGAAATAAATACTCTGCAAAAGCTAAAGAGATTTTTTTATTGTAATTATATGAAACTACACCTTTGAATATGGACTACTTCAAAAACAATTATTAAACAAGTTTTTTAAAATCATTTTTCATTATAATTAATTTAATTTTTAGAAAATTATAAGCCTACAATTAAACACAATATTTAAAATAAAACAAAAGCGTTAAGTAAAAAAAACTGTTCAAAAGCGTTGTCGTTTGCTCCTAAACATGCTTCAATTCTTTTTAACACATTATTGTTGGTGGCGTCCTGATTGAGTTAGCACATAACCCATTGAAAGCAGCTCGATCTCCATCTTTCATGTTCTATTTATCAATTATTGGGTGTTAATAAAGTACGTTAATTGATCCCCAAATGAAAAAATCCGTTGCGGTCAAGTCGGGGGCACATGGTGGATACTTGGATGGCCCATTAAGCGCAATTCACCGCTCGTCGAACATCTCGTTAAGCAAGCCTCTTACTGTAATAGTTGTGTGCGCCGGAGCACCGTCCATTTGAAACCACCCAATTATTGACGACCCAATAACTGATAAGGAGAACATGACAGATAGAGTCCGAGCTGCTTTCAATGGGTTATGTGCCAACTCTATCAGGAACGAGACCAACAATAATATGTTAAAAAGAATTGAAGCATGTTTAGCGGAAAACGGCAACGCTTTTGAACAGTTACTGAAATAGAATTAACAATTTTGCCCGACAACTTTTTTCCAACGGTCACCTGGGATAATTTATAACTAACTGAAAGTGGATGCGGCTGTCATGTTTTAATGAAAAAACTTAATATCTCAAAAATGACACATGTAGGGAATAGGGAATGTAACATAAAGTTGTACTAAAATTTAATGGAGATTTTTAAAATGCAACAAAATATAGAGTGTTCCGTTTGAAATAACAAAGTTGATACCATTTCCGGTGTAACCGGAAGTATCCAAAACCTCAAAATATTTTAATTGAGACGATCGGGTCCAACAATATAAGTCCACAAATTTTCAATCTCGCATTTCATTTGGTTATCCATTTACATGTAATGGTAGCTCGTCGTGGGAAACCCAGTATATTACCCACGTAACCTTAAACAACTTCTGACCAAAAATGTACTTAACCGAATCTAGCTCATTCACCAGAGTTGTGAAACTCCTAGCGGACCACTCATATTTATTCAACTTGTACGGGAAGTACCAGCGGCAACGGCTCAATTAGCATAAAGAGTACAGCTTCATCTTAACGCTGTCATCGCGAGAACTTTTCCAATTCTATCCCCATCCTGAACCACTCCCACCCCGCTTTATGTACTGCTCCTCGATGGCGCAGTTTTTCCACGCCGATTGAAATTGCTAATCTGGAGTTTACGATAAAATTTTCCGGACCATGTACCAGCAAAACAATGGATTTCGAGGACGGGGAGCCAGCTAGTAAGGACGGGGTAGATGGTTGTTAGTAGGGGTTGGTGCCGTTCGGCGAATGGCTAATTGAATACGGTCCTTCAGATCCTCCGCGAGTAGAGGAAGAAGTGTCTTCGGAATTGTGTGGCGGACAGGCGTACTTAACTTGGAACGGCATGCTAAACGATCGTCCTGTGCAGTCCTTGGAAATGATCCAGGCGGAAGACTGCTATTTAGAACGATTGAACAACAAGGACGACATCTCTCGGCGATATTCTGCGAATGTAGTACGTTTTTAGTAGCGCGCTGAATTGAAAAATCCGGCTATTGCCTAGGGAAAGTCCACAATGTTTTATGCAATTAGCAGTTACAACAAATTCGCAAATAAAGTAATTGTTTATTATTAGCAGTAGGTACGCCACTTTATTTTAGTTGTTTTTACTATTCTTATGCATAGTTCTCAATACCATCTAACCACAGACATGAAAGTAAAAAAATATAAAAAACACAGCCCATATTATTTCAAAATTAAATTGCATTCACCCTGAAAAATCTCCGTTGCTTTTATGGTTGTGTCACTTTTACACAGTATTTTATATTATTAGCCACGGTTGTGGCTCTTGTATGCTCTACAACTTACTTATACCATACTAATATTAAGAGAATTGCAACAAAATTTGCTGCCTTTCTACCGTTTATTACTGTGTCATAAATAATTTTTATTAATAATTGTTTGTAAATATATATTTATTTCAGAATCATTTACCTCATCGAGCAAGGCCTAATGTGTCATGAATAATTGTCCCCTTTCAATAAACACGATTATAGACTTTTCAATGTTGTCCATTTTGTCTGTATTTTTGATTTTAAACATTATCTATCACTCAATAATTCGAGTGGTTGTCAACCAATATTATCGTCTTTCTCCTGCTTTTGATGAACACGATGACGAACAATTGTTATAGCATATTAATAAACGATGCGAAGGCAATATTAGTTGAAATTCACTCAATTATAGAGAAAAGAGAATGAGCAACCAACAATACAGGAACAAAATGAACGCAATCGATAAGTTAATTATATAAACGTGTCAATCGAGCATTCCGATAAAAATCTCCTAATAACAAATTGGCAAACAATTAAAAGGCGACAAAATTATTTTTAAATTTAACCGCATTAACGAGAAACAATGACTAAACATAGAGAAAAAGTTGAAAATAAACTGTGATAACGATCATCGACAACGAAATTATTAAGTTTTTTACTATTATTTAAGTTTATTACTATTATTCGTAATCAGTTGAAAGGCGACAATACTAAGTTAATTAATTATAAAACTTATAACTAATTAAGTATAACTTATATGTATTAGCGTATAGGAAATCAGTATACAGACCATACAGACCATAGTAGACAATTTTTTTAGTGTACACTTGTCCGGAAATGTATTGTTTGAACGCTGAAGACTCGGAAGATTGAACCAATTTTACTAACAGCATACAGAACATAATGTCATGTATCATAGAATGGCATGTTTAAAACCAAATAACATTTGTGATTTTTTTAATTATTTAACGTCTTTGGAAAGAGTTTCATTTTGAGAACCTTTTTGTAATTTTTGTAGGCCAATTATTGGCCAATTCGGGTTGACTTTAATTCTTTTTGGAGACTTTAAACAAAGAAAGTTTTCTCATACAAATTATTTTGAGTGTGTGTTATTCACATATATTTTCAGTATTCAGTATATTCAGTATACTTTTTATTTTACACTTATTTTTAACACCCAGTATTTTTGCGATAAACAGCTCAGCAGGGCAGAAAACTGCAAAGTAATGGAAACTAATAAGTTTGATGAAATGAATGCCCAAACATGGTCATTTTAGACTACAGCACAACATCGTAAATTTGGCACAATTTATCTTCCTCGATAGAGAATTTCTTGACTTGCTCTAAAATATAGTATAGGTATGTAAACTGTCAGTATAATTTTTATTTAATTCAGGCCGGGGGATAACCGCCGACACAACACCGAATAGTTTGGGAATAGATGGGTTCAAAATCCAGGGCCCTTGCCCATATGTAACAGCGCCCCTGTATTGGCACCGTGCATGCCCCGTGGAAGGGAGACGAAAATCGGTTTAGGCGCCCGTGGCGGAGAAACGGAGAAATATCGGCCTACAGATGTGCAGTAGTTTCAAGGTTCAGTAGTTTGCGGCGCATTATGTTGATGCCTAGCGGTCATAACCCATAAGTATACAATTCTGTGGTTCACAGCAACAGATCGTGCATCGATAACTTCGTAATGGGGGGACACTATAAGTGTTGTATTGACAAATGTACGAATAATAGGAGAAAGAACAAGAAATGCAAATTTTATAGATTTCCAGATTATTACACTCATGTTGAGCTAAAAAAGAAATTTATTTTCAAATAATAATAATAATAATAATAATAATAATAAACGCCTTTATTGACCACAGAAGTAAAATACACATTAACATGACAAAAATATACCTAAAATATACCATCTGTAGCCAAAAGGTGCAGATTCAAAATACCATTTACATGGCATCTTGATCTTCCATCTGTACCATTGGAAAAAAAAAACAAAAAGTTAAATGTAGCAATTGCTCAAGCTTAATACATTTAATGCAGTTTCATAGAAGAGCATTGATAACATGCAGTCTCACAGTTCTCATTGGAAACAAAAAAGTTAAAAAAAAATAAAATAAAATCCCGTCAGTGCTCACCCCACCGCCCGCGCATAAATTCCACCGCCCGTCTCCTAAATGCCGCATAACCCAGAGAAGTCATATCGGAGGGAAGAGAGTTCCAGACATTCACCACCCGGTAACTAAATGATTTTGTGTAATGTACTGTTCTATGAATGGGAATTTGTAATTTACCGCGGTGTCGCAGATTAAGGTGGTGAACGTCTGTTCTGTAAGATATTTTGTCGCTCAAATATTTAGGTATTCCCATGCGAATCACCTTATAAAACAATAGAACCTGGCACAATCCCCGCCTACTCGCCATAGAAAGCCACCCTGCCTCTGGAATTTTTGATGCAATGGAGTCATACTTCCGTATACCGTACATAAAGCGGAGACACGCATTCTGTACTCGCTGAATTCGGGCCTGATGAACCACATCCAAACACGGACCGTAAACTGTTGAGCAATAGTTGAAATGACTCAACACAAGGACGTTGCATAAAAGGCGCTTGGACTTTCTGTCCAGGAATTCTTTGGCCGAATAGATGCGTTTCAGGTTACCAAATGCGGTCTGCACCTTTTTGGACACGTGCTCGTGAAACTTCAGTTCCGAGTCTATTACCAATCCCAGGCTCTTTGCTTTGGTCACAAATGGAAGTACCACTCCAGCAACTGTTAAATCGAACGACTGAACGGCATTTAATAAAACTCTACCACCCAATAACATGACGCACGATTTGGTAGGATTAATAATGAGACAGTGATCCCTAGATGCTGCGCATAGATCATCGATGTCGCGATTCATAATGGTTCGAGCCTCCGCCAGTGTTTCCGGAGAGAAGGATAAATATATCTGACTGTCGTCCGCATAGAAGTGTGATCTACAGTTCTTAACATAATCAGGAAGACGCGATGTGTATATCGTAAAAAGCAATGGACCACAAATGCTTCCCTGAGGTACGCCGCTGGTCAATAACCTAGAGTCTGAAATTTCGCCATTCAGCCTGACTCTCTGAGTTCTACCAGATAAATAACTTCTGAAAAACATAATTGCACTGTCACTAAATCCAACGTAATGCAAAATTGCGAAGAGAAGGGAATGGTTCAGCGTGTCAAACGCCTTTGTATAGTCCAGCAGCGCCAGGGCAGTTAGCTGGCGGCAGTCCGTAGCCGCAAGGATATCATCAGTTAAATCCAGCAGCGCCGTCTCGCAACTGTAACCAGGCCTGAACCCAGACTGTTTTTCTGGGAAGATATTGTTTGCATTAATATACTGAAATATCTGAGATGTAACAATCTTCTCCAGAATCTTTGACATAGATGGCAAAATACTTATGGGTCGCAGGTCGGCGTAGTCGGTTGGATTTGCCACCTTTGGAAGAGGTGTCACAAGAGCCTCCTTCCAACCATCTGGAAAAACACCATCAACCAGACAACAGTTTATAATGTTTGTTAAAGCCGGCAGAATCTGCGGACAACACAATCTCAAAAAAGAGGCATTCAGAATTCAGCAATTATTATTATTATTAAGTTTGAATAAAAGCGTTTGTCTAGTTCGATTGCTTGTTTTATAAGAAAGTTACAATATAATCTAAAAGTCCCAAAACATAAAGTACACTCATTTTGAGTTGTGCACGTGTTCTACATAATTACAATATAACCTAAAAGTCTCAAAACATAAACTAACCTCATTTTGTGTTGTGCACGTGTTTTGCAGGCTAATTGAAAGTGACTGTGCGAATATGAGCTAGATCTCGGACCCTACAGCACAGCCTTGCTAGTTTATTCCTCAAAAAACAATAACTTAACCTGAACTAATTGTACATGAAACATAACCTTACCTAATACTTGTTTATAATTATATTTTATAATATTTTGTAAATTAAATTAAGTTCAATGAAATTAAGTTAATGAAGTTCACTATTAACAGTTATTTTCCAAAAACAACATAATAATACAAGATTGATTGGACCACTAAAACACTACGGATAACTGTAAAATATAGTTGCGAACTGCTCCATTTACGCCTCGTGGACATAGTACTCGCCTACACTGGGAGAGGCGCTTGCATCACGCACCTTCCCAATACATATGCTCAGAAAAATGAGCCGACAAAACTTTCAGAATTTGAAGTTAAAGCACAAAGTTTAACATTTACTTTGAGGTCGAGAACATTTACTTTGAAGATTCTGGGGCAACGGATTGAGCCGCTCGAAATCAACAAAAAATATCCAAAACACGTCTTCTTAACATTTTCATTAACTTTTTCGAAAACGTCATAAGAACTTTTGGGATTAGGTTTCATCGAAATCTGTTGAAAACAATTATTCACTAATATACAATATCCATGTTTCTTAGAGTTATCAATTTTGCCATCTTAAATTGATGTTTTCTTATTATATATTATATATTTTGTTATCAATTATGAAATAAAAGAATTGAAAAAATCAGATAGTAAATAAACAACAATTTAGAATTACCTGAAGAACTTTTATTTAAATATTTTTGTTAGAAACCAACATTTAATTTCTAAATTGGAATAAATCTAAAAACCTTAAATTTGACAACTTTTATATTAATAATGAAATAATAATAATAATATAATCTTTTTGTTTTCTACTATATATTATTTTCTAGCTTCTTTCCATAAAAACCATTACATTGCTCTATCATATCAAAGGTCCGAACATATTCCGTCTCTACAGGCTCAAAATAACAAAAGAACAAAGCAACTTTTGGCCATTGTCACGAAAGTAGTTGACACAATATAACTATCAGGTGGCGGCCAACCAGTTTGTCCAAGAAAACCAAAGTTTTCGGTTGAGTTTGAAGTTGGCGATTGTAACATTAATGTTGTTTACTTGGCAAAACCATTAGATAGATTTGCGTATCAAATTAAATATAAATACGTCAGTTTGTAGTGACTGTATAGCAGAATGTAACTGTCCCGAATAAATTGGGATTGAATTAGTCTACGAGCTTAAGCATTCAAAACAAAAGCTTCTTTAGAGAAAAAACAAAAGCAACTGGTCAAAAGAGCTTCCCCATTTACCAAACACCAATTTAGATCAAACGTAGGAATCCTGTAGCAGCGCACTTAACAAGATCGACTAAACGGAATTTTAGCCTATTTTCCCATCCTTCACAATTTCGAGATCTGGGCGGCCGTGCGCGCCCACCCGCTATTGAAAGCACCCAGGTAAGATCAAAAGATGTTTACACAGTTTCAGTGAGGGTGGCTACCGCCACCAACCCCTTGCCGAGACGGTAAATTGAAACGGCATTTAAAAAAGCCCGCGTATTTTGAAATAACACACATTTCCATCTTGTATGGTACCGGCTCGCGCGCCTTCTTTGATCTTAGCACGATGGAGGAGCAGTTCACTCTATTTACAGATTAGCTGCTGATAGGAAACTAAAGATAGCGAGTGGCAATTTCCTACTTTTTTGTTCAGACGCCCTGCGGGGCTATGTAAATATAGCTTCTCCCCTACTCTTTCAGTCCGTTCGTCGTGTAACCGGGGCTGTTTGGATTCGGTAGCTGGTCTGGCCTCCCCCGATGCCAATTGAATGGAGGAATGGAACTCCGTCTGTCGACGAAAGCGGTAATCGTTTCTAGTACGTCCGAACCCGTTCGCAGTTTCTTCTGATTTTCTTCTGCCGCTGAAGAAATGGGGGAAACGATAACAATTCGCCGGCGTTTTCACCGTTTTACGATAACATTATCTTTGGGGGGCGTTTATTTAAATTTTGCTGGTGCAGTTTCGGTGGTGGTTCTTTGTAAGTCTGCGCTTGTTGAGACAGTGTTGATCGATGTTAAAATAAAATTTACCCATCATGATTCTATTGATGAAAAAAATCACACTATCGATAGATCTAATTAACAAAAATATACCAATATTATAATAATTTTGAGCTTCTCAGTAAAATTATTTATTCTTGATTATATATCTTTCCGATTTGACGCACACATCAGTTTAACACATATTTTTTTACATTATCGTTGTGGTCTCATTTAAAAAAAAATACGCAAGATCAAAATTGAGCCATTTTCATGTAATAAATCTATTTTGTTGCCACTGCATAGGTAGTTTTGTAAGTAGATTTGAGCCCACCTGTGCATCAATCAGGATGTATATTAAACAGTTCATTTGTTTCAAATGGCCTATCTTAGTAGAACCATGAATAAAACTCAGTGTGTATTTTCGACAAATAACATTTGTTACGTCTATTGTGCCTTAACCAAGAAAAAACAGTTACAGAAAGACTTAAAGAGGTTATTACTATGTCCTTCATATTAACGAACAAACAGAATTATTGAACACCCGACGACACACGGAAAGAATTTCTAAAAACTTTTTAATAAATTTTGACCTTACTTTCACTTATAAATACAAGAAATAACACAGAAGAAATTCGATCAAAATTGGTTGAATTTTCCGTTAATATATCGCTATAAAAATTGCAGGAGTACCTACTGCCCGGCAGTTGCAGTGTTTGCATGCAGTGCGCATAATAAGTATGGAAACATGAGAAAATCTCCGAGACGGTTGTATCGTACGGTTTGTTAGTCGAGGTATTTACCAATAGGTTTGAACTACTACCGATTTTCATGTTTCTTTGAGACGTAAAAACTCATCAAGATTGTTATGTGCCGTTACTGTGGTTTGTGGTCAAACTTTTAGACACCCCGAGTAATGAAGGAACTTGGTTGGATTTTCAAGTACCCTGTTTGAAAGTCTCGTCCATTCAGGTCATTATGTTCTTTGGTCGAGTGTCTATTTTTTTACGGAGGTCAAGCAAAATTTTGTACTTCGTTCTAAATTTCTAAGTAAAGTAAGAGACATGCATTAACGACTACAATAAACTAAAAATAACAATTTGACTTATGAATTGTTCTATAAATTATTATTTCAATAATAATTACTATGTTGTCTATATGTGCTTTTAGATGGTAGTATATTTTTGTTTATATATTTTTTTAATAATAATTATTACATATTGATATTCCGTCAAAATTCGTCGAAAATTTAGAACGTGCTTCCACTAGCTATTATAAATTTACTATTATTAATTAGGGATATATAGATAATTATCATTATTTTGAGTTGTCAGATATTTGAAACATATTGCGGTAAAATATAGGATAATAATATTAAAAAAATGTAATGATATATTCATGCAATACAAAATAGATACTCCTATGTGTTTGTTATGTTAAACACTGTAAAATACCGTTGAAGCTAAATATCTCTCTGTAATACAAGTAACAAATTACCATAAACACAAACATAAAACAATTATTTCGATTTTGTGAATAAATGTTAATACATATGTTAGAAATCTGATGTTACTATAGAAGCAAAGAAATATTTATTTGCGGATAAAAATGCATCTGTTTTTTTGTCAAACAATTTATGTTTTCAGTTAAAATTTACAATTTGTATACTATAACGAACGAGATTTATTTAGTTCAAATAATTATGATTGTGTTGATTAAAAGAACTATAATTGTTTTAATTAACCAAATTATTCGTTGAGTTAAAATGCGATATTTTAAGATTGCGATAAATGGTTCTTTGATCAGAGAAATTATTAGTTTGTTCAAGGAATTAATGTGGACCTATTTCTGATTAGAACTTTTCGGAGGGTACAATAGAGCAATATCACCGTGTGGTTGGTTTTCCCTGACCAACCTATAGTCAAGGTTAGTTAGGGTAGCAAAGTGTACGCTCATTAGGAATCGGATCTTGAACCTGCATACACTGTGCTCTATACCATCGCATAAACATTAAAGGTATTATCATTTTTTTACGAATTTGCTTCCGCTACTGCGCAGGTGATATATAGACAACCAACATTGCATATGTCAGATGTCATATGTCTACTTACAATTTAAATAATATAACAAACAAATGTACTTGTATAAGCAGAAATCTTTCAAGCATTTCCATTATGTACGCAGAAAAAAGCTTAAATAAGCAGAAATTGGTTTGGTCTTAGTTATGTTTACGTTATTGTTCTTCAACCATGCAGCGCCGCCAAGCGGATATTAACGTAACGAAGATTTCGCAAATTTTCATCCCCACTCCACATGAGTATGGACATAACTCTACTAATAATACCACGCTCCATACTGCCGATCACACGGCATTTCTTGCAATTTAGTCAGACGCATGACATCAACTGAGCGGTAGGCGTTTACCCGTCTACTATTTATACTTAAGATAAGGCCGAAATACGAGGAGACTGTTTACAGCGCCATCTAACAGTACAGTTGGATGAGGTATTTACACTAAACATATATTTATTTCAGTGAAAGTATGATTTCTTTGGCGGAAGTAAACCTATTTTTAAGCCAAAGCAAAAACTTTTCTTTGGGGAAAATAAATCTCTTATTGTATATATATATATATATATATATATATATGTGTTTGAATCAAACTTAGATTTCTTTGGTGTAAAGAAATATCTTTTTAAACCCAAACAAAAATATTCCTTTAAAGGGAAGTAATTTTTGTTTGTATCCAAATATATTATTTGGCTAAAATAAATATTTCGAATAAATTAATCTCTACATGCAAATAAACTAGAGTATTCAATGAAGTAAATATTGTTAGCGCTAAAGAAATATGTTTTGATCCAAAAGAAGATATTTCTAAAAACCAAGAAATCTTTTCTATCTGTGTAAAAATATCGACAACAAAAAAATTGATTTTTGCATTTACTAACGCAAGAAATAGCTATTAGTTGCAATAAATTTGTATAATTTGTTGTGTTATGATCTTGTATGGAATTTTCATTTCATGTAATCGAAAATGTTTATGTTTATTAATATAAAATTAACGTTATACTTAATAAAAACCATAATTACATTGCAATGTAGGAATTACATTAATTAATTATACATTAAGCTAATAAATAGAAATACATAAATCAATATTAACCAATTCAACGCATTCGAACAGTATAACTCAAATAATAATAATAATAATTTCCGATATACGAGTATGCAGCGTAAACGGGCAATTGTTTGCGCTTAGCGGCCGACCAACCGAGGAGAATAGCAAAAAACTCGTACATGGATGTATCATCGACACACTGCTGAAATACTGATAAGAACATACTTAATTCCACCAGTGTACATAAAAGTTATCTGTACCGTAACATTGACTGTATTTTATAAAGATAATGCGCCAAACGCCAGGTTTTTTTCTGGCCATATGTGAGTTAAGTTTAGATAGGTACTCTGCTTCTAACCTACTTGCGACTTGGCGTTTTATCCTATGAAAATCATGTTGTAATCACAGTATTTGTGTCGATTGCGCCCTTTTTGTCCATTACTTTTCGGTATTTTACATCCTTCTTTCTGACATTTCCGTGTCTTCGATAAGACGGCAAAGTGGGTTACATGTTCCACTTTCAATGCTAAGTTATACTCTCTGTATACATTAGGAAGGGCCGATTTTTTCTTTACGCTATACCGAAATAAAATACTCTCTAGTTCAGGCAATTAAAATGCAACACTTGAAATAAATAAATAACTACATAATGGGCTGCTATAGTGAAAATCCTTTATAGTAGAGTATAGTAGTGTTATAAAAACACACTGTTATTGAAAATGTAGTATTTTTATTTTTTGAGTGCCCGCCGGCTGTAGCTCGATGCGGCATGTTTGAGCCCACCACTCTTGTGTTTTTAGCTTTATAATGTTGATACGACAAATACCTAAAGGAATAATATAAATACATATATAATATATAAATTTATCCATAAGAGTTTATTAATTATAAAATTCATTGTGAAATACAAATTTCCAATTCTCACACTTAAACATTATTTCTGTAACTTTCTTAAATTATAGACCTTTACATAGTTGGAACATTGAAATTACGTTTGGTTGAAAAACTTGGCTTTGAAGCTCTTGATAGCAGCGTTATTCGGATGAAACCATCTCTGTTCTTAACGCCGACGAGTTTTGAAGAGGCTTCAGTTACCAATTTCACACAGCGGTCCAGCGCTTGCGTGTGACACGGAATTTGTGGAAGTTCCATTCTTTTGCTGTTTTGAGAAAACACGGTTTAAGGTATTGTGTAACTTTGATGTATAGAATTGTTATATTTTACTATAATCGGCGATACTTGGACCATATAATTATCTTTTCAAATTAATATTTTCCTGCTCTTGTTTCTTTCTGTTTGATTTTGACGACAGACGGGCCTGTTTTGCAGCATCAGTCAGCGATGGCTCTGAAACCATGATGTGCCGTGCGTCTCCATAATCTTCATAAGGCTGGATAATAATGCACCATTGACAAGACATATGGCTATACTTACTGCAATATCCACAATTACTTTGCTACTTGAAAGTGAAAATGAAAATGAAATACCAGGTGGACAATTCTCGTGCTGCGGCATTTCAACGGTCAGAGTGTATTGAGTAGAGTCGCACAGATCTATTTTCGTCATTTTATCAATTGAATCGTGACTACAACGAATGGCTAGTCCATCATAAATTCAAAGCTCATTTTGAGGCTTTTTGGTTAACTGTCCTAACTGGTTTTTGTCAAATGGCGGGGACGAGTGTCATTAGTTTTTGCACGTGATCTACTATTTTCCTATTTCCGTTACATATTCCAAATGTGCAGTATTTAGATTTTATGAGAATATCAACAACATTTCGCCAGCTGATAAGCGCCACTAATCATACAGAGAAAAAAAGCTATGTTTTCTCCATGATCCATCGCATTGTCCAAGAGAGTTACACAATTTTTTAAATTATTTTCAATTGACTTGTAGCCGTGTCTTCTTCTGCTGCTTTCTGAATACTTTGTTGACAAACTGTTCCTGTTGCAACAAAAATGGTGCAAGCACCTTTATCGTAAAATGAGTGAAAAATATGACGAGGAAGGCCCGTGATTGCGCAAAACTTTTCAATTCCATCTACACCTATTCTTATGCGCATGGCAAGTATACTTCCGCAATTCACTTCATATTCTTTTTGAACAAATGGGCAACTCGGAATGAAAGTTTGTTCATAATTCTCACAAGAAACCACGATTTGAAATCGTAAGTCACGGTTGCCACTTTCGGCCAGTTTCGCATTTGATTTGCACGTTTTACACACTACAACTTGTGAAATAGCAGGAAACACAGCAATAAGTTCAAATATCATAATTAAACGTCATCCACTTCAACGTTGTAATAATCTTCAACCGACATTACTTTTTTGCAGGTGTGGACCAAACAATAGTTCCAAACCATTCAATGCTTGTCATATTGTTCTATTTGAAAATCAGCAGCGTCCTTTCGACTCCTTTCGATCGTGATATACTCCGGGAATGACACTAAATATTTCTGCTATTTTTTACCAACTAATCAAGAACATCACACGTTACATCAGACAGCTATAACATTGTGCGGTTAGTGTCAGTTCAACGAACGTACCGACGATATTTCCACAAAATCTTTGTGTGTTATATTATTCTATGTTATATTTCACACCACGGATGTAATTCTTTCAAATAAGATAAGAGCGTATAGGTCTATAGGCTGTAAACTCTCACGCTAAACTTTTTGCATATACGCTCGGCTAGACAATTGGCCGTATATGCATCAAATAAACATTTTTTTCCAATATGAAACGCATTGTACCTTAGTTCTAAGATCTCAAGAAATCATTTAAGCATATAATTTTTTTTAATCTAGAGTGGATTTACCCCTTAAAAAGCTCGAGGGCACCCTCGGGGCATAAACATTCGTGTTTCTTGGTACATGGTGTCAACGGTGTAGAATATCTGAACGCAGCTAATGTGTGGCCAAGTTCACTTATTTGTGAAAATTGACGTTGATAGATGACAATACCACTGCCATAGTCATGCGGTTCAATGCGATCTGACTGTATAACATAAAGAAGAGCGATACAATCATGACGGCAATCAAATTCTATGTATTCTTTGACTTCGTTAATATGGCCCAGTATTTATGTTTGTTTATCACCTGTTTTCTGCTATACGTGTGTTCAAGAAGGTTATCGTTCCTATCCAAGGTATGATTATGTATGATTACTATTCCTAACTGGTAAACTGTATCATATGAGATACATTTGTTCTTTGTATAAAACAGCGGTAGAGAACATTAATATTTTTGTGTATTTGCAAAAATAGAGAGATTAATGAACTTTCTCGCGCACTAGCTCAATATCCGCCATCGGTACAAGGCGTAGCGCCTTGTACCGCAAAAGAAGCTGTAGCAGCTTCTTTTCAAAATATGTATCTTCTTGCCGGTGCGTCCTCAATAAAATAGAATTATAGAGATTCCAACATGATGCACCTGGATCTACGGCACTATTAGAACAGGACTCATCAACTCAGATGAACATACAGACCGTTAGACGTAATGTTCTTTTTCATTATTCAAAGACAATAAGAAATTACGAACAAAAAAGAAAGATGGCCAACCAAACGTGTAGACAAAAAAAGGAGCATCTGGAAGAATGCTATGCAAATAAGGAGACAAGAAACTTTTACGAAAACATAAAGAAGTCATGACAAAGCGCCAACAACAGAGCAATTTACTGCAGAGACGTGCAGGGCCTGCTCCTGGGGGGTAAACAAGACAAACTAGACAGACGGGCGCAATAATTCGAACAGTTGCTAAATGAGCAGGAGAGAGGACAACCAACGGCGCAAGTGTTGTCAACGCAACGTGTTAATGATGTACGAGAAGTGGAAGACCCGACAGAAGAAGAGGTATAGATAAAATCATAAAGGAGATGCGAAATAATAAAAGTGCAGGAGACAATGGGATATCGGCCGAGATCATCAAGGAATGAGGGCTGGAACTTCACAACAAATTATACGACCTGATGCTGAGAGTGTGGAGAGAAGAGAGTATGCCAGAACGATGGAATGAAGCAGTTATATGCCCCACATTTAAGACAGGATACAACACGTTGTGCGAGAACTATAGAGGGACATCGTTGTTGGATGTGGCATACAAGATCATGGCGAGAATCATACGGAATATGCTGAAACAATTTGGGGACGAAACAGTTGGTGAATACCAAGGAGGATTCAGAGCGGGAGGTCAACGATAGATCAAGTATTCACACTGAAGATGATACAGAACAACAGTTACGAACAAAATTTGGGACTGCACATGCTCTTTATAGACTTTAAGCAGGCATAAGACTGTACTCCGAGGAAAGCTATATGACACATTGACAAGATTGGGAATACCAGATAAGCTTATTAAGATGGTAGAAATGACACTATCTAACCAAAGGAATAGAGTGATATTGGAGGGAAACACACCAGAAAATTTGGCACAGAAGTAGGTCCTTAGACCTACTTCTGTTCCTTAACAGGGTGATCCGCTTTCGACCGACCTGTTTAACCTGCTTTTGGAATTAATAATGAGGCAGAGCGGCATCAGGACGGCTGTGCTGATTTACCATCATAGGGTCCCATGTATTGAGTGCCGATGACATCGTCATATTAACACGGGCAAAGCATCAGGTGGAACAGACATTTGGAAGGTTTGAAAGAGGCTAGAAAGTATGGATTCCGAGTGAATGAGGAAAAGACTACTGGGTACTACTGGGTACTTTTGTTATTATTGGAGATAGAAAGTCGGTTAAATGGACAAAGTAGTGCACATTTATGTGCTCTTTCATAAGCTGTTCAGAAAACAGTTGAATTCCATAAACGTCATTTTTTAATTATGATCATAACTTCTTTATTTGTGATCCCATCAAAAACGCGTTTTTAGATTATAAATGCACTTTTTTGCCTACAATTTTATTATGTCAGTCTAAAATTTTTATCGCCAATGAATTCGTCAGAAACAGTCGAAACTTTTGATTTTCTTATGGACGCCATATTGGTTTAATACATTATTGGATTCGTCAGTTCTTTCTGAGTAAATTCGTATGCGACATGCTATATTTTGATTACCTACCCATCTGTTGAAAAAAATTGGTAAAAACCTAGAATTTATAAAAAAATACAATGGGCCGATGAAACATATTTTTCTTACTGCGGTATGTTTAACTGAAACGCACTACTGGGCCCGCAAAAATCAACACCTTTTTGTACCGCGCCATAATCGGGTGCGGTTTGGTTTTAATGTATGGTGCGGTATAGTGTCCAACCGATTAACGGGACCAATTTGTTATAAAAAAATTTAACTTCGGAGATGTATCGGCAATATTGCTCTCTGAAGACGTGGAAGAAAGAATGGACGATATACTGTAGGCCTTACGATAAGGTATGCGGTTCCAACAAGATAATGCCCGATTTGTGAGGAACTATTTAGATATAAGACACAAACAGAGTGTAATTGCTACCTATTCAGAAGTATCATGGCCACCAAGATTGCCAGATCTTACTCCTTGTGATCTTTATCTATGGAGTGACATAAAAAATAACGTGTATGGTGTTTATCATTTTGGAAACTTTGGGGAGATACCCCTCGGTACGGTCACACATTACGGAATGCTGTGAAAAATGCCTCCGTGAAAATGGCAAGATTTTTGAAAACATTACTTAGTTTGTTAAAATGTTGTTACTTTTGTATGTTGTGTAGTTAGTACAAACCCTTGATTATGGGCACAAATACTATATCACTCAAATGTGGTCACCATGCGATTTCCAGATATTAATGAAAAACTCCAATTTTGTCAGCTTATTGTGTTGTTAATACGGCAAGTGGCATACCAAATAACTCAGAAAAGAATTCTGAATCCAATCATGTATAAAACCAATATGGAGTCCATAAGAAAAACAAACGTTTTGTTTGTTTCTGGCGAATTCATTGGCAAAAAAAACATATTCATATTGTAGACAAAAAGGTGCTTTTATAATGTCAAAACGCTTTTTTGATGGAAACACAAGAAGTTATTACAATTTCTTGGTTGTTTAAAAATAGCTTGGAACCGTTTGGTTTTCTGCACAGATTATGAAAGAGCACGTAAATATGCAGTACTTTGCCCATTTAACCGACCTATTTCTATTAATAACAAATGCACCCATACAATCCAACGTCCCGTGAGACACACTGTGTATATTCAAAGACAAATTATGCGCCTGAAGCAAAAGTTTGTTACTTTCATGACCTTTAAGTAAAAATAGTGCTGTCGTGGCTAAGCTCTTATTGAAATAAAGTATCTCCTACCGCCCGATTCATAGTAAAAGTCATTCAAAAGGACAAACCCTTTCTGGAAAGCACGCGCAAAAGAAGTACTCAGTAGTCTCCACAAAGTAATTAGAGAAACGGTGGAGGCCAGTAGCTCACTCCAGCAGCTATCTCACAGACAAAACAACCGACGTAATTATCTAAGGTGCGATTGCGTCTCACAGTACCGTTGGTAATTGCTATAAAGTGGTGGTTGTCGGCACGTGATCGGGACCACCGTTTTTACCGTCGGTGTCCTCTCGCAATTACTGAGGTCGGAAGGCGGACGACTATGGTCCTCCTTGGGGTTCCTGAAGAGATCGTTACCGCGTCTTGAACGTAGTCGGCCCCGCGGCGCGTCGGACATGTTAATGATGATGCGCAGATTTTTCACCCTCTTACACGGTAGGGTAAATTGCCTCTTGACTTCGACTTTACGCGTGCCTCTCCTGCGGTAGGTCGTTAGGATGCAACCTGGGGACCGTTTGAAATGCTCAGCGGTTGTTTTTCTTTTGCAGTAAGAGTATGCATGGCGATAACTGTAGTTTATTTTGTGGAAATCCACCGTCCAAATATAAATTTTGTAAAGTGAAGTGTGGTTCAACAATAGTCCGGGACGATTTGAATGAACTTGGATTTGGGAATTCCGGTTTGGCCGAATTCCAAAGTCTTGCCCTGACCTAGTAAATGGAAAAGGCTAAAAACAATGTGTTTTATTAAGTCTTTAAAGTTTCATATAATATGATCTTGAAAGCTATATATAGACTTCCCAACGGCGTATAAACGTAGTATGACACAGTATTGTAAACGTGCTGAAAAAAAATTGAGATTATAGCGGAAATAAGTCCTTTTTGGTCCCCTGAACATTTTTTACCAAGGAACAAAAAATGTCTGTATGTGTGTGTATGGGTGTATGTTTGTGTGTGTACCCGTTCTTTTGTGGCGACGATTCCGGAGAAACTACTAAAGGTATCGGGACAAACCTTCATGTTTATAAGTTTCTTGACCAAACTTAAAGCTGAAAGAATGTTTGTTCAAAAGGGTCCAAAGCAACTGTAGGTTTACACTTAGCATTTTCCAACGATTTTGCAAATGGGCCGGCATTGCTGTTAATTCGTTAAATAATAAATTTAAGAGGAAATTTTGCATTATTTATGTCTATGACAATTTTTGGTACAATTAATAATTTTGCTGCATGAGCAAACTCTATCGTGGCTGCATTCAAACTTATAGTTAGCCAGGATTTGACAGATATTTTGATTCCTTTGACAGAATTGTCAAAATATCAGAGTTTGACACTGTTTGACATTGCTGTATAGTATGATAAAGCCATGAGCCTGGCCACATCAGATTTTTTTCAGTATCAAACTAGAAGAAAAAAAATAAGTAACTTAAATGGTAAATTTTATTTCGAAATATATAGTCAGTTTAGTTGAAATGTGGCAATCGGATCTTTGAAACACGTTTGTCAATCAGATGCCAAAATTAAACAATAAACACAAAATGGCGGGAAAAAAGGTATGAGAAATTTATATCTATCGCGAATTACTTTAACGAACTAACCATATACTTATTAATAAAACAGTCGTATACTTATTAATAAAATATATGGTACTGTTTTTCATATCCGAGCATAATATTCCAGACAATAAGGATTAAAAAGGGCCTTTATCCTACAAAAGGTGTGGTAGAAGAAATGTTTTTTTTTTAAATCCCCTTCGAATAAAAATATATCATGTAAAGCTGAAGAAGATTTAATTACCTAAATTTTTTGTCTGAACACTCTTTTTGTAAGTCTGATGTGTAACGAGTTACAGCTGCGGAAGTCACAGAACTTGGAGATAACAGAATTAATGTTGTATCTTTTACATAAAATTGTACGGCATCGTAATGATTCTTTCGAGCGATTTTGTGAGAAGTTCGTTCAATATATACGACTAAGATTGAAATCAATGCATGAGTCGTTATTTTTTATGGATATCCATCTGATGGTGACAGGAAAAATAAGAGCGCCGAAAGATTTCGCCGAATGAAGAGGCAGATGTCTGCGGAAGTGTTTTTCTATGAGACAATGATGGTTCAAGTTTCTCAAGAATGATTTTTGGTCAATGAAGTAAATAAAGTCCTACTGATTTCGATGTTGGCAAAAGAAATGACGGTTTTTACTGTTAAGCAGGCTGAAGAAGATGCTAGTGTCTTTATTGTCAACACAGCGATTACCTTTTGCTCATCATTCGACGATGTACCTATTTATCATTGGCGACGTTCTTATAGTTTTGCAGACAGCATTACAAAAATAGTTATCAGACAAAAAAATTAGGAAACTAAGTCTTTAATTAGTCATTTTTGGTCTTTTAGTTGGGGTATTTTTTTTTAGAAAAACAATTTATTGTACCTTTAATCCAAGATAGCGGACCGTGCTGACCTACCCCAAAGTCGAAACCCTGGACTAAATTACATATATCAAAATCGTTTCTACGAAAATGTTTTATAGAAAACCTAACACAACTGGTGTAAAAACCTGCTAAGTCAAATGAAGAAAAGTATTTGTTATTTATTCATATTTTATGTAAACCGTTAAAGTCCACGTAGGAAATAATAAAAAAATTATATGTGCTAGGTCTAAAAGAAATTTCTTCTTTCCAGGAAAACAAGAACGATGCCGCCATCGACCTAGAGGAAGAGAACGGAGAGGCTGACCACGACTTCCTAGAGAATGGCAGAGACGGGTTAACAGGAACACCCGATTCTTCGCACTCAAGGAACGAGAAGGAGCTAGAGGACCTGATGGAGGTCGAAGCCACAGCAAAGACATGCATCATGCATGCCCTGAGCATCGTCAGCACCCCAGCCTCCCAACCAGGCGGCTCACCACCACCTTTAGCTGCAGTCGCACCCTTGACATCAGCGGACGACTGGAAACCAACAGCACACACACGTCTCTCGCCCAAGATACGACACGAACCGTATTAGTGATTGAACTTGCACCATCGTCGTCAAAGATCTGGAATAGTTAATAATAAAAAGTCTCATTAGAAAACTCTATGCGTATGAATACTTTTTGTGTAAAAATAGTTATTTGGTAGACGATTTCGATAATTTTTAATCACTTATTGCAAAGTTGAAGTCGTCTATTGGATGTTGAAGTTTTCGCTTAGTATTTGTTTTGAGGATATGTATTTGTTTTTTGTGGATTTTTCGCTTAGTTTAGATTTAGACTTAGAACGGTTCTGCATGGTGAGTGGTATAGAGAAAAGAGAACAAACCAATGGATATTCTACATATGTTTTATTGAGGTTTTAGTGAAAAATTATTGGAAGTTTTCGTATTGGGTGGTATTATGTGCCATCATGTCTCTTGTGAAGTCCAGTAACATTTTGCAGTATTTTGGGTCACAAACTGCGCCGCTTTGTGGCATTAGCCGAGAGATTAAAATGTGGAAGCTAGTATTAACAGATTTACATAGCTGTTTTATGTTCATTTTTGGAGACATTTGTCTCGACAAACTCTACCATACTTCAAATATGATGTCCATTTTAGCTACATCATAATGTTAAATGATGTGCTTCATAGTGTAGATGTTTAGAATATTGTGGACATTGTGGGGGTTATATACTATATCTGCGTGATATCTTTTACATTATTTGTGTAAATTAGTGTGTGGCAAAATTGTCATGGTTTGCAATTGCCAGAAAAGAAACAGAGCACAGAGAAGAAATATTGACTTCTTACATCATGCTGTATAATTATACTAATTTTATTTATTGTTGTCACTTTACATGTACCACTCATCTTGACGATATTTTTAAGTATTTTAAACGTATTACTACACGACCCAGTTACAGTAATATTGATAGCTTTTTTCTTGTTCAGAAAACATTTTTCCAAATATTACAACAAAATGTCTCAGCTATTAATACCAGGATCAGGATATCTTCCAGGATTGCCCTAAAATAAATGTACATTTTAGAAATTCAGAAGCTACTAGAACCAACGTTGTAACCTTAGGCTTTATTTGAAGAAAAAATCAGTAGGTTTAAAGAGTGTTTTATATAAATATAAAAAATAGACAATTATTGAAAAAGAATATGGGAGATAAAAAGAGAGGTGTATAAATCGATTTTTGAAATTAAATTTTTCCTTGTATTTCGACAAAGGAGTAAAAATTATATATTTAACGAAAATGAACTGTACATATTTGTGTATTATATATGAATGAAAAAAAATCGACATATCATCTATTCTAAGGTAAAAAGAAGTATAATAGGCCTCATAAGCTAGTTTGTTTTTTGGTTTAAAAACAACAAATTGGAAACGAAATTTAATGTTAGGAACAATTTTTAAATGTAAACTCTAGGATTTACTCTAAAAGCGTGTTATTAAAGTATATTTATAATGAATATAGACGAGCAAAAAAAATAAAACTTTCGAAAAAAATAATATATAAAAAACCCTAAGATTAAGACCAATTTTATTATTAACAATCTGTTGCCTGACGTGAGATTTTTACTGTAGATAAGTTATATTTATATTCTTTCGAGAAAAAAATAACCTAGGCTGTAGTTATATATAAAAATATAATATATGAGTGTTGATTATCTTTTTTGACCGTGGCGGCGTTTTTGTCAAGTAGACAGTGCGGTTACTGTTCGTTTTTATTTGTTTTTGGGGTTCAGGGGATTATTGCCCCGTAATGCTCTCTCTGTCACAATCACGTGTAACATCTTTGCCTTGTAAATTTACTGTGTAGGGCCTTCTGTTTTTTGGAACTTACCGCTGACGACCATGTTATCTAAATGTATATGTAACATATACTCTACAATGTACTAGTCATTATAAATATATATGTCCTCCATTGTATGTTGTGTCGTTTTATTTTTTCCCTGTCCTTAAAACAAATTATGTGCTTGAAGATAAAGCAGATGATGAGTGTTAGTTTCGGCCAGTGTCCGATAAGCGATTCAAATTAGGTAAGTATATTAATGGATGAATACATGGGCTCCCCCTTTTGTATTTTGTTATTATGTTTAATACACTACACTCCTTCCCTTAAGGACACCCTTTCCCCTCACATAAGGTGGCCAGACGTCCAGCTTTTGGCAGGATACTCCCGCTTTTTCACCTTTTGTCCCACAATTCACGATGTTTTCAATATGTCCTGCATTTTCGGAAGATTTCCAATTTCTTAGTTACGCTTATAGTTACGTTATACATTGTATATTATAACATATTTCTTGTTCTTTTTGGTCCTTTTTCAAAGCGTTCGATGATAACAGTAACAGTATTTTTTATAATGTAGTTAAAATATTTCCCAAGATAAATCTTAAAAGAGTCATATAGTCATACCATAATAATTATAAAATTAATCAAAGTATAAGATGGTGATATACAGGCGGGATGTAAATTTTTAAATAAATTAAAAATTAAAAATTTACATCCCGCCTGTATATCACCATCTTATACTTTGATTAATTTCATCATTACGGTAAGACCGTATCATACGAACGTTCGTATATTGATTTCTAGTAATAATAATTATAGGTTATAATAATAAGTTAATATTAATAATAATCATTAGTTAACATTAATTAGTTTGTTAACATCAATGCTGTCGGCTGAATGAACGTAAACCTTACGATTCAGTTGTACATAAAGATGATTTACTTGTAAAACCAGGTGTAGCAATTCGGCGTTAATTTAAACAAAGCCAAATTAACTAAAATAACTACAGAAAACTGTAATAATACGTACACATACAGTATTCAGTTCGTACTTTACAGGTTTACAAGTTTTAGTAACTCACGTTAATAATGAATCAAAATAATAACATGTCTCTTTTTGCAATGTTCGCAATGTTTTCTTTTCTGATCTCATAAAAACACATCCGACTCCGTTGTTTTTCACTGCTTTAATTTGATAGTATTTATGAAATAGTCAGCGGTCTGAGGCAAAAAAAATGTCTCAGTCCAGTTAGATGGTAGTCCATAATTTTTCTGTCAATTTTGTTGATGGTTGAAGAAAATGTACGGTTGTAGATTTTGTACCTTAACCAATCAATTTATTGATTTCTTTTTATAGTTTTCCTGTCAGATCAAAACCCAATAAAAATTGCAGTAATATGTAGAATTTTCATTTTTGTTTTGTTTTTTTCTTGTTTGTAATGGAATAGAAAAAAAGAATTAGCGGTGGTTTTTAGACCATTCCGCTCAACTTGGCATATTTTTTGTATTATTCAAAACCAGTAAATTAGAACATTTGTTTACCATTTTCTTGAAACCCAAAATATTTATTAGTCTTTCGTCATAGCTCCACCACAAATTTAGAATTTAGTTGTTTCCTAAATAATCAAACTTACACTAGGCCGAAATATTGTATAATTCAAATAAATAAGTTAGTTCATTAGAGGCAACAAATATTTATTTCTGGATGAAAGTGTATGTACTACATAGTCACTAAATCTATCTGGCACAAAAAAAAAACTATAGGTATTTGACGAAATTATAACCTGGCAACAAGTTTTCAAACAATCTGTCAAATTATTTTCAATTTATTCTCACTCTCTTGTTATATTATTACTGATAATAACACCAGTATTTGGCGTAAATTACTACCCCCCTCCCCACCCACAGCTTATTTCCCGCTTTGCCTCAATCAAATTCCCAATACAGCAAGGTAAATTTTGAAAAGTGCCCCCCCCCCCTTCGATTTGAACTGGATACGACCAATGGTGGATTTATTTGTTGGTAGTTCTTCATCCGTTAATCACTTTTCCAAAATTCATTCACGGAGTTTAAGAATTTAAAATAGTTTGATATGTCACAATTTTTACACAATAACTCGATCTTATATTCTTTATGAATCACAGGTAGAAAAGTAGGAGTGTTATTGGGATACCAATTAAGGGGAGGTTCTCATGTAATCGGTGGGAATAAATCATTTTGTTGCTTTCATATTTTGTAACCTTGAAGTGTATAAAATAACCTCCTGAAACAATTTGTTGATTCTCGCAAGTTTTACGGTTTTATAGCGTATGGTATTCTCCGGTCGAAATTAACTACATTAAGGCGACGCAAAGAGATGTGCTTAGGCTGTAAGTTAAATATGACTTGGCAATCTATGGGGGTTACACGCTTAGCTAATTACTCTATTGCGGACGTATCAAAACTACTAAATATATTTTAATAATAATAAAAAATGTTACACTTACCTTTAATCTATTAATCTAACGCCTCACAGCCACTGGAACACAGTCGGGGACAAGTGAAGTAACACCATAAAGCTCTTATATTCCACATCTTTATTGCGGATTGACCAGCAAACTCTACATTAAAGCGTAAACGAGAACTTTTTGTGGCAATACAAATAATAATTTTTCACTAACGCTTTACTAGGAATGTAAAAAATAGATACAGTATAGAGCACGTATATATTTAGCTGCTTATGATGAGTAAACGATTATATTTAAATTAATTCATATAGAAAATGAGTTTTAAAAAGTATAAAGTTTCTACCTTCTCTTGCGGAGTTTATTATACCGATATAACTGACGCATTTTTCTAGAAACACGACCGTTCAAATCAAACTGACATGCGCGATTACTTTTGAATCGTTAAAAGAATCGAGTTACTATTTTTTTCCCTTAGAGAAAACACTTTTTATTGGAGACTGAACCTCATAATAAGTGAAACTTTTAAATAATTATATTATTTGTAACGATTTTAAAACGGAAAAAAGGTGTAAAAAATCGATCTTAAAATTCAAACAGCATTTTATCAATTTTTAACTTTTTGCACTAAATGTTGGTTTAGTCTCCAACTAATTTCATGTAGTTTTACAGCGTTTTTGAAATATCGATTTCCGTTCATTTTTATGGGAGCTATCATGCACGTCGTTGAGATAAGCACGCCGTGCAGAACCTGTTACTTCCTACAACAGTACCCACTTCTTTATGGCACAATTTCTTTTTGTACACTAAACTATAATAAATATATACCTAGCTAATGAAAAAATATTGATATCTCCTATAATTTATTTGAAATACTGTCCTAAAGTTGAGCTTCTTTTTAGGAATAAACCCATGTCCGCAAAAAGAAGGCGTTATAGCCCAGTTAATTTAGCCCTACAAGAAACTGTTTACTTCGGAGAAAATCAAACCCACCTGGATTTTTGCATAGACCTTTAGTTGGGAATTAGAAATAACGTGCAATTGATATGGTTTCTGGGTTGCTACATGATTGTTCTTTTCAACAATATCTGGACAATATATTAATCGGAGGATACTGAGCATTAAAACAAAGGACTTTTAATTCACTACTAAAATTTCTATGCATAGTTTAAGTACACGTTGGCGTTTTGAAGATATACGTCTGAAAATATATCAAAAGCACGTAACAGTAACAAACGTATTTATTTACTGTGTGCTCAATTCCGCGTCCCAAGTATTTAAAAACATGGTTGAGAATCATAGTTCATAATGAGGAATACAATAAGCATGCATGCAGTTAAAATTTTATCATTTCCGAACTTATGTCCTTCAGAAGGTAAAGAAGTGTATTGTGTAATATAATAAACTTCAATTTTAAAACGTTCCATCGGTGCTATTGGATCTTAATACAACAACCGGAAGTCAATCTGATCGATGTGGAGCAAAATTGGACCAAATCGAAGAAAAAAAAATTTGACAAACATCTCCGTTAAAAAAAATTCTATAATTAAAAATTTTTTTTTTCTAAAATTCAATTTTAAAACGTTCCGTCGGTGCTATTCGATCTTAATACAACAACCGGATGTCAATCTGATCGATGAGAAGCAAAATTGGACCAAATGGAAGAAAAAAAAATTGACAAACATCTCCCTGTTAAAAAAAATTCTATAATTAAAAATTTTTTTTTTCTAAAATTCAATTTTAAAACGTTCCGTCGGTGCTATTCGATCTTAATACAACAACCGGAAGTCAATCTGATCGATGTGGAGCAAAATTGGACCAATTCGAAGAAAAAAAAAATCTGATGTGGCCAGGCACATGACTTTATCATACAATATATAAAATTAAGAGTTTAGCTGCATGAGAATCTATTCTATTGAGATAAATCGTAGGTATTGTCAAAGCATCAGCATTTGACACTACCTACACTACGTCATTAGAATAATAGTTATTTATGTCCCAAATGCCGAAAGTACGGAATAGCGCGACGAGCGGTGATGCGGCGCGTCACCGAAGGCGGAGTGTCGCCGTCGCATGTGAACGAGTAGCGCTATCTAGTTTTTGGCAGGAGCGACATCAATGTTTATTGTGTTGCTTTTTAAGAAATACGTATTTAAAAAAAAAATAAATAAAAAATTTCTGTATAGTAAATGCTAGGTTGGTACAACTTTGACGAAACGTCAAATTTAAAGGTGCGTTCCGATTGGTAGGTAATGGTAGCTAATGGCGGTGGTAGAATACGAAATTATAGTATTTCTTACATGTCGTGATAATGACACATATTAGTTTGCATGTACATAAACATGAGTCACTATCAATTTTCTATTGGAAATACTATAACGGCGTCTGCTACCACTGCCATTATCACTAATGAAAACGCACCTTAAAAAGGTAATTCAAATTCTGACAGATTTATATTTGTTCATGACACATCTCTACCAACATACTAAAATAAAACTACACTCATCGCTATACTTTATTTATAATTTTCTCAATGTATCGTTTTTAGAATTAGATATAAAGACGGGTTGATATTTCTTATCAACAAACAATCAAATTGGTGATCTTACTTTATTTGAAATTTGTATTTTATAATTTGCCGCACTACAGCGGCAACGTTCCATAGTGGTTCTCCAACGTCTGATGAGATCAGCTGTTTTCGAATGTGACAACACAAAAAAATATGTGTCAAGATCCTGGCTACTATGTAATTTCATATCAATGCAGATGCGACCGATCTCGATCAAATAGAATTTGCTCTTGAAGCTAAACTATTAATTTTACCAAAAAATTTCATAGGAATAAATTATTCAAAATTTCCTCTACTTTAATTTATTAATTAACTATTTTGTCGAAATTACAGAAATGGCTTCCCATTTCCAAAATCCTTCAAAAAGGCTTAGAATAAACTAAAAAGCTAAACTATTAATTTTACCAAAAAATGTCATAGGCATAAATTATTCAAAATTTCCTCTACTTTAATTTATTATTTAACTATTTTGTCGAAATTACAGAAATGGCGGCTCATTTGCAAAATCATTGAAAAAGGCTTAGAATAAACTACCAGTTCCTTTCGACCCTTTTGAACCAAAAGCTTTTCAGCTCTAAGTTTGGTCATAAAACTTCTAAATATAAGCTTTCGTCCCGATACCTTTAGTAGTTTCTCCGGAATCGTCGTCACAAAAATCGTTTACACACGCACACACACACACACACACACACACACACACACACACACACACACACACACACACACACACACACACACACACAGACATTTTTTTGTACCTTGGTCAAAAATGTTCAGGGGACCCATAAAGACCTATTTCCGCTAAAATCTCAATTTTTTTTTTCGGCATGATTACAATACTTTACATACTGCGTATGATAAAGTAAAAATTTACAAACATCTCCCTGTTAAAAAAAATTCTATAATTAAAAATTTTTATTTTCTAAAATTCAATTTTAAAACGTTCCGTCGGTGCTGTTCGATCTTAATACAACAACCGGATGTCAATCTGATCGATGAGAAGCAAAATTGGACCAAATCGAAGAAAAAAAAAATTTGACAAACATCTCCCTGTTAAAAAAATTCTATAATTAAAAAAAATTTTTTTTCATAAAATTCAATTTTAAAACGTTCCGTCGGTGCTATTCGATCTTAATACAACAACCGGAAGTCAATCTGATCGATGTGGAGCAAAATTGGACCGAATCGAAGACCGCCTTGTTTTCTAGCGGAAATGCTACAGAACTCTTGTAACAAGTTTGTCCGAAGATTCCTTAAACAACCGATAATCATGCCAGGCAACACCATATAGCAGACACAACAGGTAATAGTCGGCGCGGTCAACCGGCCAGTCCTTCCACCAGTTGAATACCGAACGTATTTGTTCGGCCTGCTAGAAATTTTGCTCCGTATTTTAGACCATGACCAAGATTTAGACCAAGATATAGATTGTCAGTCTCTAATTTGTTATTTATTGTGATTCTCCCACACAGAGAATGACGCGAAAGTAAAAATTATTGCCAGTTAAATCGCGGAAAATTTACGAAAACGCGTTTACAAGATTTATGGAATGGAAGATGAAAAACTTCTTTCTCGGAGACGGTATTACTGGCTTATTTTTCGGAACTGGAACAACAAGAAAAGCAAAAAGTCGAATTATTCAATGACTACAGTATGTTACAATATGTTACAATCCAGTAATAATGTAGACATTTCAAAATATTTCATCTAATTACATTTCTCAAACAAAATGGGAAAGGCCAAGAAACGTGCGATTTTTACGAATGTACAAATTAGTGACATACTCATACTCATACTCCGTCATACTCCCGTCATGTCGCCACTGTCAACAACAGTCGCTTAGCAACGTACGTATTTGACAAATTGTCTGACGCTTCTCGAGGTACACCCAAAATTTCAACCGATTTTAGCGAAAATCGGAAAAAATTTCTCGCCCCTCAAACCACATTTTTGCATAATCATTTCGTAACAGTTAAAACGGCGTAAAGGCATCGACGGTTGCCGCTCGGGAATTATAAACTAAAAGGCAGATCACATCTTTAGCGGCCGCAATATTCGGCGAAAATTGTCTCCGATTACTTTCAGGCTTTTAGTAATAATAGACATGGGACCAGTATTTGTATTGTCACCTTTGAAATAAAAGCACAGCGTAATCTAGTGTAGAATTGATTTACTTGAACGGCGGTTGACGGTACATGGCAGGATAAATATTGGCTAATTTACTCTGAAAATTATTTGGAGGTAAATAGAGGGATAAAAATAGCTCACAAGTTAATTGAGGATTAATTCTGAAAATTTCAACTTTCTAGCTGCGGGTACTTCAGACATATTACCCCCAGCTAAACCGTTTAAAAGCTCAGAGTGTCGGGTATATTATTGTTGGCTAACGGAGGCACCTGGGTGAGCGAGCCAGAAAGGCAGCGGGTCGGCAGGGTCCGTGTCGCGTGCTCATGTTATATTACGACGGCGGGGCATTCATCAAGGAGGCCGTGCCCGTACGGGGCCGTACCGGGACGCTAATTGTGGTTTATGGCGGCGCGACTGGAAGCCAGAAGCGGGCGGATATTTTTCCCGGCGACGGTGGCGGCACAGACGCAAAATAAACGGCCCGCACCTGGCCCTTTCCCTTCACGCGCGCAGCCCACCCAAACCCCTAACCGCTTAGGGCAACCTTCGAAAAAGTGAAAACGCTATCCGACCTCCGACAAAAATTTGTTTTAATTGCTAAGTCTTTCTGGCGCTGTCATCATTTTTGCAGATTTTGCTTTTAAACTATGTCAGACAATAGTTAAAGCTAGTAGATAGATGATAGTATCCAAAGATATGAGATTTACTATACACGGAATTCATAAAACTTAGCAAATTTTGATGTTTTTCAAATCGCTTTTCCTTGAGTTTTTTAAATGAACACCATATAATTTATGTGCTAGTTTAATTGCCCATCAAGTTCCCTTTAAATTTATGTCAAATATGCCTTGTGTCCAATTTTAGTAGTTTTCGTGATATTTACAATTTAAAGAAAATTGTGTAATATTGTCTAAATATGCCATTATTTTCTTGTTCTTTATTTTTTGTTTGTCTCTTAGTTGTAAATCGTAATAGTAGATTCACATATAATTTAAGGAAATTTAAGGAAAAAAACTTCAATACTATTAGCGGTTATTAAAAAATAAATCCCTTTTTACTTAGTAACCTATTTGAATCAAGTTCAGAAACAAACTATAAACACTAATTAAACATTACTCTAAGGTTGTCAAAAACATTGGTTCGTATAAACGAAGTTTCATGTCTTCTGGTGTAGTAGGTGCTGATTGCTATACCAGTTCCTTCACATATCCCCATAAAAAGAAAGTTTGTAAAGTTTGTTGAATTCTAGAGAGCTTCGTGGCCACAATGTAGGACCGCCTCCTTCTTTGGTTGCCGTTTTAGTTCTTGGCATTATTAGATAATATTGCACATTTTTCTTTAAATTGTAAATATTACGAAACCTACTACAATTGGACATATGGCATACCTAACATAAATTAAAGGGAACTCGGGCGGCAATTCAACTAGCACATAATATACAGGGTGTTCTATTTAAAACACGCAAGGAAAAGCAATTTGAAAAACATCAAAATTTACTAAGTTTTATGAACACCCCTGTATAATGAATCTAATATCTTTTGATAAATCATCTATCTACTAGCTTTGACTTATTGTCTGACATAGTTTAATGGCAAAATCTGCAAAAATGTTGTTTTTACATAGTTTTAAAGAAGATCCTGCAACGGGCATATTTTGGGGGAAATAACTGAATATCTCAGGAACTATTAACGGTGACAGTTAGCAACCTATACGGTTGGATAAACAAATTTATTAGTATTGATATAATAATAAAATATATAGGCCATTCCATTTATAAAAATGTACATATTTTCCGTCACGTCTAAACGCAACATCCTGTATAAATGAAAATAATTTTACGTTATAGAACCTGCCGAGTCAAACAATTTTGTGTTAAACATTTTTTTCTTTCTCTAACGATTTAGTAGCTATCGACCGCCGGGATACTAATAACTCACCCTGTATGCGCCAACATCGGAAGCTCCTAAGGAAACCGTCAACGAATTCTACTCAAAACTGAAAGAAACAATAAATAATATTGCTGTGAACAATAACTCAAAATTATTGTTGGTGGTGGGCGATCTGAATAGCCAGATAGATACACAAGAGCACGGCGAAGAAAAACACATAGGAAAATATGGCTATGGAACGAGAAACCCAAGCGGAGATACATGTATGGACTTTCTGAAGTCAAACAACCTAAAAGTAGCCAACACATTCTTTAAAAAGAGACCGTCAAGAAAACGGACATGGATATCAGCCGGCAGAAGATTTAAAACAGCCATCGACTATATAGCAACAAGTACAATGCAAATAGTAAAAGATGTAAATGTTCTGTACTCTTTCCGCTTTAATTCGGAGCACAGAATGATAAGAGCTCGTTTAGAAATAAACAAAGATCTATTGAGAAAAGACAAAATTAGAAAATACAATAATACATCACCAAGAACAATATGCTACGCCGGCGAGTATAAAGAAAAAATACAACCCAGGCTAAATAACTGGAAGACGATAACTTGCCACAGTGACATCGAGAAGTGCTATAATGAGTTAGAAGAAATAATAGCAGCCACACAATCAGATCAGCGACAAACTAACGCCTACTACAAGGGAATTGATTAAGGAAAGAGAGCGCTTCAAACTCAAAGAAGTTTGCACAGCCATCGAAAAAGAACAATGCATTAAATAAACGTGTGAAAACAGAAATAAGGAAGCGCATAAGAAACTGCAATACAATAATGATTAGAGAGGAAGAACTAGAAGACAGAGCCTCGATTAAAAGAGTAAAAAACAATTGACAGAGGGTACAGTGTGGATAAATAGTTTGAAAGATCAAGAAAGTAACGAGAGATGCAACAGAATGTCAATAATGGAAATAGCAACAAAATTCTACAAAAACTTCTACCAATCAAACAAAGAAAATAACTCCAGCTATCGAAGGAAAAACATCAACACTGAACCTGTCCCTACAATAATTATGGATGAACTTGATGTAGCTATAGAAAATCTCCAGGCAGCGACGAAATATCCAATGAAGCAATAGAACTGGGAGCTGAACTACTTAAACCACATCTTCTTGAAATCTTCAATGCTGTTATGGAATCGGAATGTATCCCTGGACAATGGCTGATTTCAGATATTATAGTCCTACACAAAAAAAAGGAAGTAAGCAGGATATTACAAACTACAGACCAACCTGCCTCTCATCAAATATCTGCAAATTACTTATGAAGATCATACAAAGAAGACTTTACGGCCTACTTGATTCCAACCAATCGTTTGAACACGCTGGTTTTAGAAAGACATAGAGTACATCTGATCATATCCACACGGTAAACCAACTAATAGAAATGCTAAAAGAGTATAACAAGGGGGCGGCACTGGCGTTCGTCGACTACACAAAGGCATTTGACACGATAGTTTATGGACAGCATTAAAAGTTTAGGAAGTGCCGGATTCATATATTAGTCTGATAAGCAAAATATACGCAGACAGTAAAGCGAGAATGAAATTAGAAAGAGTAGGACCGATCTTCCCTATAAATAGGGAAGACTATCGCCAAATCTTTTTACTTTATCATACGCAGCATGTAAAGTATTGTAATCGTGCCGAAAAAAATTTTTGAGATTTTAGCGGAAATAGGTCTTTATGGGTCCCCTGAACATTTTTGACCAAGGTACAAAAAAATGTCTGTGTGTGTGTGTGTGTGTGTATGTGTGTGTGTGTGTGTGTGTGTGTGTGTACCCAATTTTTGTTAATTCATTTCCGGAGAAACTACTAAAGGTATCGGCACGGAACTTCATATTTAGAAGTTTCATGACCAAACTTAGAGTTGAAAAGCTTTTGGTTCACAAGGGTCCAAAGGAATTGGGTGTTTACTCCAAACCTTTTTCAAGGATTTTAGAAATCAGCCGCCATTTCTGTAATTTCGTCAAAATAGTTAAATAATAAATTAAAGCAGATGAAATTTTGAATAATTTATGCCTATAACATTTTTTGGTAAAATTAATAGTTTAGCTTTTTAGTTTATTCTAAGCTTTTTTCAAGGATTTTGGAAATGAGCCGCCATTTCTGTAATTTCGACAAAATAGTTAATTAATAAATTAAAGTAGAGGAAATTTTGAATAATTTATGCCTATAACATTTTTTGGTAAAATTAATAGTTTACCTTCAAGAGTAAATTCTATTTGATCGAGATCGGTCGCATCTGCATGATATTAAATTACATAGTAGCCAGGATTTTGACAAATATTTTTTTGTGTTGTCACTATGGTTGTCACATTCGAAAACAGCTTATCTCATCAGAGGTTGGAGAACCACTATGGAACGTGCCGCTGTAGTGCGCAAAATTATAAAATACAAATTTCAAATAAAATAAGATCACCAATTTGATTGTTTGTTGATAAGAAATATCAACCCGTCTTTATATCTAATTCTAAAAATGATACATTGAGAAAATTATAAATAAAGTATAGCGATGAGTGTAGTTTTATTTTAGTATGTTGGTAGGGATGTGTCATGAACAAATATAAATCTGTCAGAATTTGAATTACTTTTTTAAGGTGCGTTTTCATTAGTGATAATGGTAGTGGTAGCAGACGCCGTTATAGTATTTCCAATAGAAAATTGCTAGTGACTCATGTTTATGTACATGCAAACTAATATGTGTCATTATCACGATATGTAAGAAATACTATAATTTCGTATTCTACCACCGCCATTAGCTACCATTACCTACCAATCGGAACGCACCTTTCGTCAAAATGGTACCAACCTAGCATTTACTATACAGAAATCATTTATTTTTTTTACTTTATCATACGCAGTATGTAAAGTATTGTAATCGTGCCGAAAAAAATTTTTTAGATTTTAGCGGAAATAGGTCTTTATGGGTCCCCTGAACATTTTTGACCAAGGTACAAAAAAATGTCTGTGTGTGTGTGTGTGTATGTGTGTGTGTGTGTGTGTGTGTGTACCCAATTTTTGTTAATTCATTTCCGGAGAAACTACTAAAGGTATCGGCACGGAACTTCATATTTAGAAGTTTCATGACCAAACTTAGAGTTGAAAAGCTTTTGGTTCAAAAGGGTCCAAAGGAATTGGGTGTTTACTCCAAGCCTTTTTCAAGGATTTTAGAAATCAGCCGCCATTTCTGTAATTTCGTCAAAATAGTTAAATAATAAATTAAAGCAGATGAAATTTTGAATAATTTATGCCTATGACATTTTTTGGTAAAATTAATAGTTTAGCTTTTTAGTTTATTCTAAGCTTTTTTCAAGGATTTTGGAAATGTGCCGCCATTTCTGTAATTTCGACAAAATAGTTAATTAATAAATTAAAGTAGAGGAAATTTTGAATAATTTATGCCTATAACATTTTTTGGTAAAATTAATAGTTTAACTTCAAGAGTAAATTCTATTTGATCGAGATCGGTCGCATCTGCATTGATATTAAATTACATAGTAGCCAGGATTTTGACAAATATTGTCACTATGGTTGTCACATTCGAAAACAGCTTATCTCATCAGAGGTTGGAGAACCACTATGGAACGTGCCGCTGTAGTGCGCAAAATTATAAAATACAAATTTCAAATAAAATAAGATCACCAATTTGATTGTTTGTTGATAAGAAATATCAACCCGTCTTTATATCTAATTCTAAAAATGATACATTGAGAAAATTATAAATAAAGTATAGCGATGAGTGTAGTTTTATTTTAGTATGTTGGTAGGGATGTGTCATGAACAAATATAAATCTGTCAGAATTTGAATTACTTTTTTAAGGTGCGTTTTCATTAGTGATAATGGTAGTGGTATCAGACGCCGTTATAGTATTTCCAATAGAAAATTGCTAGTGACTCATGTTTATGTACATGCAAACTAATATGTGTCATTATCACGATATGTAAGAAATACTATAATTTCGTATTCTACCACCGCCATTAGCTACCATTACCTACCAATCGGAACGCACCTTTCGTCAAAATGGTACCAACCTAGCATTTACTATACAGAAATCATTTATTTTTTTTACATACGTATTTCTTAAAAAGCAACACAATAAACGTTGATGTCACGTATCACGAGCGTATCACCGCTCGTCGCGCTATTCCGTACTTTCGGCATTTGTGACATAAATTACTATTATTCTAATGACGTAGTGTAGGTAGTGTCAAATGCTGATGCTTTGACAATACCTACGATTTATCTCTATAGAATAGATTCTCATGCAGCTAAACTATTAATTTTATATATTGTATGATAAAGTCATGTGCCTGGCCACATCAGATTTTTAACGCTGTATTAGAAGATATATTTAGAAAATTCAATTGGGATGAGAAGGGACTGGTTGTGAACGGACGAAGATTATCGAACTTGAGATTTACTGGACATTGTTTTAATAGCACCAACAATTTCAGAACTTGAAGTAATACTAAATGAACTTGCACAGGAAAGCAAAAAAGTGGGTTTGGCGGTGAATGTAAATAAAACCAAAATAATGCCCATCATCAGCACATATAGACCAATAAAGTTATACAACGAATAAGTGAAACGAACGGAAGATTATATTTATCTAGGAAAAACAATGTCTTTCGATGACACACAATCCAAGGAAATAGAGCGCCGCATAAATAATACTTGGCAAGCATTTTCGGCCTTAAAGTACATATTCAAAAGCGACATGCCGGTTTCATTAAAGTCAAAAGTGCTTAACACTAGCATTACTCCAGTCATGATCTACGGAGCGGACACCTGATCGCTCACACGGCGTCACCTACACAGGTTAGGGATGTATCAGCGGAAGATGGAGCATGTTGTACTAAACATAAACAAAACGGATAAAATTAAAAATATAATAATTCGTGGAAAGACAGGTGAAATTGTTGAAGTGGAAGTGGGCGGGCCACGTAGCGCGAATGGACGAGGAATGGGCAAAAACTGTCACTGGATGGATTCCGATGGATGGCAGAAGAAATGTTGGTCGACAGAGGCGTCGGTGGTGTGACGAACTTGAGAGTTACGGTTGTTACTTGGCAACGATGTGCACAGTCGAGGACAGAGTGGAGAGCCGAGGGGGAGGCTTTTGTCCAGCAGTGGGATGAGAGCTAAAAGTAAGTTCTGGCCCTGTAATGAATAAGTTGGGTTAGTTCCTTGTGTTTCGAGTTTTTGGCCTATCTAAGGACATAATAAAAATTTGTTAAAAACTGTTGTTGTGCTCTTCTAACAGTTCTTCCCGGAATAGCATTGACCGCATTTGTTATTCCATCCCGCAGATCGTCGATATTTCTGCAAGTATCGTGATAAATTTCGTCGTTCACAGTTCCCCAAAGAAAATAGTCAAGAGGACTTAAATCAAGGGATCCACCACTCCACTGCAAACATGTGTTTGCGGCAATTCCGAATTAAGGGCAACTTCCCGCTTAGAAATCCGAGGATTGTCATTTATCTAAAGACCAGTAGTTGAAGCATTGCAAATTATGGTAATTTAACGTTTACCATTTCTAAAATACCTCTTTGATCACCTTCAACATTTCCATGAGGATTATAAGAATTGCAGGGTTTACTAAACGATCCATGGTCCGCTAAATTTCCGTTCAATGTTACGAATATTGTACGATGCGAAATTTCTAAGAGAACCATAATAAACCCATATTATATCACGCTTTTCGTTATTGGTAAACGGCATCTTACATCCACAATCAACCACAATTAAGGTTTATTTGGTTAAATGAAAAACCTAACGCTGAGGGCGCCGCTTGATCCAAGTGCATTTTGTTGGCGTTGCATGGCACCGACTCCGGCGGTCTGTAACCAAGCTCCAGTTGGGTACCGGAAGGTTTTTTGATTATTACAACATTATTTTAAAAAGAATGGTAACATGTTATACATTGCGGAAATGAGAAAAAACACGACTACTGGAAAATGCCAAAATTCAACATAGCGCCCATAAGAAAAACAAAAGTTGGCCATGGTTACGCCGCCATCTTTGATATTATTTCAAATAAAAAAATTACACTGCTTGTTAAAAATACCTACAGAATGTTTTTGTCTCAAATGACTAGCTACATTTAGTTTTGAATAAAAAATTAAAAACGATATCTAACCATTTGAGTTTTTGTGGATATCTTCAAAATGAAAGATGATAGCTTTAATTTCTTTTCAGATAATTTATTAGCACAAAAATAAGAAACTTTGCCAAATGTAAACATAGGCTCATATCCACTAATAAGCGAGATCCACATGGTGAGGCTCGAAATTGAATCACCCGGTATAATCCCCATCATGATACATGCCAATGATTATAATGACACTAGCGTTGTATAATAATGACAGTTCGTTCAAATAATTACTTCATTATTTGAACGAACATTCATCATTATACAACGCTAGTGTCAAAGTCTGTCGCCTCGCCATAATTGACAAATTTGACAAACATTTAAAATATTTGATATAAAATGGAATTTATGAGTCGTAGATAATACGTCGTATTCGACTCGCACACAACGGATATAAAGCGCTCGCATGTTTACATGCTCGCCTACGGCTCGCTTATAAATTTCATGCTCGCGATTTACATCCTTAGTTATGTGCTCCTAAAATAATATACTATTCGATTACTACACAGATATTAAAGGCCGGCTACACGTGCATGCTTTACGACAAGCTTGCCTGCGCAAACTGGCATGTATCGGTAACCCCGTGCGTTAGGACGGCAAAACTGTAGCTCGCGCAAACCCATAAGCGCGGCCTGTGCAAACGTTGCACTGCTAAATATTTTGCCTGCGCGATTTTAGTCTGTGCGTGAATACGGGGTACGTACGGCGTACAGGCATTGGAATATGATTTCTGAGCGTACAGGCTCAGGTTCTACGTCTGGCTGGTTGTCTAGTAAATATAGTACATTCAAATTAGACAAAAAATTGCCAATGAAGGGATATAAATCTAATACGGTTGGTTTTTTTGGACCCGATGCGGAAAGCGTTGCGACCAGGTTAGCAGTTTTTCGCATTTTATTGCAAAACGGTCACGTAATTGTAATTTTAACCCTGAATAGAAGTTATATTTGTAACATTTAAAAATGTCATTTACTTTTTCTTGTATACAGTACCTAATTTTCAAACTACTAGCGCACTATAGGAACTTTTTTTGCTAATTTACCAAAAAAATCGCGGGAATAAATTTATGAGTTCTCAAATACTGTTGCACTGATGGTTTGGTTGAATGTTTACTACAAAACTATACTTATTGGCGGAATTAAATATAAATATACTTAACACTTTCCGTCTCGGAACTGTGTTGAATTTATTTCCCTTCTTTTTCCTTATTTGAATGTACTGATAGAGCTAATTGGGAAGACGGAAGACCGTCTGACCGTATATAAAATGTCGGACGTACGTACGTATTCAAGACAAGTAATTTATTATCTATTTAATCGGCATGTACACACAGATAAAAATATGTTTAATTTCGCCAGCCATTCCGGCTTTCCCTTAAATCACTGAGCATATTTATATGCGGAATGAACGTTTCTTCTTCGTAGCAATGTTTTGACCACTCCCTCAAATCATTAAGCAAATTTATATGCGAATGGATGTTCCTTTTCATTAGCCATTTCTTCGACCACTTAGCTCGGGATTGTTTAAATCATCGTTTTTTAATCAGTAAACAATAGAATAATTCTTATAGCAAAAATAAATGTTCGTTTGGCCACATTTTCAACCGCAATCACCGGTCGACGATTTGTATTTGACGGTTTGCGCCGTCAAGCCACGCTTCCTAGTACCGTGCAAACTAATCGTGCAGGCAAGTCGCTGCCGTGAAGCCACGCCATGGTGTACCGTCTTACTTGCACAAACTATACCGTGCAGGCAGGTCGCTGTCGTGTGGCCGGGGTTTTACTTACACACAAAAACTGCGTTTTAAAACATAATTAACGACCAGGCAACTATTGTGATATGACAACATGTGATGATTTGGTAACCGTGACATCAGTACCGACCGCGGATTTTTGATGTTAGCACAATGACAGTTTGGACATTAATTCAGAGTTAGGCAGGAAAAGTACCTTTTCAGTGCGGGCTCGTTGCACAGGGGGATCGAGCGAGGCCTGCGGCAGATGGAATATCGTTCAACTTTTTTTAGTAACGCAGTTGTATTTTAGTTGAATATTAAGAGCGGGGTCCAACAGCTGTTCGACTGCGGCTTGGTCTTTTTGATAAGTTGCGAAATATCAGTCGAGAATTGATCTTTGAGCGGGGAGGTCGACGTTTTCGTTAAAGCTAGTTTGGAACAAGATAGACTTCGCCGACGTGCGATCAACATTATACGATCTAACGTCTTTAACGCTGTTTCAATTTATTTTTGCACACGTAATCAGGATAGTGATATTTACAGTTCTTACCAACATAACATGGTAACTCTAAAAATTACTGTGATAAATTGTTGACATAACCTATGTTGAGAATTTGAGATAGTTCTCATATATTTATATAACTTCAACATGTGTCTACGGTTTATGAAGTGATATCTGCAAAAACTCTCGTACTATGAATACACGCACACGTACTATGAATATGTAGAATATTTCAACGTGTAAGGTTATGTGCTCATATACCTAAAATACTAAAGATTGTGTGTGTGAAGAAATACGTGTGTTCTATCGTAACACCCGTACTAATACTTTTGGTCACAGATTACTATCTCTTGGTACGATAGATTATGCACTCATTTCTCAGCTGATAATACACTTATGCCTAGCTAATGAAAAACTTACAAGTATATATCGTCCCGTGCAACAAAGCCTATAGTAACTACATAGGGATTGCACTTCAGTTACGATAGTCTTCGTTGCATGGGTTGATATACAGGTCCTGCAACTAAGCTCCCGTCTTCTGTAGCTTACTTACGCATTAAGCTAAGAGTTTGATATTTTGCAGGCTTACCCTGTACTTCAAGGTACAATTCAAGAAATTATTTTTTCTTATACAGGCTGTTCCAAAAATGCGCAACGCCATGGTAATTTATTTTTTTAAATTCCTTGCTATACATTTTTCTACATATTTGGAAGCCTTTTATGGTTGCCTACATATCACCAAAATTTTATTGAAATCGGTTCAGTGACGGAAGCGGAAAAAAATAAAAACCAAAAAAAATTGATTTTGCATCGTAGGTTTTAAAAATCAATAAAAACCACAAAATGCACCTCGTTAATAAAATTTTGCGACGTACTTATTAAGTTAGATGTAATAGTCTCGTTAACCAAGTGACATTGATCCAAATTATACAGGGTGACCAAAATCGAGTGTCA